>JAOWCC010000330.1:0-600000 GCA_030867875.1 Actinernus sp. WN-2022
CCAGGTTATTTCATATCTAAATTCACGAAGCGCTTCAATATTAGTGGTCGTGAAACTCGAAACTCGCAATTATTACAAATCCCCTTATTCAAATCTGCGAGTGGTCAGAAGTTTTTATTACAGAACAGTAAAAATATGGAACTCATTAGATAATGAACTGAAATTAAGTAAAGACGTTTTAAGTTTCAAGCGAAAGCTGAAGAGCAAATTATATCAAACTCAAAATAGGTTAAATTAATACATGTAATTCAAATTATCATGTACGCTGTAGTTGTATTGTATTTGTATTTTGTCTTTGAAAAGCCTTTTTTAAGGAAAGATGAATAAAGTATGAAGTATGAAGTATTATAGCTTAGACTATTTTTCAAAATCATGTGGTTTACGGTATAGACTTTTTTAAGTCAAGAAAACAACTAGATTATAAAGGCCACGATCCATGTTGAAGTACCATTCATTGGTACAGTCTAATAAAGCAGACGAAGTCGAGTGAAAACGCCTGAAACCAAATTGATAGTCCGACAACATATTCTCTGTATGTAAGTATTCTATTAATTGGTTGTATAATATTTTTTTCAAAAACTTTGCTAATTACCGGAAGAATCGAAATTGGCCTATAGTTATCCATCAAGTTGCGTGGGCCTTTTTTTATGGAGGGGGTTTACTCTAGCTACTTTCCACTCCATTGGAAACATTTGCGAGGCAATTAATGTATTGAATATTAACATTAGAGACCCGGAAATAACAGGAGCTGCTTATCGCAGGACTTTTGCTGAGATTGTATCGGTCCTGTAGCCTTGGATATGGATAATGAGTGAAGTAACTTGTAAACCTGTGAAGCATTTACAGGGCCAAACTGGAAATTACTATAAACTCTGTTTATAAATTCATTATAAGTGCATTCATTATTGTCAATATCTTCAGCAAGTCTAGGACCTATACTTGTAAAGTATTCATTAAAATGTTGTGCAATTTCTTCCGAGGTCGTAATGGAATGTTCATTCAACTTAATTTCATTAATACTATTTTCCTTTAGTTTACGTCCTAGAATATTGTTTACCATTCCCTCTTGGGGTCGGCTGAATGCAATTTTACTGAATGAGACTTGAAACTTTCCATGCCCTCTTGGGGTCACCACTTTCGTTCTCTATTTGCGTAGCATAGTAGTCTGATTTAGCTTTACGAAAACCAATATTAACAGCATTTCAATACAGTTGGAAGACTTCTACTTTTTCCAATGAAATTCATCGTTTCTAATTATTTTTTACCAAAGGCAAAGTGCCGCTTAACTATAATACTGATCAGAAGCTGGTCCTTAGTAAAGCCTAACCCATGGATACTTTTCGATGAATGCGCGATAAAAACGAATCCGGGATTGGAAGTGGGAACGTGAATTCCGATATAGTTTGCTAGTGTTTAAACGGTGTATCCCGGATTTGTGTAGTCTCGAGCTTTCTAACGAATTTTAAGAATCGGTGAAGGCAAGCAAAAATCTATAACTCAGCGCGATAAATACAAAATTCGGGCCGAAATTTCTTGTCAAAATCGTTTCATAAGTGCCCGGTATTTTCTTCTAGTGGAAACGCTTACCGAATTCAGGATTGTTATTTTTCAAGAATCGGGATGATTTCGAGTTTTCGTGAAGAAAGTATAGTTTGTATTCTGTAGGATTCACTACGCTACAAAGCGCGTAAGAAAAAGAACGCTGTTGTAGAAAGAGTAATAAATAAAGTCCGTGATCGGTGAAAATATTTTCCTTTTTGTATCAGACTCTAATTCTAATTACAACGCTAACAGTGATATAGAGAATAAAATGCGAATGCAAAGTTTATCTTGATGCGTCTTCACTTTTTGATGTAGTTCCTTGGCATTTGTTATTGCAGTTTTGTCAAATTCAAAAGCCAGGCGCTACCGCTGATATGATTATCCAACTCGATTGATTAATTAGCTTTCCACTGCCGCCCCTTTGTTTCGGTATCTTCTATTTTAACCCAGGAGGCGGAGCTTATGTTAGCTTGCCGGTCTCCCGGGAGTTTTGAAAGTCGATTAATATGCAAGCATTAAGGATAATTTCACTGCTAGAACTACTTTTAAACTTTAATGGCAGAAATATTTAACGGATTTCGATAAAAGAACGCTCCATAACAGATAAGTTATAAAATAATATTTTCCCGTTTTTACAATTTTTAATGATATTAAACTTCGTGAGAAAATAAGTCCTGAATAGCAAATGAGAACACATAGACCAGTTTGAGGCAGTTTTCTTTGTTATTTGGCATGTGCGCTGGAGCAGAAATTTAAATCCAGCGCGCTTGATCGTGTCACGTGACTAAGTAATGTCGCCTGATTCTGCCCGATGGAAAATTTGCAAAATCAACAGTTGCTTTGTTGTTTTTATCATCAGAAATACGTCTCACTCATGGAGTAACACCAAATCAAGGTCGAGTAGAGGTCAATGTCGGGGGACGCTGGGGATATGTGTATCTCGATGGAGGTATTGAGAGTGCCAATGTATTGAGAGTGACATGCAGAATGCTGGGCATGCGCGGTAAAGCCTATCTTTTAAGGTACCCTGTGGTCCAGCCTTCCTCTGGCATGTCTATTGTAATGGAGATTCAAGGTTGTTCTGGTAACGAAATGTCACTGTTTGATTGCACAAGACGTCGGATTACCCCCAATAAAAAGATACTTGGAGCAGCATGTGGATATCCATCAGGTGAGTTACGAGAAAACAGCAAATATACTTACTGACAGACAGACAGACAGAAATACGTATACAATTTACATTGGCTGTTCTGATAGTATTTATTTCAAACAATACAATTAGATCATGCGTAGCTGAGAGTTACATTTTAAGTTGATCTCGAGCTTGATATGTTTGACTTTAAATGTTACAAGAGGGTTAAGCTCTACCAGAAAGCATGGATTCACTTTCGTGCAATGAGATCGGAAAAGTTCAATGTTTTGTTTCCCTGCTAGCAGAGGTCTCTCTGTCTTGGTAAAATGGAAGGCGAGGGAAAGAGACCTCTGCCGACATCCGACGCTTTCTTTGATCAACCGCCGCCCACAATCATGGCCGAGTCAAACCAGTTTCGAAAACAGGATTTACCGGATAAAAGAGATGTATGCATGATCCAAGCTGCACCTCGCTGGTTTAAACCGCACCCCGTTAGCTCAGTGGTTGAGCTCCGGTCTGTTGAGCGGGAGGTCGCGGGTTCAAACCCCGGCCGGACCAACACTCAGGGTCTTAAGATAACTGAGTAGAAGGTGCTGCCTTTGTGAAACAACTGCGAATGGTTAAACCTTCACGTCTTCTCGGATAAGGACGTAAAATCGTAGGTCTCCCGTCAGCCTCAAGTTTATCAGTCTCACCAGACTGTCACGAGTTACCGACGTTAAATAAAGTTGCTTTAATATTGAGTCCACTGTGTTATCAGTTTTAGCTCGTTGTTTGCATACCAATGACCGTGTGACTGCTTTCCTCTCATTGGTCAAACTCCTCAAGCGCGACAAATTACTACAGGAGAAAAGTGCACGGGTATGCGAATCACTCGGCGAAAATCAAACATTTTAGAACGACAAAATCCCCAAATACTGACAGGAACCAAAATCATTTGTCTCTGTACCAAATTAAATTGTATAAATGTTTTAATTGATGTTCTGAGAGTACCAAACGCATAATTTTCAACGAAGTACCTTAGCCTTTCAAAATAGCCTTCGCACGCGCGTAAGCTGATTGACAGTGGAAGAACAGTTAGTTCACGTGGGATACACGTCACTTGCTGCCAAGGAAACTAAACGCATGCGCGACAGAGAAAGCGTCGGATGTGGGTAGAGGTCTCTCTCCCTCGCCTTCCATTTTACCAAGACAGAGATAGAAAGACCTCTGCTAGCAGGGAATGTTTTTTCTTTTACAAGATAAATAATTAATGGTGATAGAGTTAACTTTTACCACGACATAAACTACTGTATAGGTGTTATGGACGAAGACTGCAAGATTGTTTTCGATTTTTTTTTGGCTAGAAGTCAAGAAATAGTACGATTTATTTGCCCAGGGAGGTGGTTTTCCGAATGAACAGTTTGACTATGAAGTAATGCAAAAACACGGTAATTACCTGGATTGCAGTATTCTACATGTACTAATACTACAAAAACTAAAGCTACCAGAATCATTTTCGAAATACGTTTTTCTTCAGATTTTTTTTAACTCCTGAGAATACCAAGACAATAGTCCAAATTAGAAGAACAAAATAATTAGCGCAAAGGAATCTGGTAGTTGTATTCAACTGACGTAATAGTGCAAACTGCCTATTGCTGACTTGCAACCAATCCCCAGAGATACAAAGTCGTGGCGGCCATGTTGGTGGAACCAACAAGAGAACCTAACGAAGAATATTTTGTTAACGGCCACCAACATGGCGTAGACGACGTAACGTTCAAGTCAAGAATTGTGCACTTGCTCCAATAGATAAACAGGACAGTAACTCTATATCTAGCAAAATAAAACTTTATAACCAAAGTGGCTGGTGAATATATACAGAAACCGATTGGCACTTTCAATGGGACTCGGGCCGATAGAGCCCCAGCTGCCTGTGGTCCTCGGATAAATTTAGTGAGTACGATCGAGCAGGTTAGTTGTTAGACGGCTGACCAAATCTAGCTACGCTATAAACTTGTAATAAACTTACCGCACTTTCACGTGCAGACATATCTGAAACATCGATACAGGTTATTGTAATATATGTCAATCATGTTATAATTATGGCTCATGTATCATGTATCAAATGAAGTTTAGGGAATCGGCTGAGAGAGTGGAGGACAATAAATGTGGTTGCTACGTCCATACATATGCTTTAAGTTATTCTAAACATACAACACAACATGGTGTCAGAATAGTGGATTAGAAACATTTTGCGCATGAAGATTGATCGGCTTAATGGCAGCAACAAATCTACAATGAGAAGCACCCAGTGCGTTGAGTTTCGAAGGAAACTTGAGGAAAGCTATTGACGATTCGAAGAACATTGTATACTCTTCGAAAAAAACAGAACTAAAAACAAAGACGGAAGAAGAAAAGTGCTCCTACTTCCTTCTATGTATCGGCGAAAGGGGAGTGGAGCTGGTTGAAGGTGTCGAAGCCTGGCGAAGAACAAACAGTAGAACTACGAGGTGCATTCAAGAAGTACTGTAATCCCCGCAAGAACATCACATTCGTGCAACACAAGTTCTTCATCAGAAACCAAGCTGAGGGAGAGACTATAGACCAGTACATAACTGATCTGCGTACTCTATCTGCATCCTACGAGCTCAAGGAGCTTGCAGATGCCCTGATCCGTGACCGTATCGTTTGCGGTATCAGAAGGCAAGCCTTAAGGGAACGGCTCCTACGCGAAGCTGATCTATCTCTACAGAAGGCCATAGACACATGTAGTGCGGCGGAACACTCAAAAGAACAAGCCAAAACGTTCAACGGCAGCATCAACACGAACGTCGATGAGATAGGAAAACGCAACAAGCGTAGTTCGCAGAGAGAAGAGGAACACGCCCCCAGAAACACACCCACAAAGCCACAGAGAACAGAACAATCGCAGAGGAATAGTGGAAACTATGGAAGAACACACCAGCCCAGGCAATGTCCGGCTTACGGAAAGAGATGCAATACTTGCAACAAGCTCGGACATTTCGGTAAATACTGCCGATTTTCCAACAATGCATCATATTTAAGCTCAAAGCCTGTAAGGGATGTTGAGTACGACAGCGACGGCTCCTACTACGGAATCGATGAGTTGACAATCGATAGTGTCAACACGTTCGAAAACTAGGAACACGCCGAAATTAAAGTGAACACCTCTACTATCGGGATGAAGTTAGACACGGGAGCAGAAGTGAACATTTTGACAGAACGAGATTTCAAACGAGCAGTTCCAAAGAAACAGAGAGGCCACAAGCTCAAAGCAAGTAAAGCGAAACTCACGGAATTTGGAGGTCACAACATTCCTACGCTGGGAAAGTGCTTCCTACAATGTCAAAACAAGAACACAGCGGAAGTGATAGAATTTCATGTCGTACAAGATGGGCAAACTCTACTAGGATGCAAGAACTGTACGAGTATGAAACTGATCTCCTTCCACAATGTTGACGAGATAAATGAGCAGAGACACAGAAAAAACGTGTACATTAACGGAACTATCTTCAGAAGAGATCTTCTCGAAATACTCGCCATGCTTTGAAGGTCTGGGTTGCACTTCGGAACCTTACGACATAAAGATTAACCCAGATGTCACGCCTGTCATTCACCCGCCAAGGAGAAAATACCAGCCAGCGGCCTTGCGAGAACGAGCGAAGGTCGAACTAGAAAGCATGGAAGGAAATGGAGTCATCGTGAAAGTAAACGAGCCGACCAGATGGGTGAACTCAATGGGCGTGAACGAAAAGCGCTCAGGAAAACTGAGAATATGTATCGACCCGCGAGACCTAAACAAAGCCATAACACGGGAACATTACCAACTTCGCACGCAACAGGAGATTACAAGCCGCCTCGCTGGAGCCAAGTTCTTCAGCACGCTTGACGCCATTTCCGGCTATTGGCAAATGCCATTAAGCGAAGAAAGTTCATATCTTACAACTTTCAACAAACCATTCGGGCGCTACAGATTCACAGGTGTCCGGTTTGGGGTTGTATTCGCCCAGGAAGTGTTTCACCGGACAGTCAGTGAAACGTTCAGTGACATCTCGGGCTGCGAAACGGACATTGACGATATCCTAGTCTGGGGTACAATGTAGGTCAATCGAAGAACACGACAGGAACCTGGAAAGTGTACTCCAGCGGGTCAAACAAGTAAACATGACCCTAAACAAAGAGAAGTGTCAATTATTACCTACTTAGTAGAGACACTCACTGCGGAGGGCGTGAAACCGGACCAGAGCAAGATCAAAGCCATTCTTGAGTACACAAAGCCGGAGAGCAGACAAGACGTCCTAAGACTCCTCGAAATGGTGAACTTCATCGCAAAGTTCGCGCCCAACATCTCGGAAGTCACAGCACCGATCAGAGAACTCACAAAGAAAGGCATGGAATTCGTTTGGCTTGAACACCACGATAAAGCGTTTGCTGACCTAAAGTCAAAAGTCACAAATCCAGACACGCTGCGCTACTACGACGTTAAGAAATCCGTCACGCTCCAGGTCGACGCATCACAGAAAGGCCTGGGAGCAGCATTACTCCAAGACCAAGGACCAGTAGCCTATGCTTCCAAAGCACTGAACGAAACACAACAACATTACCCTCAGATCGAGAAGGAATTACTCGTGGTGGTTTTTGGATGCAAGAGATTCATCAACACGTCTACGGGAAATTGTTGTGGAATCCGACCACAAGCCCCTCGAAGCAATCTTTCGCAAACCTTTATCTCAAGCACCATCGCGGTTACAGAAAATGCTGTTACAATTACAGGAATATGACATTTCACTAGTGTACAAGAAAGGGACGGAAATGTACATTGCAGATGCACTTTCGCGAGCATTTCCGCCGGAAGTCACGCAAGAACAATTTGAGTTGGACATTGAGGAAGAAAAGTACGTTCACCTCACGTTACAGGAAAGCTATGTCACGGATCGCAAATTGGATGAAATCAAGAGAGAGATTGCTAGCGATGAAGCAATGCAGATGTTCATTCAGAGGATCCGAACCGGTTGGCCGGACACCAAACAGCAGGTCCCCACAGAAATCAAAGAGTATCACGCGTTCATAAAACAGCTAATGGAACAAGGCGGTCTTGTCTATAAAGGACACAACATTCTAATTCCACCGAGTCTGCGCTCTGACACTCTGAGGAAACTACACGTATCACATCAGGGCATCGAGAAAGCTAAACGCCTGGCTAGGCAGTGCATATTTTGGCCAGGTATGAACTCGCAGATAGAGGACATTGTGTCTAAATGTTCAACGTGCCTACAGCATAGAGCCGCCACCAAGTCGCCCATGGCAACGAGTCGGTACCGATTTGTTCGACTGGAAGGGCCATCCGCACCTTATTGTGGTTGACTACTACAGTCGCTACCCGGACGTTGCAGAGCTACGGGACACTCGTGCTAAGACGGTCATAACAAAGACCAAGTCGTTTTTCAGCAGACATGGTATCCCGGTGAAGGTCCTATCTGACAACGGGCCGCAATAGAGTACAAGGAGTTCGCAGACGAATACGAATTTGTGCAAACAACAACCAGCCCAAGGTACCCCCAGTCTGGCGGACTTCATGAAAAGGCCGTTCAAACAGTCAAGCGTTTGCTACAAAAATGCAGTGAAAGTAATCAAGACCCCTATCTTGCGTTACTAGTTTACCGCAACACGCCGATCGAAGGGGTGAGCCCAGCACAAGCGCTGATGAGCCGGAGGCTGAGAACCACACTACCGATCAGTCAAAGGAAGCTATTCCCCTCGGTAATCAGTCCGACAGATTTTGAAAAAGAAAGAAAGAAAGCGCAAGCCTCACAAAAGAAACACTACGACCAGAAGGCGAGCCCTTTGCCACCACTGATAGAGGGTGAAGTAGTACGAATGAAGAAACACCCTCAAGCCAAGTGGGAACCCGCAGTAGTATTAGCGAAACACGGAACACCAAGAAGTTTCATAGTCAAAACTGAGAGCGACGCTAAATACCGACGAAACGAAGGAGGACGATCCGGTATATCTACAACCTCTAGCTCTAGATATGGAGGAACCTCTGAACACTGGCAAGCCAATCCAAGAGCCAGAAGTAAAGGAACTGCCGGATGATGTGATCATGACAACAAAGCACCAAACCGAACGATCACCTAATATAAATATGAAAGACATTACCGGTCAACAGATTAGTCGCTATGGCAGAGTCATTAAACCGAATTCCAAATACTTTGTCTGAACTCTATCTATATTTTGCACCTGAATTATGTCTTCGTTATACCAATCTGTCAAACTGGAGACAGATGAGAACTGAACTGAACTACATTTATTAGATACTTTTAATTGTTTTGTTGTTGAATAACTTTATTTATTTATTTAGTCATTCCAGGAAAGGGAGGATGTAATATATATGTCAATCATGTTATAATTATGGCTCATGCTTCATGTATCAAATGAGGTTTAGCTAGGGAATCGGATGTGAGAGTGGAGGACAATAAATGTGGTTGCTACGTCCATACATATGCTTGAAGTTATACTAAACATACAACACAACAGTTATCAAATTGCATGTGGTAAATTTTTTGAGAGTTATTATTGCTTTAGCTTTTTGAAATTTGCAGATAAACTGTTTTCTTGACAAATACTGTACGATGAACGAAAAGTAATGAATACCGAAGAGCGAAGTAAACTAACTAGAACTAAAAATTACGTATGTATGATAATCACCGTTAAATGAGTTGCTAGACAATAAGACAATAATTTATTTCAATTGGAAGACGCTATTATAAATTACAAGAAACTTCCTTAAGGCCGGTGCCTACTTTTGTCAGCGCGCACGCCGTTCTGCGCATCTTGCATCCCGCGTGTCATCCCGCGAGACAGGCCATTTTCAGAACTATTTTGAAAAAGCTGTGTTAATTGTGTAATTTGACAGACAGAAAGATGAAGGATGCTTGAGAAATGAACGATTTGGGAAATCTTTAAATTCCACTACACGGCCACGAAACTAAAAGACAATTTTCAGCTGAAATGGTATTAAAAGAGCCGACCATTTCAATGATTTGTCGGGGGGAGATAGTCGAAGAATCGAAGATTTAGGAGATTTAACCGACCAATTGAATGAAGGTTGTTTGGACTGCCATGAATCGCTGCTGTCTTTTCGCCCAGCGCCTTGTGCAATAAAATAAACCAATTTTCCGATTTACTAGGGAGGCCTTGGTAAAAAATGTCAATTTTTGAAAATAAAATTGGCGATAAAGAAGCCTACCGTCCACATAACTTTTTAAAACGCGTGGATACCCCCATTTTTTTATTTTTGTAATCTATAATATATAAGCTAAACAACGTTTACATTTATTTTTGGTCTTTATAAAATTGAAACTTGATGTCCATTTCAGCAAAAAATATATGTCTGTTCATGGTCACTAATGAGGCTTACAAAGCAAAATTTGTACAAAAAATGATAATCATTGTAAGATAAATGGTTTGATTGCCATCCTTTGTGAAGAACGCTATGTCTACCGTTTTTTGCCCTATATTTTGCCAGATAACCCAAAATATTAAACGAATTAAAAAATAGTTTGTCGGACAAAGAAAAATGCTGAGTCAGCACTTTTTTTCGATTTTCATCCTTAATTATCTCTCTTAAACATATGGGTACCCCATAATTTTACTTCTGATTTCAAAAGCTCATTAGGGGGTTCAAACAATCCATATAGATTTTTAGAAAACACATTGGTTTGCAATTAGTAGGCACCGTCCTTAAAGTGCATATGAGTCCAATTTTTTTATCATTAAAATCGATTCTCCATCAAGTAAATAGTTCAATCATAAAATATTTCTTAATTTGAGTGCTGCGTCTATGAGTTATAGAGGTTTCTATTTCCAATATGCTAATTATGTGACGACATGTGAGGCCAACAAAAGGTCACTTCTTTCTCCTTGTGAATGAAACTATTTCTGATTTATACAAAACATTAGGTAAAATCACTGATATAAGGCCCATATATTACATGGATGTTTAGAAAAATATGTATATTTCTGCCAGAACATTTTTCCATAATAAATGAGTCCTCACATGTTGTCACATAATTAGCATATCGGAAATAGAAACCTCTATAACTCATAGACGCAGCACTAAAATTAAGAAATATTTTACGATAGAACTATTTACTTGATGGAGAATCAATTTTAATGATAACAAAATTGGGCTCATATGCACTTTAAGCAAATAGTTAAACTCTTCGAGGCGGGGGAAGAAAAAGGTGATTATATTACAAATTGAGTTCATTAATTAATTATAGCACGATCTGACTGTGACGTATAAGCAGAGAAGCAAAAAAGGAAAGAGCGTGACTATATTATATACAAATCCAGTAAAAAATTGTGTTATTAAATGATAACATAGCAATAATTTTATTTACTTATATGACATATTTTCAAGGAAAAATATATTATTTACATTCATTAATTATCTGGGAGACTTCAAGATAGGCATCAGCTTTTAATAAAATATCAAAGAGTCTGTGTTTCAATTCTGTTTTAAAAGTACGTTTTGGTAAGGTACGCATAGATGGAGTCTAATAATTCCATATTTGTGGTCCAAGTCTCAAGAACGTTTGTCTCATCGTTTTAAGACTAGAATGTTCAATGAAGAAATCATCTTGTGTAGAAGAACGCGTTTTATATTTGTGGATATCAGTTGTTTTAATAAAGGCACGAATAAGGTTTTCAGAAGCATAATTATTATAAATATCCCTCATCATATTAGAAACATGCTCAAAATATAAAAAGGAGATAGGAAGTACATTTGCATTAATAAAAAAGAGGAACTGCATGATCTCTTGACTTGCAAAGTAGATTAATTGTAAAGCTCGTTTTTTGGAGAATTAAGAGTTTATTTAAACGAGTTTCAGAGGCTTAACCCCAAGGAAAAAAGTTCATTGTCAACTAAGACTCCAAGGTACTTTACAAAGCAGTGCTTTCTCTCAAGAGGAATTTTGTTTTCTAGAATTGGGTCATATACTTTGATTTCAGAATAATGGAGTAACTTATTTTGATGTGGTCGAAAAATTATATTTGAGTTAGCATATTTGCTTGAAGCCATTCACACACCTTAAGTAATTCAGAATTTACTACAGATTCAAGGTAGTGAATATTCTTATTTGCATAGATTATACTTGTATCATCAGCAAATAAATAAAACGTAAATTGATTAGAGGATCTAGTAATATCGTTAATATATAATAGAAAGTGAAGAGGTCCGTGGAACTCCACATAGAGTTGTCTCCATATCAGAAATAATACCGCAATTAGAAGTGGTTTGTTTACGTTCAGTTAAATATGAGCTAAACCAGTCGTTTATTATACCCCTTATTCCATAAAATTGAAGTTTTTTTAATAAAATAGAATGGTCAACCGTATCGAAGGCTTTTTCAAGTCAATAAAAATTCCACAAGTACATTTTCCGTCATTCATATTATTTTGAATTGTGTTGATAATGTATAATATTACATGTTGTGTATTGTGGCCACTACGAAAACCATACTGAGAATGATTCAGAATATCGTATTTAGAGATAAATTTAGTAAGTCTTTCATTCATAATTTTTTTTCAAAAAATCTATTAAATGTTGATAGCAGAGACTGATGATAGGTCGGTAATTTGAAGCATTGGTTTCGTCATCCTCTTTAAAAAAATGTAATTATTTTAGAATACTTAAGTATAGTAGGAAGGTTTCCCGACTGAATTGATAAATTAAAGAGATCTGCTAAATGCTGGCTAATAATATGTTTGGAAACTTTAAATATTTCAATAGGGCATTGTAACATTTATTTGAGAAATTATATCAGAGGGGATAATAGGGTCAAAATAAAATGGGTTAGGCTCGGGCTGGCCCATGAATTCATAAAATGACTGATTTGATGATGGTATTTTTGAAGCAAGCTTATGACCAATTTTAGCAAAATGTTTGTTCAAAATTTTCGAAATTTCGTTTAGATTAGTAAATAAACTATCATCAGATCTCTTAAGTGCGTATATTTGCTTCAATTTCTTTCTTGACCGAGAGATTAGTTGATTAATTCCTTTCCGGAACGAAGCACCACACAAGCCCACGAAGAAAACACCCTGGGTTGTGGCGTGGAAAAATGAGTGGAAACGTATTCCACGATATGTGGATATATATATAAAATATATGAAAAACGAAGCTGACTGGCCTAATGACAACTCATTCTACAAAGCATTATATGGTTATATGCAACTTGATTACCTATAGTGCAATATGTCGTACATAAACCACTATACTGCGGCAGAATATCAATGTCTGACTAATCGCTCTTCTGTCGCTCTGACGTCAGAAATTTCACATCTAACTAAGTAGCAAAATTCGACCACAAAGAAGAATGTACTTTTGTTCAGTCATTGAAGTTGAAAGCAAAACGACAATGAAAGAAACTTGACGACTTTTCACATATAACCATGGAGGTATCTCTCGTCCTGTTTTCAAGTGGAAACCTATTCCACGTGGAAACGTCTACCTTTCTCACTAATATTCTGTGATAATTAAACTCGTCGTGTTTGAGTTCAATTCTGCAAAGTTGGTGCTGTTTTGAAGTAAAAATATGTGTTACAATATGCAAACTGGATTAGTTTTTCGATCTAGTAGTAATTGATCATGAAATGTGAGTATCTCATTCCATGTGTGACTACTAAGTTGCTGTACACGAGTAAAGCTGATTCATCCAGTTTTGGCTTTTCGTGTATGTTTATGGCCTCTATCAGAGGAGGGCCCCCATATTGCGTTCATGGATTGTTTTGGTTATTATGTGCTATGAAAATCGTTGTTATTTTCACTCGTCACAGATTCCGGTGGTCCCTTTATGTAGGTAACACACGAATTGCAATCAAAATACAATAGAATTAACACAAAACAAAACAATAGAACGAAATACACAATACAATAGAACGAAATACGCAACACAATAGAACACAATACAATTTGGTAGTAATTCAAGTCTGCCTACATGAAGGGAGAACCCAGATTCCCTTCCGGCCTTCGTAATGTATTTAATGCTGAAACTAGAACGTCCGTTGCGAAATATCGATTAGAGCATTTTATGAATATCAAACATCCTTTTCAGCCAAGTTCCCAATCTACCATGTGAACTAAAAATGACCACTGTTTGTGGCACTTATTAACCTCTATGCTGTGGTATAAAATTGAAATATCATTGTCATATTGCTGTACTTCTATATACTTCAAAGCCAAATATACGCATTTGTTAACTGTTGCAATATCGATGGTGGTACCTGGCCTTTCTGTTGGTTTCAAACGAGCTTCTGTTCGGCGGGAAAATACGCCAGTCGCCAAACAAACCAGCCGAGAAGCCGCTAAACTCACGTGAACTTGCCGCCAAACAAGCTCTATGTACACCTAAAGTCTACTACTAAAATAACACAATCCTCCTGTGAGATATAGTGGTCGTATAACAAGGAGGTATCCTTCAAAAGTAAAGCTGATTGCTCTCAAGCTAGACGGATAGGACGAAACACCGTAGACTCCTTTACAGTTTGAACGCTGAAGACAATTGATTATGTCACGCCTCGAATGGTAATATAGCTTAATCGCAATGCATGCCGGAATACTACTCTGGGCCTCTATATAGCAACACATGATACAATGTGGCAAACCTTCCCGGTTTTTAAGACTTCCATGGAAATCGTTATGGCAATCAGGTTTATATAGCCTGTTCTGGAAACTGGATCCAGTTTTGAGGCCGACGCTGCACATGCGAACAATTTTTTTTCGCGGTCCGGTCGCCATCGAAATCACGCGATCTGATGAGTAGCCACTCAGCGGACCGCTTATGGCTTGCTGCTAATTGCTTTTGCTGTTTACGGCCATACACAGGACGAGTCGGACGTGTTTTCGGACCGCTCTGTAATGTGTCGGTTTCTACCGCTTCGTCTTGCCCTTTATCCTTTATTTTCGGATTTATATATCTAATCATGAGTGAATTAAATTTGGAAGCCATTGTAAAGCTTCAAGTTCATGAGCTGGGATGTGAATTATCTAACTTGGGACTCGACAGTAAAGGGGCGAAGGCTGATTTGTTGGAGCGATTGTTGTCCGCCATCGGATCGATGGAAACGTCAATTATAGAAGCCAAGTTCAAGATATAAATCCTAACTCTTCTCCTGAAAATCTGGATGCCTCTGTGTCTGTTTTGGCAGTTGCTGCGGATACGGGTAGGGCTACAACTAGCGATCTTACTTCCAGCGGACGAGAGAATCCAGAGACAGGACTAGAGAGCGCCACAGAAGACAACGGAGTTGTTAGCCTTGATTCTTCTCTAGCGGACGAGAGTAGACAAGATCTAGGGGCTCTTAATCAGGACTTTTCTCCTGGGGTTGTTGCTGTTTCTTTTGAGCTGGAAGTCGTTGCCAAAATTCGTGAAATTGAAGAAAAACTATCAAGTGAATTGGCCAGTCTCAGATCTGAAATCCGACTTGGAACTTCAAATTTCCCGCCTAAACTAACAATGGCCACTGAAGCTGAACGACTTCGAATGGAAAATACTGATCTGGAACGTAAGCTTCGGTTTATGGAATCCAAATACAAAGATCTTAAACAAGAATTACAAATCCAGAGCGAGGAAAAGAAGAGCCTTTTGACTTATTTCCAACGATGCTTGAAAGGTAACTGGTAATTCTAACGACATTCGTTGTGACACCTCTAAGAATAATCTTGATAGATCGAATTCAAGTGAAATACCGACTGACCAAGTGCCTTCAATTCCGTCGAACAGCGCGGAACCTCAAATTTGAAGAAAATAAAGCCGGGAAAATCACGTAAGATAAAGGTGCAGGAATCAGAAAAGGACCAGAAAACAGAGAACAGGAGCCATCCAATGCTAAGGAGAGAACTGTCGTCATTATAGGCGACTCCATCGTAAAGAATGTCCACGGTTGGAAATTATCCAACAGTTAACAGAAAACAGTGGTGAAGGCTTTCCCGGGTGCCAGAGTGGACGATATGTTTCATTACGTAAAGCCCATGCACAGTGAATCATCGACCTGATGAAATTATCATTCACGTCGGTACAAATGACGTAAGGCACTCAAGCCCACGAATGGTCGCGGAGCGTATTGTGGATCTTGGTAATAACATTGTTGCTGATTCTCCTGGTACTAAGGAAACCATTTCCAGTTTACTCTGTCGGTCTGATGACTGTTCTCTAGACGCGAAAGTAACTGCAGTAAACAAGATACTGAACGCATTCGCTAATCAGAATGAGTGGAAATTTATCACTCATTCAAATATCACTAGTGTCCACTTAAACCCTAGCGGTTTGCATCTTAATTACTCATGGCTCTAAGGTTTTATTCTCTAATTTTTCTAAGTACATACGCGATAATTGACCGGTTATTATTTTGCCGTGTGAAACTGCTGCAACCTCTGATGTTAACATACAAAACGAGTTTTCTTGGGAATCGTTTTCATTTCTTCCCACTACGCGCGGCTTTAAGCTAGCCTCGTTAAATATAACAAGCTTACCGAAACATATTGACGAACTTAGAGTTTTGCTTGCCGACAACCCCATTGATGTCCTAGCAATCAATGAGACAAGGCTTGATTCTACTATTGCTGGTGTGCATGTGACGTCATGGTCGCCATGTTGGATGACAATAACAAAAGATTCCTCGTTAGCTTCTCTTGTTAGTTCATCCAACATGGCGGCCACGTCTTTGTTATTTGTATCTCTTGGGATTGGGTTGCACACCACCAATTGACGATAGCGAAGTGCATATTCCCGGATACGAAATTGTCCGTCGCGACCGAAGTATTAATGGTAGATTTGGTGGGGGTGTTTGCTTCTATATTCGATGTAGTATAAATTACTCACCACGCCTCGACCTATGTATTGATCAGCTTGAAAATCTATGTATCGAAATTCGAAAACCACGATCCAAGCCTTTTCTCATTGTGACCTGGTACCGGCCACCAGATAAGTTTAGTTTTTTTGAGACGCTTCTTGGCAGGCTTGATGCAGAGGGCGTATAATTTTATTTAATGGGAGACGTGAACTGCAATTTAGCTGCGCCTCAACTAGATCATAATTCAAGTTTGCTGACCAGTATAATAGATCTCTATAGCTTACATCAACTCATAAATGAACCAACTCACATTTCTAACACATCGTCAACTTTGATTGATTTCATATTCACAAACAGTCTTGATAGGATAGTTTGCTCTGGTGTCTCTCAAATCGGCATTAGCGATCATAGCCTTGTATATGCATTTCGCAAACTTTCAATTGGATTATTCACTAAGGGTCACTGTACAGTGACTTATAGGAAATTTAAAGATTTTAATTCTACTAGTTTTCGCAACGATATTTGTTTACAGAATTGGGACAGTATAAATATGTACGACAACCCGAACGGTATGTGGCATGCTTGGAAAAACATATTCTCTAGTGTAGTTGACAAGCACGCCCCTATACGTACAAAACGTGTTCGGGCTTTGAAATCGCCTTGGATCACGCCGCAATTAAAACAACGTATGCACGTAAGCGACGCGCTATAATGATCCTAGCGATTGGTCTGCTTTTAAGAAATGTCGCAACTCTGTTAACAATGAAATTAAGCAAACTAAGGAAATACATTACAAAAATGCTTTTCATGAAAATGAAGGGAACTCACGCAAGGCATTATTAATGATCTTACTGCGAGAAAATCAAAGAGCTCTCAAATAAAAGAAATCAAACAAAACGGCACTCCATTAGTAACGCACAAGAGCTGTCTCAGGCCTTTAATGACCATTTTGCTGGCGTAGGGCCCAAACTCGCGAATGATATACCATGCGATGGAAATAGCCGTTCACACTTAGACTATCTTAGTAGTTTGGGATCTAATCATGTGAGCTTTGAACTGGAACCAACGAATTGCTCCAAAGTCCTCTCTTTATTATCTAAACTAAGTAAACCTAAAGCGACTGGCTTAGATAAAATATCCGCTAGACTTCTTCGTGAATGTGCTGACCTGGGCCGGGTTGTTCAAAGCCCGATTAGTGCTAAACCAGGGTTAATTTCCATGACAACCAATAGGTTCTGTGCAGAGTTAATCCAGGATTAACACTAATCGGGCTTTGAACAACCCGGCCCTGATCGCTAACTCACTCTGCCTGATTTTTAATCGTTCCATGTCACAGGTAAATTCCCTGAAGAATGGAAGCGCTCAAAAGTAATACCCTTATTAAAACAGGGTGAGCGCGCTGATTGGAATAACTATCGCCCCATTTCAATTATTCCAGTTGTGGCGAAAGTTTTCGAAAGGTTAATTTACGATCAGGTATTTGCTTTTCTAACGGAAAATAACTTACTCTCGAGCCATCAATCAGGGTTCCGATGCCTTCATTCTACAGTTACTGCATTACTTGAAGCCACTGAAAATTGGGCATACGATATTGATCACGGGAATGTGAACGCCGTTGTTTTCTTAGATCTCAAGAAAGCATTCGATACGGTGGATCACGATATTCTGTTATCGAAATTAAACGAATACGGCATCAGGGGCGCCTCGACTAATTGGTTTAAGTCTTACTTGAATAGCCGCAATAAAAAATGTTTTGTTAATGGTTGTTTCTCACAAAACCGTTCATTATCCTGCGGTATTCCACAGGAACAATTTTGGGGCCGCTATTGCTCCTGCTTTATATTAATGACTTACCAAACTACCTCTCTCATTCCCAGCCTCGAATGTATGCTGACGACACTCACTTAACTATCACAAGTAATAATATTGATGCCATAGATCGTAATCTGAATCAGGACCTTGTTAACGTTAATGAATGGCTTATCGCGAATAAGCTCACTCTCAATAAATCGAAGACAGAATTCATGTTAATTGGATCAAGACAAAAAATAAGTACCTTTAATAACCCTCCGTCACTAATAATTGATGGGGCTCCCATAAAACAGGTATCGAATACAAAATATATCGGTGTTCATATCGATGAGAATCTGTCCTGGAACATACACATTGATAAGTTGTGTAAGAAAATTGCCTCTGGCATCGGTACCCTCAAGCGCATTGCACCATTTGTCTCCCGCAAAACACTGCAGTCTATTTTCAATTCACTAGTGCAACCACATTTTGATTACTGTAGTGTTGTCTGGGGAAGTTGCAATAAAACCCTTGCTAATAAACTCCAAAAATTACAAAACCGTGCGGCTCGGGTTTTACATTTTCCAGCTATGATGCTAATGCTGATTATCTCTTTGAAATACTTGGCTGGAAAAAACTTGAAACTCAACGCCAAATTCATAAAGCTGTTATGGTCTATAAATCGCTTAATGGACTCGCCCCTGACTATCTTCGTTCGAAATTTGTTGACCGCAGCAGCGTTACGAATTATTCTCTAAGAGACACTGAGAGCGAACTTGCTATTCCTCTGCCCCGCACCAACTTTCTCAAAAATAGCTTTGGCTATAGTGGTGCGGTCCTATGGAATAGCCTTCCGATTGAGTTGCGGCAAGCCAGAACTCTAAGTAGATTTCGCTCTGGTTGCAGCAGTTTCTTTTCTTATCTTAGCTTAACTTAATTTTAAATTAGCACACGGCACTCATGGAAAGCAGGTTTTTATTTGAGCTAATTTTAAATGTAATTTTATATTGTAAACTTTTTACAAAACCCCGATGAGCGTACCGTGTATAAATAAAGATTACTTACTTACTTACGTAAGATTCACAACTGAGTGACTCGTCACAAATTATTCGAAAATTTTAATGTCTACAAGTCGGCCTCAACTAACCATCAGCGAAAAATGTTTTAATGTCCATGGTGCTAAGTTTTTCTTAAGAGAATTTCACTAGCCGCTATGAGAATACTACAGCCGTAGAAAGCAAAACATAGAGCACAACGTCATCGCTGGCGGTCTAAATACAGGAAAGTCGAGATCCCTACACCCAACAAGGAGTCAAAAGAAGCACTTATACCTCCGAAAATATGATGTATCCTTTAAGCATCTGTTCAATGATCGACCAACATATTCTCGCTGAAAGGTGCGAATTTTCATTGATGACAATTTGTTTGTCACAATACCCGCGGGACACCTTAATAATATTAAGGTCGGCGCATGAAATGTTCGCCGTCTAAAACGGGCCTAAGCGCTTAGTCACCTTGGAACAACAAGTAGATAGGGTTATCCTAGCGCTGGGTCATTTCCTCTTATTTTTAACGAAGTGTTTACAAGCAGGCGGGATAACTCAACTCGGCTGCCCGGGTTACCCTAGCGCTAGGGCTACTCTATCTGAGAGCTAGGGTGACCCTAGCACTAGAGCTATGTTTTGCCCTTGTAAACGATTTGCTAGGGTAACCCGCCTACCTGGGTCAACTCTATTCTGGAGCCAAATTTCACATTGCAAGTTTCTGGAGTTCTCTAGCAATTAGTAGGTAACATAACTACATTCTAGGATACTAGACAGCTGAAAGAAGAATCGACGTTAATCCGCCAAAACTCGCTGCACTCTACTCGTGTTCGCCATGTTGTTTTCTATGCTTGAATGATTTTGGCGGCCGCGAGCCTCTCGGTTCACAGGCTACCAAAGCATCAGTAAAGTCTAAATCACTTCCACAGATCTGTTTGAACAGGAT
The DNA here is from genome assembly GCA_030867875.1 of Actinernus sp. WN-2022. Lineage (NCBI taxonomy): Eukaryota > Metazoa > Cnidaria > Anthozoa > Actiniaria > Actinernidae > Actinernus > Actinernus sp. WN-2022. The sequence continues at coordinate 20,318 of JAOWCC010000330.1, forward strand.
TAAAAGAAAAGAAAAGAAAAGCGGAAGAGTAATATTAGTAGCACATGTTTTCATTCGTTAGTATGATATTTTATAAGAAACGGCTTTTCAAATGAAGAATATATTCGTAACAGACTTCAGACTAGCTCTTGTTAAAGGTCTTAAAGTGTCACTACGACGAAATTCGACCATTTTTGTTTCTACTTTTTTGTCTTCCAGAACGACACACAAGTGTCGAAAATATCCAAATCATTGAAAAATATTACCAAAGGACCAAATTAACCTACAGTATGAATGTTGCAGAGAGTTTACCGTTGAAATCACGTCCGCCATTTCTGAAGTGTGTCCCAAATACTTCTAGATTTTCGACCAGCGGTTTGCTGTCGTGACGTCATCTTCTCAACGCGTCGCTCTTGTAAATGCGTATTTTCATTCAAACCGTCGTTCTTTCGTTTTCTTTTTTGAGTAAATAGTACAAACATGTACTTACTTATAAGTTCGTGCGAAAGTTTGTGTGAAACGTAGCCCCGCATGTTGTTGTGTGGAGAAGATGATGTCACGTTCGCTGGAAATTACCTCTACCATGGCTCTGTCACGGAACGGGTTCGAGTAATGGCGGACATAAAAACTCAAGTTTCGGACCCCAAAAAATAAGACTTCACATCGTCATATCAAAAACCGGTGTGGGTAGACAAAAAATATAGCAACTTTTCTGTACAAATACGCAAACATTTGATCGTAGTGGCACTTTAAGTTGATTCAGGCAGTAGGGCAACCCTACCTGAATCATTTTGCTTGTAAACGCGAGCTATCGTTGACCCTAGTGCTAGGGTAACCCTCTTTCCTTGTAAACGGGCCCTAACACAGAATTTATTGAAAAACGGAGACCATTTTAGCGGCCCATGTCAGTAATCTCAAACATATTCAGATTCCCGTCGGCTTAAATATCTCAGATTGATAATGTATTTTGTTGTGTTTAACATGAGATAAGTCGAATCAGTCCAGAGAGCAACATAATATAGCAATTTATAATATAGATACGATAGTACGCGCGCTCTGATTGTCTAAAAAGCCATGTTTTATCAGAGTATATGTTTTATCATATTTCCTTTCATCGCGCGCGTAAATCTATATTATAAAACAGATAAAGAAGCCTTAAATCTATGTTTTATACTATCATAAAACACTCTGGTCATTTTAAGAACACTCGAGAAATGTTGAAAGCACGCGCCTTCGACTTGGCTTTAACATTTATCTCATGTTCTCAAATGCCCATCGTGTTTTATGTATAGTTTAATAAACGAGCAGCAGTGTTTTATCAGATATTATAACCCAGACTGAGGAAACTCGCGCGCTGATTGGCTGAAAGCCGTGTTTATATGAGAGTCCATAGACATGGAAATTCGCTGGCACGCGAGTGTGAATGAAATCAAAATGGCAAAAGACAAAGAAAAATGTCTTCACCAAACGTTGACTTTCAATATGATTTTTATTCGCGGATCCAACAAACAAAAGTCAAAACCACTTTTCGTTTAACTTATTTTGTACGGTAAAACTAAAACACATAAACGGCTAGCAAGTCTAGTTTTTAAACAACTTCCTTATAGACGAATAGAGTGAGGAATCGAGCTAGAGACTAGAGTAGAAGAGAGGGAAAAGCAAGGCAACACTCTTTCAATTTATTTTCTCTGTCTTTTTTAATCCCAAACGAAAAGTACATCAATTCATGTACGCTTAATGTTCAAGTCCGATATTTGTCGGCGACGAAGTCGACACGAAATAATAAGGCCAATTGTTATCATTCACCCTGCTTGGTCTTAGATAATTCGGATAAGGTTTTTAGCTTTCTCCTTGCCATTTTATGAACAACTACATGCATTTTGCAAACTCACGTGCGACAGTTGTGAAGTAACAAAATTTTCCCTCTTACCTTGCACTCTTAGTCTCATCTCATTGGAAGGAAGGTTCCAACAGCTAGATCTTTCCATTGAGTTTGGCGAAAATAAAAGTTCATTCAACTAAAACATGTGCATCAAAGTTTCCTCGTGTACATTCAGCGACAAAAGCACCCAGTTCAAGTCCTCTACTCCTTTAATGCCTTATGCCTTAAATTTCCGTTAAAAAAATGTCTTGAATTCAGAGTTATTCTTTTCGGGGAATATTGAAGCAGATGTTTTCAAAATAGAGCCACGTATTGACACAGACTGAGCCATGAGCGTGTCTTCGTTTCTCTCAGTTCTGCCTTTGGAGGATTTCCCGCGCTGTGCAACTCACCGTCGGTCAATTTCTGACGACTGTTACAGTTAGGAGAATTGATCTTCTGATCGTGCGTGCGTAATATTTATAGCGCGCTCGGGCTGTTCGATTACCTTAGCCTTACTCGGGATTCCGAGGGACACAATAGCACGGCACGTAGGATGGCGATGTACGGGTATAGTGGACCACTACACCGGCCTGGGGGAGATGGCGCATACTCACAACGCCGCCTCGCCCCTCCCCTCGGCAGCGATTCCTTGGACTCTCCGTATCTCGCTCTGCAAGACGCCCTACTCTCATACAAATCCACGAATGAGCTGACTGCTTTCACTCGCCTTCTAGTGACATATCGAGAATTCGAGGCAGACAATCGTCCTCTTATGCGCCCCCCGTTTGTTTCGTTTTGTTTTCCCTATAGTTTAAAACCGTAATAGACTTAATTTCGCGTCGTTGAACTGGTTCAGGTGACCCCAAACTGTTTTGTTATGCGTGCATGTCATAGTTGTGTAGGCCACTTATGGCGGCGCCTCAATCTCCTGTCATTCACACGAACGACAGCCCACCATTATTTATAAAGTCGTACCTTCCACCGGGCGCGCCGTACCTTCTTTGAGTTATGAGAGAGCACGCTAGTTTTCTCCTAGTTCTCATCTACACGTCTTCCCAAGGCCAGGCCGTTAACCTGTCACTTCCAAGAGCGTACGCCGCAGGGCTCGTCTCTTCCCATATTTTAAACCTAGCCTTGGAGCGCATGGGTGCGGGATCGTACCATGAGAATCTATTACTATTCTCATTACGGGACTCCCACACGGCAAATACGTAAACCAGTTTTTATTGAGTTATGTACTGTTTCTAAATTGTATATAGCTTTGTACTGATGTTTTTTAACCGTGTATAAATAAAGTATGTCTGTCTATCACATATCGAAGTGTTTAAAACGAGTTTTTATCCGTTCCACATCGGCGCAGAATTGAATTTTTGGGAATCTAACGCCAAATGTCACTTGCACACGTTTTATCAAACATAAACAGTGAATGACTCGGAGGTCAATATATTACGTTATTTTAGTTCATTTTCGCATTCGAGAATTCCGAATACAGAACTTAGAATTCAGGATACTCAAGACATGATTGACTTTAAACTGAACACTTTGCTTATAAACTGAACATCTCTATCTACACTCACGCCATTCTGTTCAGCTGAGCTAAGCAAAATGCCATTGGAGAGTCCTCGATACACAGAAAACCGAAGTACACACCATAAAATGAACTGCCTAACCCCAATAACTCGTTAAATGAAAATGAGCAGATAAGACGAAATTTGATCATATATCCGGATAACTCAAGTCCATTCAACTATTGATAACAATACATTGGCCCTTGTATATGTTTCCACGAATTGTCCATTGGAAGGCTATATTTGATCTCTTATCTGCATTCCTTTCTTTACCCTATTGTTTAAACTGAATATATATTTCTAGTGCTCTCCTTCATAAGCTGAAGCTTCAGGGACCACGTATTACGTTTTTATTAATTAGAGATAGCTATGCATTTCTATTAAATGGTTCATTACAATTGTTATTTCAGTGCACGTTCAATATTCTAACAGGACGCGGCAATCAAGTGTGACTAGTCATTCCTCTCCATTGTCTGCATTAACCGAAGACCTGACAAACTGTTTTTCTTCCACAAAGGTACAGGTTATTTTATTTATTCACTTAATCCATTATTTAATTGATGGTAATGAAATCAGTAAACGTTTTTTTCAAAGATTTGAATTGAGTCTCAATATCTCTACTCGTGTTCTTTTGTAGGAAATAAATCCCTGGTTTGAAGCTCATCTTAGAAGAGCTCGTTTCATCCATACTGTGTCAGTTTACCTCCAAGAAAACAAAACAAGTAACACTATCAGCCATCTGATGCCAAGTATAGAGGTATCCTATGGTGCTACTGGCTCGTCTATTACTTGCAATGTAACGCAAGCTACAGGTAGAGTGATACGGGAATATACGGCACGGTGTGAAGTACGATTCCACACAGACACGGTGATGGTGCGTTTACCAGGTGTTAACAAGGCCATTATCATATGCAAGATGGATGTGTTTGCTTTTGGTAAGATTTAATATTTTCCAAATATTTTTTAAAAGTTTTAGTAAGTCCACTATTTCCTCAAGGCCGTTCTACGCATTGCGATTTTAGCTTACCTGTCGCATGCAACATGCTCACGACAGATATCCATACTTTCTTACATCTGTTGCGTGCGACATGAAAAAATATATTCCATTTTGGCAAACGACAGCGACCATTATACATTCTTTATTCGAAGAAAACAAATGGCTAATAGGCCTTTTGCAGCAAACAGTCACGTGCTGATATAATACAGTCACGTGCTGATATAATACAGTCACGTGCTGATATAATACAGTCACGTGCTGATATAATACAGTCACGTGCTGATATAATACAGTCACGTGCTGATATAATACAGTCACGTGCTGATATAATACTTCGTTAACGAATGAATGAGCTCGTGATCCCCATGGGAAAGACGTTGCCATGGATGCTGGAGAGCAAGCCATTTTTAAAAACGCTGTTTTAGCAAGATCGACAATCGATTGGAGGTGAAAAATAGCATCTACAAACAGGTTTTGCTAATAACAATACCGATCTCGTACAAGGCTTCTAAATAAATGAAGTTAAATACGTTTTGCCATCCAGTACATTCCTGTACAATCACCTGAATGCCTAGCTGCAAAAGGCCCATTAGCAGTGTACGCGGGACTACTTTTCACACAATCCTTCCCATGTTATTGTAATACATTTTTCTATTTTTCCAAAAACAAAAGAAAATAACGACGGCAGCTTCAAAAGACGTTTTGAGTATATTGCATTAGGCAACCGCTGAGAAATCCCATTCCACCCAATGTGCGGGTAATTTTGTTATTGCTCTCTTAGGGACCACTGTGACAAACTCCGCTAGAACAGTTTTTGATCGAGTGTTTGATCGACTACCAGTGATGCAGATAAAGTATTTGAAGGACTTGAATTCCGCACGCTGACCCAGCTGAGTCGTTATTTGCGAACGCTGCTCCGATGAAGTTTCGCCGACAAAAACTCGTATTTATTTATTTACAATGCTTCCATCATGAATCAAAGAAATGTCACAATGTACACGATCAGGGTCGACACAACAGAGCGTGGCTCCAAATTAAGTGCGTCTTTACTTTAACTAATGAAACATAGGAACAAACTTGAGTTATATAAATTACGCACACACATAAAATATTAATTGATGTTCATTAATATTATAAGGTCAATCGAAATCGAAATTAACATGAAGAGATACGATCAAAATAACTAAGAACAAATTACAAGATCTAATATCAACATACTTTATTTAACAAATAGAGCAGGGTTTGTTGTGCTCTGTACTCTGACAACAACACGACTGGAGCTGTAGAACATGAAAAAGTACAGGAATCACCAGCCGCATAGCGACGAGTGATGTCTGTAACTTTTTGACCCTGTTCTACTTGCTTTATTTAATATATTTTTTACGAACGTAATGCACAAACAGTCCTCGCAAGTCCGACAGTTTTGTGTTCCAAAAAAATTAAGTCATGAAATAATAAGCCCGTTGTTAGCATTCAATTCAGTTTGCGCTTACTTATTTCATTTTAAGAACAGCTACATGAAGAATAATATCCTCATTTCGCAAGCAAATGCCAAATCACATATGCCAAAAGTATGGCGACTTTTCACAAACACAAAAAGAAACCAAAAGGCAAAAGAAAATGTCAAACGCTTTTTCCTCTTACTTTGGACTCAAAACTTCATTTCACTGGAAGGAAGGTCCCAATAACTAGATCTTGGTGAAAATAAGAGTTCCTTTAATGAAAGCTGTGCCTTGTGTGCCTTGTAACACACCGAAAGCGGAAGACAAAAAAACACTGTTTAAGTCCACTTTTCCTTGAATGCTTTATCCTTTGGCTTAAATTTGCTGCAAACATTGGCTTGACCTCTATGTTATTCTTTTCGGAAATGGTGTTTTAGTTCTCTTACGATTTCAGCTTCAAATTAGACCGCCAAATCCAGTTGCAAATTTTGATTTTCGATTTTGTAAATCATGAGCAGCTATACACATGGAAATCCGGATGAAATGACGTCATGTTCCAAGTAAAGCGGGCTCTGATTGGTTTGTTCATGTCTCTATACTCTCACAGACACTTGGTTTTTGACCAAACAGAGAGCGCGTTAGTAAATATCTATTATATATTAGTATACACATACTAGTATTCTATTGCAAATCAAGCGATAATAATAATAATAATAATATTTACATTCTCATATGGCGCATTTCTAAAACCCAATGCACCTTAGACTGGTAAAAAGTAAGAATAGTAAAACCTATTTACGGAAATGTCTGTTAAATAAAAATGTATTTAACTTGGTCTTAAATGCCTGTGCGGTCTTAGTTAATTTGATTTCTTCAGGAATAGTGTTCCAGAGTTTAGGTGCTGAGGAAAAGAAGGCTCGATCCCCATAAGTGGTGGATTTAAAGTGCCTATAACCCTTTTGCAATTTTGATAGCTTATGAACACCGAAAATTTTTGAGTACTTCTGTGAAGAAAGTTTTGGTTTACAGTGAATACTTTATGTTCTACGCTTGTTTGAAATCGTGTAAATATGACCTTTTGTGACCTTTCCTGACCCATGACCGCGTAAGTAAAAGCCTGGGTCGAAACCTGTATGTTAGTCACCTCATTAATGCATTATTCTCCATGGCACCTTTCTATCACAACAACATCGATGCATAGAAAATAAACACAGTTTGCGAGTTGTTAGTAAAGAAAAAAGTCATTTTAGTCAACATGTTAAGTATTTATTGAAATGATTGCAAAGCCGAATTAATTATATGACATCAAGATGACGTCAATACAGGTATCTACCCAGGCTTTTGCTTACGCGGTCATGGATCAGGAAAGGTCCCATTTACACGATTTCAAACAAGCGTAGAACATAAAGTATTCACTCAAAACCAAAACATTCTTCACCGAAGTACTCAAAACTCTTCGGAGGTTCGTAAGCAATAAAATTTGCAAAAGGGTTATATGCACTTTAACAGATGGAGTGATCAGTAAAGAGCGGTGAGAGGATCGTAATGTCCGTGAAGGAGAGTATTCTTCAGGAATAGTGTTCCAGAGTTTAGGTGCTGAGGAAAAGAAGGCTCGATCCCCATAAGTAGTGGATTTAACAGATGGAGTGATCAGTAAAGAGCTGTTAGAGGATCGTAATGTCCGTGAGGGAGGGTATTCTTCAATAAGCGGTATTAGGTACTTGGGTGATTGCCTGCCATGTAGGCTTATAAGTAATAAGAAGAATCTTGAAATTAATCAATCGATCTGATTGGCTCTCTACTCACTATCTAACCTGTGATAGACAGTGAGTAGCGAATGTGATAGAAAGTGAGTAGCGATTGTCCAATGACAATCTTTGTTATATCTGGAGTTCCCCGATTTTGAGCCACGATAGATTCGTCCTGCACGGAAGCGAGACTATACACGGGAATGAGTTACTAAAAATCAACAGGGCGGTTGTCAGAATTTTTTAGGCGAGTGAAGGCGAGTGAGATAATCATTGGCCTGAAAGTACAGGAAATCGGTTTAGATTTACTTTTAAAGACAGAGAATATATTAGCTTTTGCCTATGGAGCACAACAATGCAAAATTAGCAGCAAAACCTTTTCAATCTCGTTTTTTTGAGCGATCGTTTACCATGTGGTGGAGCTGAAGATGGGAAGTTTTACAAGCAAAAGGTAAAAACATCTATCTGAAATATCAAAATAATCTTCGATTTTATCTCTTTAAAGCAGAAAAGTTCTTTGTTTGTGCATACTAGTATGTTTATACTAAAACAATTAGATTACTTGCTGTCAGTTTCTATGGCTTCGCTCCTCGCCAACTATCAGCCGATAAAACGTCGAGCTCGTAGTATAATTGTTAAATAGAAAATATATCACGCTGTGAGCAGCATTTCGGGCATATTGACTTCCAGGTAATTGGTGCATCGATATCAAAAGAAGAAGCGACTTAAACTGATTTGCCGAGTTAGAATTCCAAATAGAATTAGGCAGATTATTCCATAGCTTGGTAATACGGTTGAAATAACTATAGTTTGAAAATGTTTAGTGCGACATTTTGGTACAAGAACATCTAGTGGTAAGCTGTTGTGTGTAACTCTGTTTACTGGTCTAAGTTTAATGTAGTCATTGATACAAATGGAATAGTGGCCTGTGCAATACTTAAAGTAAATGTTCAGGTATGTTGTCTCATGCCAATAGGAAAGCGACATAATATTTAGATTCAAAAGACCTTTAAAAGGTTACACATAGCCTGTGGCGCCCACACTTCACTAGCGTAACCGACATTAGATCTGACTAATGTAAGATAGAGAAGTTGTTTTGTTTCACAGCCAAAGTACTTATTGGTATGTCTACGAAGAAAGCCCAGCACGTTATAGCTTTTGCTTAAAGGGTAACTAAACCCTAAAATCAACCCAATGTATATACAAACATACACATGTATATTCGAAATAAATAGGTTCTGCTATTTCATTTTTCTGTGTTGCGCGTCTAGGAAGAGAAAATCCGAAAACCTTACTCACAGCCTCCGCTATGTACAGACGACTCAAGTCTCGTAATTTGTGACGTAGTATATGGGGATTAAATTAGTTTTGCCATGCTGTCCACGACATTGAATAGCAGGACTAATGGCTTCCAATTACGGACCATTGTGTTTTCTTTGTGCTGGAGGTGTGATCATTCTTCCTGGGCACGTGTGAGGTACGTTATGGGGAAATTTGCACTGAATTGAGCCGCCACACAAAATAGATTTTTCAGCGAAAAATCGAACTTGGAGACTAATTTTCTCCTCATAGACGCGCAACACAGAAAAATAAAATAGCAGAACTTATTCTTTCGAATATATCTTTATATCGACGTTGGGTTGATTTTAGGGTTCAGTTCCCCTTTAAGATGTTTAGAATGTGGGCGTTCCATTTAAAATTCTTTGTAACAGTTACTTCCAGATCTTTTTGACTGTTGCTCTGTGAGAGGACGTTGAGTGCAATCTTGTAGTTGTACACAACACGATTTTTCTTACGTGCAACCGTCAGGACGTCGCATTTGGAAGCGTTGAATCCCAGGCGCCACGCCTGAATCCAGCTATGTAGATTGTCTAGATCATCCTGAAGGGCGACGCAGTAGTTTACACTTTAGATGACACTAGAATACTTGGAGTCATCAGCAAACAACGCAATAGAACTATCAACGACACTAAGCAGATCGTTTATGTAGACTAGAAACAGCAACCAGCGTTGTGGTACGCCTGATATGACAGTGGGCGTTGACGGGCGGCGGGCGTTGACGGGCGTTGACGGGCGTCAGCGGGCGTCAGCGGGCGTTGTGAGTGTTGTGTCTAGTTTAGCTAGACTTTCTAGAGTTTATAGACTAGATACTTTGTAGTCTAGAACGGCTAGACTAGAAAATAATACAATTTCTAGACTAGAAAATGATAGCTAAAGTAGAGTTTTTAGACTAGACCAGACTACCTAGGTCATTAATTTTCCTCTCCTCGGTAAAAACACAACTGTCTGTAGCATTTGTCAACAAGAAAAAATCAATGAAACATAAATCAGTGTAATCTTGTAACATGGTATATTATATCAACCCAAGAACTGAGAAATAAGAAAGTTATCAATTCCGCGAGGATAAGGAAAACGAACTGTTTTTGAGATTGAATAAACTTTGTTTAATTATCTGGTGGTTTGCTTATATGCGTATGGTAATTTAGTTCAGTTTTAGAGAAGAATTTGCATCACAAGAGTTTTCTTCAAAACAATAGGCCCTTCAGAAATCGTTAATCCCTAAGGACAATAGAAAAATTTCTCGAATGAATCATAGTGGATTTTATATACAATTATCTTCCGAGTTATTAACAGTAAAGGAAAATAATAAAGACAGTTTAGAGCCTATCACGAGTAGTTTGTTCTTACTATTTACATTACAAAGGGGTTTAGATATTGCGAGGTATGTTTTATTTATTTTTATTCAACTTCGAATGGTTTCAGGGTCGATCGATCTTGTTGCTGCTCAATTTCGAATGGATTTGGGAGCGATCGGTTCTAGCTTTATAGCTGCTCCAAACAATAGGCTTTGCCCAAACATGGCCGAATAGATCGATGACCTCATCCAAAGGAACAATAGATATTCATGAGCGCGCCGCATTTTATTCATGAGCTCACCACTTTATTCATGAGCTCACCACTTTATTCACTTTATTCATGCGGAAAACAATAGATAATGAGAAACCACCACACTTTATTCATGAGTCTAAGACAATAGAACCGTGACGTCATTGAATTAATGAGAGCTCACCAAACATTAGCATAACACCCTAAAAATTAGCATAACACCCTAAAAAACGGCTAATTCGGTGCCTCTCATACTACTTGGAGTAGAATGATACAACATTTAAAGACTGGGAGAGAATAAATTAATGAAAGCGGTAACTGATGCTGCTATAGTTACTGGGCTTGCTACAGGCATTGGTTGGATTGCAAGAAAGGCCGTTAAGGAACCTATGCTCAACGATCCTTCTACTTCTATAGTGAATTACGTGAAGTGGACGGCCGTGTTGGCTGGTAGCCTAGCTGCCAAGCAATATCTTGAGGATAAAAAATACATACCAGCTAATTTGTGAGAACCCATGGGGGCGGCCTTTGGAATGGCCGTTGTTGGAGCTGCTTTGAATGCAACGGCATTCACCGGTGCTGGGGTGCTTGCTAAGATTCTTGGGAAAGATGACAGCGCTATTATAGAACGAGAGAGACACGATAAGGCCCTCGAGAAACAAGCAGCTGCCATGGTGGCTTACAGAAGGAAACGTCAAAGATTGGCTGATTGGTACTACGAACAGGAAGATAAAGAGCACGATGCTTACGAGATGCGAAACGACACCAACCACGCTTTCGTGCAATCCGACAAGTTACGCCAGGAACTGAAACGACTCAAAGCAATGAAGAAACCTCGCTTATCAGACTACTATCGACCTTCAGGTGCACAGAAGACTGGTGAGTTGGTCTACGTTGGGGGTGGAATGCTAGTCGCTGGCTATGCTGCTAGTCGCTGGCTATAGCTATACCTTTTAAAAACGAGCTTTTTTACGTTTGTTGAAGTTTAGGGCGTATAGATATGGTACGATGGAAGCTAAACTAAGTTTACGATACTATAGTCCGGGGGGATACTGTTAAGGTCGCGCTGCAATTGGTAAGCTAGCAGTGGCAGCAAAGGTATCAGAAGACGCAGAGTTGGTTAGAGAAACAAGCACTATGGCAGATATACCTACCACCGCCGCGATATATACCACGACCACATTGGACCGTATCGAAACCAAACGAGGTTCACCAAGCGGATTTGATCTTTCTACCTCATGATAGACCTGGACGGGGGCGAAAGCTCTATAAATATGCTTTGGTTGTGATCGATGTGGCTTCTCGATATAAAGAGGCTGAGCCTTTGACATCGAAAGATAGTGGTGAAGTGGCTGCAGCCTTTGAACGAATATACAAGCGTAATCCACTAATATGGCCAAAAACGTTACAAGTCGATCCTGGTAGGGAGTTCATTGGGAAGATGTCTGGAACCTTGGAACTACATGGTACGAAAGTCCAACGAGGCGAGGCTGGTAATCATAGGGCCCAAGGGTTCGTTGAGAGAGCGAACAGAACACTAGCTGAGAGATTGTTTGGATATCAATACGCACAGGAGATGGTGTTTGCTTCAGAAGGATCAGATGCGCGTAGTAGAGAATGGGTGGTTAGACTTCCAGGGGTTATCAAAGCCATGAATAATGAGGTGGCTCGACTGACAGGAAAGAACCCTTCGAACGCCATATTAACGCAGCAAGTGAACACCAAAACTCATACATATTCGCGAACTGTTGGATTAGAAGAAAAGCTTTTACCGTTCGATGTTCTAGTTAGATATCTATACGCACCGGGAGAGTTGGAAGGTGGCCATGGAGCTAAGCGAGCAACCGATCCTGGTGTGGAGTTTACAGACATATGTTATTTCACGTGGTGTGATATCTTCGAACCAGCCAGTTCTGCACTATTTGGGAAAGGATGCACCAAAGCGAGGGTTTGTGCGTGAAGAGCTACAAGGTGTACCACCAGATACTGAACTACCTCCAAAGGGGACTCTAGGATAGCAGTTTACCTCCTCTGGAATGGTGTTTTTGTGCCCATAGGCTAGTATATCGATCCCGTTTGCTGAAATCCGTCGCTTAGAGTCAAATAGTGAGAGAGAGACTTAATTTGTTCATATGCATACCATACATCTTGTGCCCTTCACTTCGAAGCATATCCATACCATGGCGGAATACTTTCTTATCTAGCAAGCACTCTTTGTATTACTCATGACGAATACGATATTTCACAACTGCCTTCTTGGTGCCTTTAGCTTTCCGAATCTCAACACCATCTACTTTCAATATTGAGTAGAGCTTCGATCGTAGTCCAACATATTCAACAATGGGAACACCTCTACATTCGTCTTTCATTTTACCAAGTACTTTCTTGTTGCCTGTGTTATACAGCGGGTGGTCTTTGCTGTAGTTGCTTGTATCATATAGATGTTTGTTGATAGTCATGTCCGCATAGATGTCTTCAGTTTCAATGTGTAGTAGGAGACTGTCGGTGTCTGTGTAGAGTAGTTTACAGCGTTGTCCATACTGCTTCTTGAGCTCGTTGTAGTAGAAGTCATACATCAGATGTTTTGAGAGATCTAGAATTGACATTCCAACATATATTGGACGGTTCAGAAGTAGCTTGCTTTTGTAGTTGTGTACGGCGGCTAGATCATTGTCAAAGATTGCGAGCATAGCTAGGTTTATTCAAGAGACGCTGTAGTCTGATTCCTTCTGAAGAGCGCACTAGTTTGACATCTACACGCTTACGTAGATTTTCCATTGTTTTGCCGAAAACGGAATTGTTCATCAGCTTGTAGAGGTCTTGCTCGAAAGTGCTCTTCGCTTGTTTTCGTAGCTCTGTATTCATTCGTATGTATGGCTCCATCCATGGGGATTGATCGAATCGTAGTTCTCTGTGGATCTTATGGAGACGCATACCTAGAGATAAGTATAGTTGTAGGTTGCGGTAGTGAAGCACATATCGTTCTTTGTTGCGAAGGGTAGGCACAAGCTTTCCCACTTTCAAAGATCCGTTGCCTTTGTAGAGTGTCTCAGACAGATCGGTTTGATACTCTGATAACCAAGCTTTATCCACCTGCATTCTCTCTGGAGCTAGTGGATAGCTGTTGTGCATATCGTGGAGTTTTCGAGGATACTCAAGGTCAACTTCGAGGATGTAACCTTTATCTGAATTGTCCGCAAGATTGGTGATTTGTTCTTCTGTTGGTGTGCACCACTCAAACCCTCCTGTTGGTAGATATTGACTCATAGCCCAGCCATAGAGATTGTTAGAATCGAGGTAGACTATATGGCTCTTTGGCTTCTGTAGATCGAAATTAGGCACGTGGGGGTTGTTTGCTTTGGCATAACGCTGAGGCGCCATAGATATACCACCACGCAGACCTTTCTCAACAAATAGATGCATGTCATAGTTGGTTAATAGTTCAAGCTCCACACCAGTCTTCTTTAATAATGCATCCCATGAGAGTCCTGGACTAGTATAGTATTGGGCCGGGTCTAATCCATGCATGCATGTCGTGCGAAAGGTCTCAAACACATCTGCTAGAAGAAGAACGTCGGTTTGAAGGTAAAGGTCATGGTAGTCTCCCAACGTTTCACAACCAAATACCTTCCAAACTTCTAGTGCGTGTTCGTAGTCCTCGTCGGATATGTCCTCTAGGTTTAGTTTACTATAAAATGCTTCTTTCGGCGGAAGAGAAGTCTCTGTGAATCTCTCCAAATAGTCCATGTACTCGTATGGATAAACGCCTTTGCGCCCAAGACGGTGTGCATTCAGGGGTGTATTTGTAATGGTTATTGGGAGGGCGAGACGGGTCGAGTTGCTTAATGCTCCCTTCTCCACACTTTGGGCAAGTCCCCACTAGCTCCCAAGCCTCGTTAATGACAATCAGCTCGGTCTTATTACATCGTTTACATTTGTCTGGAGCTGCCTCTATAGTACAACAAACCAATTTGTCGAGAGAGGATAGTAGGAATTGTGCGCTATCGATGAACCGTAGGTTGGCAAGTGAGAATGAAATATATTTCTCCATATTGTTTGGGATGCAAGAGATATCGCCCTCTGTCTTGGAGATGGATTACATCAGTAGGTGAGAATGATAGCCGCGCAAGTTGCGGAATACAACTGGAATGGTAGGTGAGATACGCAATTTGAGGTTACATACTCTATGTGGAGCACCTCTAAACTCACCTGTGATATGGCAGTGGTCACGTACGCGATCTCTACCAACCAAAGGCTTCTGATAAATGTGACAAATCGTTGCTATATTATAGTCCCTCTGGATTTTTGGTGACATACATAGCGGCTTGGTCTCTTGGGCTTTGATCTTTGCCTCCTCTTCTTGTATGCATCGTAGAAAGCGCTCGATAGTTTCTATACCTCGATATAGTACATGTGGTTCGCTATAACTATCGGAACGTATAACGATATAGGAAAATCCACAGGGAATATGTTCTTCTGTCTTTTGTGTGTTGCTCTTCTTAGGGTCTTGGGCTGGTCCTTCGATCTTAGTGGTTAAAGCCTCAAAGTCGGCATAGATAATGTAGGGAACTTTGAGCTGTTTATGAATATTCTGAAAGGAGACTATGTTGTTCTCATTGGTAGGCATTTCAATGCGAATGGCTCGGTCATCGACACCGTTACACTCTGGAATGTGCTTTTCTAGGAGGGCGTTTGTAGTGTATCCATGTAGACATCGCTTGCAGAAGTGTTTCCTCTCGGTGTTTTGTCTGATTGAATAGGAGGCGGTTGAAGTCCTTGATCCAACAGTAGTGTTGCAACCCGCTGTCTTGGTGTTCTATAAGCAAGAGGTTAACTCGTGTTGAGAAAGTCTCCTTTGAGATGTGGTGTACAACTAAACACTTTTCCTTCGGATCCCAACCATATACATTGATAGAGATCTTGTTTTGCTTCTCTACTCGTTTTATTTGTGAGATTGGTGTTGGCGCATCCACCCCATCGAAGTTCAACCCATCGTCTTTTCGGTACTTCGACATTCTCTGAGGGTCTTTTGCGGCTGGAAACAGCGCGGTACGTAGCGACCAACGTAAGCAGTAGTTGTGGATCTGAGCATGTGCTTCTACTATTACCCCACTGATCTCAGCATCGTTTGTCAAAACGGCTTGCGAACTCCGAAAGGTAGCTATCTCATATACTGAACCCTCAGGTTTGTCAAGGCGGAGTGTGATATTCAAAGCTAGCTGAAACTTAAGGCTATTGAGGTCTTGGAGCTCTTCCTCGAGCTCTTCGGTAGTCTGCTTCCGCACACCGGCGAGGAAAGCATCTGGGTCTGCTCCTAGAGGATTACCATCTGGAACGTCCATCTTCCATCCGCGTAAATAATCCCCAATGGCCCTGGGCGCTCGAACGAATGTGAGCATATGTTCAGCCATAGTATAATACCTTATAAATGTCCTCCTCTAATTGGGTGTCAAAATACAATAAGTGTACAGTAGAATATAATATGGGGGTTCTGGTCGCAGTACCTTTGTTTTTTATTGTATGTCACGTTTGATGGCCCCCGAATCCCAACGTATTTGTTGGCGTCTATTGTACCTAATTACAACATCTATGGTACTCAATAGATAATAAGTTGGGATTTGGTACAATAGACGCCAAAAAATGCGGTGGGGGAGGGGGTCATCGAATGTGAGATGCAACAAAAAACGGAGGTGCTGCGCCAGAACCCCCATATTATATACTACTATTCACAAACTCACACTTAATTTTAAGATTATAAATAATTTAAGCCCGCTTTATCTCAACGAATTGCTCCCTTCCAGAGCTTGTGATATATAGAACACATTTCCCCTTACGTCCACACAACATTTCACGCTGTATCCTGTCGGTACAGAACATTACAAGAAATATTTCTTCCCG
Organism: Actinernus sp. WN-2022; assembly: GCA_030867875.1. Classification (NCBI taxonomy): domain Eukaryota; kingdom Metazoa; phylum Cnidaria; class Anthozoa; order Actiniaria; family Actinernidae; genus Actinernus; species Actinernus sp. WN-2022. The sequence continues at coordinate 36,700 of JAOWCC010000330.1, forward strand.
TCTGCTACTAAGTTGTGGAATTAGATTGATATCGAAATTCGTTCGCTTGATGCATTATGTCCCTTTAAGAGAGCGTTAGTCGGTCTCTTTAATGTCCCGGATTATTTTAAGCCTTTCGATTACTCACTTCATAGGTATTCTTTTATAATTATTCAAGATCTTTAAGATTGGGATCAGGGTTTCTCCTGCATGTAGCTGTGGTTTTAGTAAGGAAAGTATATCGCATTTTTTTACACTGTCCCTCAGACCAAATTTGCTCTCCGCTGCTGGTTGAGCTTTTCAGCCTCTCAAAAAATCGTACTCTTTCTATTTGGATCTTCCTTATTAACCAACAATGAAAATGTTGATATTTTTACCACGCTCAGTATTATAAAAGAGAGTCTAATCGTTTTCATCTGTCATAACTTAATCACTTTAAAAATATTAGTATTTCTTTATCGTATAGTCTGTAGTTTGTAACGTCCGTCTCTTAAAGGTATAATACTGATATAAAGTGTGAGCTCCCTAGATCAGCTAATAGAGCTCTTGGGGTGAACTCGTAATAAAAAAAAGTATGTTTAAATAAACAAAAAAAAATTTTTCATCGTGAGGCCAAGGGCCTGGAACAAGTAATAGCTAGTCGAGCAAGTTTCTTGAACAATAGAAATTGTGTCTTGTGTTCATGTTGTTCGATATTTGACACTAACCCGGTTTTCCCATGAGATAGAATGCACATTACAATTTATTCCACTATTTTGTCAAAAACGTTTTCCCTCTGTTATTAACAAGTAATTGCATGGGTCCTCATAAACTTAAGGATTAATTTCACTTGTGTCTATAAAGGTGATAAAATTGCTCTGATCGCTGCATGACTTGGGAAATTTTGTAAAGTTTAAAAACATGCGAAATTAGTCCTTCATTTTACTTGACCCCATGTGATTACCTATAAATATTAGAGAGAAGGAGTGCCAATTGTTTTTATTCCTGGTTCCCTGAGCCAGTGAAGATTTCAGAGGCTCAACAACAAAAAATATTAATGTATAATAAACACCCGGTGAATATTATTATGGCTAAATTTTAGATAAAGCATGGGCATTTGTTTAAGAAAATGCAGAATTACTTGAATCACTGCAGAGGTTACATGACTAAAATGCATTGCAGTACATGTTCAATGTAAGTTGTATTTTCTCAAATACAAGCCCTGGCATTTCATGAAATTTGGCTCGTGTACCAGGTTGTTCAAAGGGTGGATAGCTTAGGGATTTATCCAGTGGATAAAGTTATCCACCCTTTGAACAACCGGGCCCTGGTCTACAGAGCAAAATTTTATAAGTAAATATCAGGGTTTGTATTTAAGAAAATACAACTTACATTGTACATGTACCAGTTTTGCAATGCATTTTAGTCAGGTAACATTTGTAATTCAAGTAATTCTGCACTTTCCCAAACAAATGCCCACGATTTACTTAAAATTTAGCTATACTAATATTGACTCAGTGTTTATTTAAACAATATAACACGCTTTCCATGTCTTTGTTCTCTTATATAAACACTTGGGAGATGTTGGGAGAACAAAGAAAAAATTTAAAATCACGAGCCGCTAGGCGAGTGATTTTCAAGTTTTTCTGCGTTCTCCCAACATATCCCAAGTGTTTATATAAGAGAACAAAGACATGGAAAGCGTGTTATATTGCTTTTATAAAATAACGAACAGGAAAAACACGAGAAATAAATCTTACGCACGCACGATCAGAAGATCAATTCTCCTAACGGTAACAGTCGTCAGAAATCGACGGGCGACGGTGAGTTTGCACAGCGCGCGAAATCCCCCGATACAGAACTGAGAAAAACGAAGGAATGCTCTGTGTCGTCTGTCAATGTGTGGCTCTATTTTAAAAACATCTCCTTCAACATTCCCCGAAACGAATAAGTCGGAATTCAATACATGCTTTCCCGTAAGGCATTCAAGGAGTGGTGGACTTGAAGTGGATGATTGTGTCGCTGAATGACAGAATGTACACGAGGAAACAGGATTCCCCTGTTGAACTTTGAAGCAGGTTTTAGTTGAATGAACTTTTATTTCCCCCAAACGCAATGGAAAGATCTAGTTGTTGGAACCTTCCTTCCAATGAGATGAGGCTAAGAGTGCAAGGTAAGAGGGAAAAGCTCATTTTGTTCTGTGAAAAAAAATCAACAAAATACCAACTTCACAACTGTCGCACGTGAGTTTGCAAAATTCATGTAGTTCACTAGTTGTTCATAAAATGGCAAGAAAGCTAAAAACCTTATCTGAATTATCTAAGACCAAACAGGGTGAATGAAAACGATTGGCCTTATATGAAGGCTTATTATTTCGTGACTTCGTCGCCGACAAAATGTCGGACTTGAAGTTGAACCGTACGCGTATTAGTTTAAATTTAGTTTGGGATAAAAAATGACATACCCTGGTGCCAGAGGTTCTAGGGTTTGGTTCTAGGTTTTGTTTAGGTTATGTTAGCGCTTCGCGCCTTAACCTAACCTAGATAAAAAACCTAGAACCTCTGGCAACCAGGGTTAAAATGGCATAGACAAAAATTGAAAGAGTGTTGCCTTGCTTTTCCCTCTCGTCTACTCTAGTCTCTAGCTCGATTCCTCACTCTATTCGTCTATAAGGAGGTTGTTTAAAAACTATGTAGGTATGATATGAACATGATTTCATATCATACCTACATATACATATATAATCGCCGTGACCCCATAAAACGCACCAATACCCACGATTGCTCTCATCCGACTTGATAGCTCAGTTGGTAGAGCGCCAGACATGCAATCTGGAGGTCGTTGGGTTCGAGTCCCACTTGGGTCAGAGATTTTTTCTCTTTCCCTCGTAGGGCGTGCACACATAGCACTACAGCATACCACTTTAAATCACATGTTTAAAAACTAGACTTGTTAGCCGTTTGTGTGTTTTAGTTTTACCGTACAACATGTCCAGAAAAGTCGAATCAAAATGGGCAGGGTTTAATATTTTATTATTGCTGTGCCATTCATTATTATAATTTTATTACGGAGCTGGTTGGTTCACACAGACACGTGATACGATTTTCTGAATTAATCAAAAATGGCGACTCGAGCTTGAGCGAGACGGGAGAAAAATTCAAAGTTGCCGCGAACTCCCATAAACCATCACTTCTCCTCGGTACTAGTCCCAATTCAAAAACAAACAACAAGGAACGCCTGCTAGATAATTTTACAAGATGGCCGACTCGTCGAAGCAGAGAAAGGGGAGCAAATGCTCTATTTTTACCCAATCTGTGGCTAGTTATGAGACTCTACTGGCAAGTCCTTTGAACCTTCATTATTACACAAACTGGGTTTGCAAAACCGAGCCGAGTTTAGGACACAAAGTGCTGGAATTAGGGTAAAATCACGACGCGATATTCGATCTTTCAAAAGGAATCGAAGGTGAGGATAGGAGCGCTCGATAAGTATTGCAAACGAAGTCATAATGCAAGCTGTTGAGGTCTTTCGTCATACTACTCTTTAAAATGGCGACTTGATTCTCAGTGCAGCGCGATATCTCCCAAAAACGACCCGATATTCAACGCTAAGTTGCCGTTTTTGCCTTCAAAGCCAAGCTTATTAGTGTGTTGTTCTATATAGAACCAATGTAAGTTGGGATTTTTATTGTGCTTAGAAATATCAGAACATGAACATTTTAGCACCATACATTTACTGTAATGTTGAGAACGTCCCAGAGGGCAAAATTTTCTAAGTGTCACGCTTCAACTGCGCATGTCCATTCGATTTTTCTGGCCATGAAATAAGTTAAACGAAAAGTCACTAAGTGGTTTTGACTTTTGTTTGTTGGATCCGCGAATAGAAATATATTGGCCGATTTGATAACTTCGTCGATTGGCTGTATTTTTGTTAAATATATCTGTCGGGTTTGCTGATTACAATCATATTGAAAGCCAACGCTTGGTGAAGACATTCTTCCTCGTCGTTTGCCATTTTGATTTCATTCACAATCGCGTGCCAGCGAATTTCCATGTCTATGGACTCTCATATAAACACGGCTTTCAGCCAATCAGCGCGCGAGTTTCCTCTGGGTTATTTTATAATAGACATTAATCTTTTTTTGTTGTTGAGAGCCTCATTTCTGCAATCCTCACTGGCTCAGGGAATTAGGAATAAAAAAAGGCCACTACTCTCTAATATTTATAGTTAATCGCATGGGGCCGAGTAAAATGAAGGATACATTTTACACGTTTTAAAATTTACAAAATTTCCCAAGTCATGCAGCGAAGCAATTTTATCAATTTTGAAGACACAAGTGAAATTAATCCTTATGTTTACGAGAACCCATGCGATTACTTGTTAAAAACATAGAGGACAAGCAGTTTTGACAAAATAGTGGAAACAATTGTAATGTGCATTCTACCCACCTTTTATCCACCCTTTGAACAACTGAACCCTTGCATGTATTTGAACCTGCCCCAGCATTTTTAAACATGAACACATTTTTGTATTTGCTTGACAACTTCATTTTTGTAGTCCATTTGAATTAACCAGAAACATTCTTTCCTCTGTCTATAATTACAAATATGGAAAGTAAGCAGAAATAAAACTGGTATACCCTGGTTCATGTACATGTAAAATGGTATATTGACATGATGTTTAGTTAAAGGCAGGATTTTCAATAAACATTGTGGTCTCGAATAAATGGTGGTCCCTGTAAGTTATCGGTATGTCTATACATTTGTTAGTAGATTGCATGATCCAGATATAATAATAACACTTGAAACATTTCTTGATGAGTGTGGTGCCCTAGAAAGTGTAAAGCTTGCATGGTCAGTAAGGTGTTTGTAATATGGCATTTTTCATAAAGTAAATGTTTTTGAAGCACTGATATAAAATCATAAAACTCATTCATGTTGGCATTGTCCTAGCCTGCGAAAGCAGCTGCAACTTTCTGCTCGCTCCGAAACGGATTCCTCCAAAGAAATGTCTGCAGGGCGAGCGACAAAATTCGATATTGATGATGTATTTTTGCCGTGAAACTGGTAAAAAAATATAGAAGACAAAAGGATTGATGATTGCCCAATCATGCATAAATTATTTTTTTGAACAAGCTTCGAGTGCAAACTGCAAAGCAAGTGTAGGGAAAGATTGTCTTTGGATGTATTTAAACATTGTGTCAAAGAGTTATACAGGCCCTGCTTTTAGCTTTCAATCCCTCACAAACAGGTCGGGTCAATTCCTTATGCAACTGTTTCTTTGGGGGCTAATTATTTTGGGGCTGTTTTTGCTTCCATAAAACCCAAATTGACCCCAGTGTCTTCCAAATCATCAAAGAGAACGGAAAACCCACAGCGAAAATAACCCGAATGGTAGGAAAGTTCTGATCATTGGTAATTCGATAGTAAAGAACGTAAGCCCCAACAAGATAAATAAAGCGTGTGGCAGACAAGTTGTTTGCAAGTCGCTAAGTGGAGCTAGAGTCGATGAGGTTTGGTCCGAAGCCCGTTCCTTTATGGCCGAGGGTGATAAAGAAAAGAAGAATGTACTCATAATACATGTAGGAACAAACGATCTAGCGAGAAACAGCGTTAAAAAGGTGGAGAAGAGTCTTGAATGCCTAGTAACAGAGTTTAAACCCTCCGTAGAAGCAATGGCCATTTCAAGTGTGACTACAAGACTGGATAACCCAGTGCTAATGAGGAAGGTAGATGGACTCAATAGTTCTATTAGGGCAATCTGTAAGAAGAGAGGCATTGGCTTAATCGATAACAACAACATCGGAGCTCAGCACCAGTCAATGGTTCGAATCTTCACCTAAATCCAAATGGCGACAGGAAGCTGGGCAGCAACTTTTGCGGGTACCTGAGGTCTATTTGCGATAATGAGGGCCAGAAGACGCATTTTCAAGGGTCCTACAAAAACCACGATCCAAGAAACTGGAGAGCGTACTTGGATCACGTAGCCCGAGTAACATTATCTATGCGGCTCGCATAAATCACCAGGAAGAAGCATCGGTCGAATCACAAGAGACATGACAATTAACCCAAACTAACAACCAGTGGCACCACTGTAACAATACTGATACTAGCTGCAGTCCACCCATCATCCCACCCATAGTAAATAACACACACTAATATTCATTCAACGCAAGGTGAGCCTATTATGCCTAATACATTTGAATCGTTCAGCAAAACTAGAGGCTTTAAGATGGCCTTCATTAATATAGCAAGCATTCCCAAGCATCTTGATGAATTAAAAAACATTCATGCCAGAACTTGGATTTGCTTGTTGTAAACGAAACGCGCCTTTCTGAAGCTATCACTGACTCTGAAGTCAACATAGTAGGCTATAATATTATCCGTCGCGATATATCTAGATGTGGCGGTGGTACCGCATTATTTATTTAGTTCGTAATGATATATTTGAAGATTCTCTAGAAGCTATCTCTGTTGAAATTCTCAAGCCCAAAAGCAAACCTTTTATAATTTCAACTTGGTACAGACCTCCAAGTTATCTGATTAACATAATGGATTTGTTTAAACTGGCATTGAGAAAGCTCGACAATGAGGACAAATAATTTCATATTTTTGGGGATACTAATTGCGATCTATTAGATAATGCATCTCAAAGATTTCCTACAATTATTTCAGTTGAAACAAACGATCCTTTGTCCCACTAGAATCACAAACACCTCGAAGACGCTTATTGATCATCACATCACAAATGAGGTGCAGAAAATATCGTATAGATCCTTTGCATGTGACGTCATCAAAATTCTAAAATCTAAACTATGAGATATATGAAGTTGTTCTTTTAATATGATTTAGATATCGGTATTCTCAGTATTCTTCGAAAAATGTACGTCGATACGGTTATTAATTTTTGAGTTACAGTACTTTGAATTTTGTGACAGCCCAGCTCAGCGTGTTTCCAAACTGTCAAGGAAATCCATATATTTCGGCCAATTTCAAATTTTAGACTTGATAAACCTTTAAAAGTAATATCTAAAGTGTTTTGAAGTGAATTCTAATCATATCGATGGAGAAAACAGCTTTATTTGTAGAGTACGTTTTTGGCCGCCATCTTGGTGTACTAAAGCTGTACACCAACATGGCCGCCGCATACTAATTACACTAAATTGTTCGAATATTGTTTATCCGACAGCTCGGTTACGAAGTACTCTATTGCTCCAAAATTTCGGTCATTTCTATATTTTTACCTGCTCTATACACAGCATTAAAAATATTTTACTAATATAAGTTTTTTATTGAGGCAATTTTTTTTGTGACGTCAATGCAAACGATCAATTAAGGAGTTTTAGACGTTTGCTTGAGCGATCATAATATGATTTACGCAGTTCGCAAAATTGGCGTCCCTCGAGGCCCTCCTAAAATAATCGAATCGCGCCAGTACAAACACATGAACAAAGACGGTTTTATTCGGGATCTCGCTGACCAGCCATGGGAAAGATTGACCTCTATTGCTGATCCCAATACCTTTTGGCACGAATGGAAATACATAAACATGCGCCGTTGCGCATAAAGAAAATAAGGAGTCGGCCCGCCCCTTGGATGACTAGAGACATAAAAGAAAACATGCTACAACGAGATTATTTGAAGAAAAGAGCTAATAAATCTGGTGATTCATCTGACTGGTCCAGATACAGAACTGCACGAAATGAAGTTCATCTAAGTATCAAGAGAGTAAAGTCTGAATATTATCGTGCTCAAATTGACATAAACTCAAGTAATACGCAAGCTATGTGGAAGACGTTGAACGACATGAGCTCCAGGAAAAAGGCTCAGACCGTGATAAACCAGTTAAAAGTCGACGGAATAACATACACAAAACCTCAAAATATAGCAAATAGTTTGAACAGGCACTTCATTGAAATAAGCGCAAAATTATCAGCCGACAAAGTCAATACAACTAATGTTACTTTTGAGGAATTTATACCACCAGTAACAAGTGTGTTTGAGTTTAACCTTGTTCCTGTTAACAAAGTTACTAAGCTTATTAAAAACCTTAGCGGTTCCAAATCACCTGGCTTAGATAGAATTCCTCCAAAAATCCTAAAAATGGCAGTCCCTGTTCTATCACCATCTCTAACCCATTTATATAATTTATCTTTAGAAACGAGTATTTTTTCCGATAGATTGGAAAAAGGCCCGTGTAACACCTTTATTTAAATCGGGTAGTAAAAGTGACAGTAATAACTATAGTCCTATTTCCGTATTATCAGTAGTGTCTGAAGTATTTGAAAGGATCGTCTACGATCAAGTCTATAGCTACCTAACTTCCAATAATTTACTATCTAAATATCAATCTGGGTTTCGCACATTACACTCAACTGTCACAGCCTTACTTGATGCAACTAATAATTGGTTCGTCAATATGGATAGTGGCCTCTTGAACTGCGCTGTTTTTCTTGATATAAAAAAAGCCTTTGATACTGTTAATCACGATTTTTTTTTTTAAAAAGCTTCAATTTTATGGTTTTAATCAACTTGCAATCAATTGGTTCGGATCCTATCTGCAAGACAGACGCCAAGTCTGCATTGTAGGCGACTCGTTCTCGGACGAAGGGGTTTTAACCAGCGGCGTACCTCTGGGTCAATTACTGGACCACTATTATTTTTAATACATATAAATGATTTACAACAATCAATACATTATTCAAATTGTAATATGTATGCCGATGATACCAGTATATGTGTATCTGGAAAAGACATACTTGAAGTTGAATCAAAAATTAATTATGACCTAAGCAAAATCAACGACTGGTTCACGGCTAATAAATTAAATCTTAATACAAAAAAATTACTGTGAAAAGCGAGTTTATGATTATTGCCAATGCTAAAAAACAAAGAGCCCTGAACTCTATACCAGTCATTACAATTGGAGGCACACAACTTAATAATGTCTCGAACACAAAATACTTAGGTATGGAAATTGATGATACACTTTCTTGGTGTAATCATGTTGATAAAATCTGTAAAAAGTGTCATCAGGCATAGGTATGATAAAGAGAATGAGGCCATATGTCAATATCGAAACTTTGTCATTTACAAATCTCTCGTCCAATGTCACTTTGACTACTGCAGCTCTGTGTGGGATAATATCGGATTGACTTTAGCAAATAAACTACAGAAACTACAAAATAGAGCTGCGAGGGTAGTAACAAAATCTTCTTATGACATACGGTCCCGTACTCTTCTTCAACAACTTGGATGGGATGCGATTATGATGTATAAAATCCATCACGGTTTATGTCCTGACTATTTATCAGAGTTATTTACAAGTAGATGAAGTAGAATAATTATTCTATACCACGCCCTACTCGTGAATACCGAAAAAAGAGTTTCAGTTACAGTGGTGCACTACTGTGGAATCAATTACCTAAGGCCCTTAAAGATTATGTATCTTTAGACGCTTTTAAAGCATCTCTTAGTAAAAATTAACTTTTATCTTTCAATTTTATTATTATATTTAAGGAATTCGATCATACATTAGCATTAGTACTTATTGTAAAACAATTATCCTAGAGTATTTTAGTCATGTTTTTATTACACCTATATAATACCTATATAATTAGTGATATTAGTTACTAGATATTTAGTTTAGTGCATCTCTCACGGCTATCTGAAAAGCAGCTACGCTGATGTATATTACCGTGTTTAAAGGAACAGTGCCACGGTAATGCGCACGCGTAACACGTGATTGTTGATAATGTCAAAGACAATGGAAAATCACGCTGTTATGTCACGTTACGTCAAAACTCAACTGATCTGGAACGACCTTTGGAATTTTCGCTAGCACGAAATCTAGAGTTTATAGTTTTGTGATTTGCATCTGAGTTGAGAAGTTCAGGATTTAGAATCGTATAAACTCCCCACTGGACCAAGACATAAGTCCTTCGAAGATCTGCATGTATGGGATTCGGGATAATAGTTTAGGAATCCACTCGACAATGCCGACTGACATAAACAAACAACAACTTCAGTCTGTGGGAATATAAATATTCCATTCTACTGCTTCGCGAAACTACGGGGAAACTAATGTTCTGACTTCATAGCTTTGGGGCTTTGTGATTTTTAGGATAGTTGTTGTACAATTATAAGAGCACTTACTCTACAACATTGGGGAAGCGGAAAAGAGTTCGATTTTGCTCGAACTGTACCAAGTGAAGGCCGTGTTGACACTGCAATAAATACACGCGAACATTCAGCGTCTTACAAGCAGAGTAAATGTCTCCCCTACATTCTTACTGTCTCCAAGTTTCATAGGCCGTCCATTGTCCCCCTCTTGATCTCAATGCTTTGGATGAAACTACCAGGAGACAGAAGTTTTCTTCTGTAGCCATTAATTCCTCCGCTCGACGAACCGTCCAAGGACACTGAATTCATGCAGAGTCAAAAATACTCGCAAAAATTATAGACACGAACGAAATAACATCATAAATCCTTGGATACAAAACTAAATTACTGTTCTAAGTAGGTATAAGGTCAAATGAAACCTAGGCGAAGCCGATGGAAGAGGATTTCTTTCACGTATCAAATCTCTCCCCATCTTTTGATTTCTGGACAACCCAACCAAAATTCAAACATTCGCACATGCGCACTAAGGATGGCACTGTTCCTTTAAATAAATATTTATTATTATAAATCAGCACTTAAAAAGGTCTAATTCAGCCCAAAAGCTGGAGTCAAATTAGCTCCACAACCTGGGGCTGTTTTAGCTCCATTCTAAGATTAACACCAAATTTTACTCACCGTTTTGGCCCAATTTTTGGGTCCGAAACAGTTCTTATATCACACTTGACACGGTTTTCTTTGTTCTTCATAGGGGTGAAACTCTGGTATAAACCGTTCAACAATAGACTAATTAAATAACAAATCTGAGGTTTATAACTATTGCAGGGAGGTTTATAACTCCGTTTTAAACCTCCTTCTATTTGGGAAAACCTCACCAAATGTGATATAAATCACTTTCATACCTCGAACCTTCGGTTCTCATCCCTAAACATCGGGATGTTTAGGGCTTAGAACCTCGGTTCTCGGTATGAAACTCTTACTTTTCAATTTACAGTGTAGTTTTATATAAATTGCATCGTTCTAAAAAGGACAAAGGACAAATATTCGTGCGAATAAATAAATTATGTTTTGATTGAAATGAAATGAAAAGTTATGTTTTAACTATCATAAACTGGCAAGCGGGCAGGGTTTTGAAAAAGAGGGAAATTGTGGGGTAAAGCTTTTGAGAATGGTATATAAAGGAAAGGAAAAGCTTGGCTGAAAAAAAAACGGAAGCCATTAAAGTGCAGCTCTTCAATATATTATTTCATTGGCTGAAAAAATATGTTGCTTGTTTGTGATTCGTCGCTCGCTTTTAGTGAACGTGACGTCAAATCTAGGCAGAGTTTTCAATCCAGGAATAAGGATATCGCAGCACAAACACGTTGAAATTGTATCAAAAAGCTACACAGTTCTGTTTGCGAGATGACAAAAACTGAAGTTAACAGCTAAGTCGACCACAAATTAATCTTTGCTCGCATAAAAAAAGGTGGTAAAACTGCCCTGATGGCAAGTTCTGGCTATACACGTGCACTGCCTCTTCCCTTCTCAAATGGGAGCTTGGAGGATTTGCCGATATTGGTACCAGTGAGAATCTGCCATTTTCTGAATGTACGAGGGCTCTCTTATGACTACCTGTTAGGATATTTGAGTCTTGTGCATTTACGAACCTGCTTACAATGGTGGAGGAATAAGCCTGTTGTTCAAACATTGGTCTCGCGTTGTACGACTCGATAGAAGTGTCGTTCAGCTCTAGCGGCCGGTGCCACTCTTCACTCGAAAATTATCCACCCGAGCAGCTTTTAGGATAGTCACAGCAGTAGTACGAATACAATGTGGAGTGTAGGGGACCGAGAGGTAAGCCTTCTTGCTCATAATGGTGAGTAGATTGGCAAGGATATTTTTCCCATTGGTACTGTGGATGTCGCTTCTCCAGGTATTTCTTGGTACATCGGACTCGAGACCTCTCCAGGTTTTGTGGACATTCACCCATTGTGGCTAGCGAGTTGTCTTCACTGTCTTTGAGGCCTCCGGGATGGTTCTTCGTCGTACGCTCTCTCTTGTTTGGCCAAAACCTATGTCTTGGCGATAATCATAACCGTCTGGTTCTCTCTCTTCCTCTTTTACCATGATAGAAAATCATACAGTTTGATTAAGGTTTGTTTCCGAGCTGGCCTGTTGCATAGAGCTTTCTAAATCCTCTTTTGAAATAGCTTGCTGATGTTTCGTCGAAGAAATTTTATTGCCAGATTTTTCAAATGTGAATCCAGAGCATCGTTGGCGGGAACAAATAATTGGTCACTTATCAAAGAAAATGCCTTGTGGTTTGGTGCTTTAGCTAGAAAGCGTTCAAGGCGAGAACGGATAGCTCTCATTGAATTTCGTGTTCTCCATTCACTGTTCGCGCTTCCACTTTCGCGTAAAACCTTCGCAGAACCGTCGCAAAGGTTCGGGGTAAAATCTTGGATTTTCTCTTTTATTCCTCTTTCATTGCGAATTGCACCAAGCTAAAAAAATTAAAATAACATTACTGTTTGTTCTCCCTGTCGTATTTATTGAAAGCATATAAATGTGAATTGCATAGTCGTAAGTGAACAATTATATCGAGAAACTTTGTAACATAAATTTCTCTCACGAAAATCAAGTTGATAGTGACTACGGGCCGAGCATCGCCTGAGAGGGTCAAGTGGCGAACCAATGGCAGCGCGCGAAAATGTTGTGTTGAACTATAACGATCGATAGATGGCGCCTAGCTAGCCAACAGAATGGTCAGTTTGCCAATAGAGGGCGGCTGGGTTATGCTAAGTATTTATAAATATGTACGTAAAATGGTGTCACCTCCCTCGATGGTTTGCCGCTCCGATCCTGGTGAAACGCACAGGTTATATGATGAGTACTGAGCACATTAAGTTAAACTAAAACTCAGAGAAAGGTTGGCGTGATATTTTGAGTAGTTGATGGCTGCTTTTATTGTGCTCAGTTTATTTGATATTTGACTTTGATTTCAGATTCCTGGAAAGATTCTCACGGGACACTTTACAGAAAGTGGAACAGCTTGAGTCCAGCTAAAGACATCCCTTTACTAAAGTTCAGGCAGACATTCCAGACTAAACCTGTGGAGTCCCACGTGTATCCATGGTTTATTATACAACAGTTTTATGCCACTTACATTGTGAGACTTGAAGGCTATATTATCGTAAGTATGTATTTGCTAAATATATGTTTAGTGCGAAGTATTGAATTAGACAATGACTTTAATTTGTATAAAAGACCGAGGTTTGATATTTGCCGTAAAGACCGAGCGGACGAGGTTAATTAAGATGTTTATTAATGGTATATGTTTAGTTGGAAAACAAAAATATAAAGTCGGAATTTAATATTTTACATCCTGTTCGCTCCCTTTTGAGTTTTGATTCACAACTCAAGCCACAAAATGAACACAGTCATGGAAGGTTCTAATCTATAAAGGCACAAATCAACGTTATTTTGAAGAATTTATCAGTATTATTAGAACTAGATTAAATTTCTGAAAGCAACATTGTTTTTTGTTGTTGATGAATTGAGACGGTTTTTCTAAAGAAAACATACGGGCGAAAGGACGAAAACATCTGTCAAACTGAAGAGTGAAGTCAGTCTTTAATCGTCATCGATAATTTATCGATCAACACTCGTCACCTGTTTTGCGAACCTTGAACAATTTGTACCTGGCTATCACTTGAATATCTGCAAGTAGCATCCTGAGACACTGCCAATGTTTGCAGCCCGCAAATCTCACTTGGCTGTTTTCCGCAGAAGTTCCGGGAAAGGGACTTCCGTGTGCAACGAGGGACGAGTTAGAGCTTTGTCAGTTTGTGTAGAAAATAGTTTCGCTTTGTAGCAAAATATTGATGTGCCCTTATTCCAAAGGATATTGATTACCCTTGGGGAATTTTCATCAGAGAGGAATCTTTGGATACTGTTTGAAAACACGAAATCCGGTGTTCCAGGTTCGTAAAGTCGTATACCGCTAACTTTGAAACGTCCAATTACATAAATTCGATTTTATGGATTTTATTTGACATCGGATTCCCATCGATTCCCATACAAACACTGTATTTCGCGCCATGTTTGCACCCCTTTCAAAATGTCGGAATTTACCGCGAACTGGTCTAGCCTATTAATAATAATTTTAAATCATTCGATACAAAGTCTTTATTTCTGTACTTACTATCTATGATGAGTCTATCATGAAGATATCTGCTAAATATTTTTACGATATTACCGTATTAGTTGGTAAAAACTTAGTTCGTTAGTTTGTACTTAATTACTGTAAAGGAAAAACAAATATTATATTATTTTGCCTAATCGTGACAGCCGTGTGTTTGAATTGATCCATATAAAGAGGTCTCTGAAGTTTAGGCTCGAAATTCGAGAACATAGAATAAAAGTCGTAAATCGATAATAATTAATAAGTTTTGCGAAAAAAAAAACATTGTAACTACATGAAGCTGGTGTTTTTAAACTTTTCTTGTTCTCTTGTTGTGTGACCGGCAGCTGACCTGTTGACCTTGTAGTTTGAATCGTCTTATGCAAATTTATTTTATTTTGAGATGATGTTGTGTTATTGAATAACTGAACGTGAAAAGTGGAGAAAAGGAAATGGTTGATTTCTAATCTCTTTGAATTGTATAACTTTTAGTGAAATTGACGGTTTAGCGTGACAGAACATTTAGTGGGCTACATACGAAATTGTCAAAATACGCTAGACAGTTTTGATTCTGGACGGCAAGCTTTTTCGGGCCAAAATAGATATTTGAAGCCAGAAAATTAGAATGGTTCAGCTATAAAGGCACATATTTTGTTGTTGAGAAATACATATACCAGTGGAGATAGAGCCATCTGAAATTGGCCCTAATTTAATCTTGAGCACGACTACTCGAAGGTAGTGTATTCAACGGGTTCGTACGCAGACCCAAAATAGGAATTGTAAAATTATTTTATGAGGGGAAGGGATGGTAAATTCAGTACCGAAATAACAAATACTGGAAGATTTGCTGTTATTACGCACGAGCTTGCTCAAAATGCACAATATTTCCAAATTTTCAATGACGCCCAGCGAGCGTCGGCCGTACTTTTAACTTGTCTAATTTTTTTTCAAAAATCAAAAAGCAGTGGAACTTTTGAATGTGATTTTTGAAAATAGTTTACCAATTATGTTCTATTGGTAAAATAAAATCGAATCTGATTTTTCACTTCTGTCGCACGATTCTCACTGACATCCGCCCTTAATATTTCGGGCATTCTTTTTAATTTTGATCCCAAATTTGCTGAAACTTTTTGTGTGACATCCAACAGACTAGCAAAGCTGAGATGGCGCCAACGAAGAACAACCGCCGAAAATATTGTCACGTACTCGGAGTGCAAACTACGTAAAAAAGCACTTTGTACCAGTGCATGTATGTGTTCCGAGCTTGTATGTGTTCAAACCGAAGTCGACGCAAACTATTAAATTTAAGAACTTCGCAACGATCGATCAGTACACACTAATGTGAAATTCTCCTCAGCGAGCTGAAATAAAGTGATTTCTGCTACGAATGGTGGCGAATTCGAATGGCGTCAAGAAAAACGGACGGTCTCGAAGTCTCGCATTTTATAGGTCTGGGCCGGGTTGTTCAAAGCCCGATTAGTGCTAATCCAGGGTTAATTTCCATGACAACCAATAGGTTCTGTGCAGAGTAAATCCAGGATTAACACTAATCGGGCTTTGAAAAACCCGGCCCGGGTCGCGGAGTCTCGATTTTTCTTTAATTTGCCCGTCACGGATTTTTTTTGGAAAGGGTCTTGGAGTCTCGTATTTTTTTTGGAGATAAATATATTAAGTTATTGCCATATTGCCTTAGTCATATAGTGTGTTAATATATTATCCAATATAGGTTACCAATTTATCAATTGTAATACGTATTACCTCCATAAATAAAGTTTATTGTATTGTATGTGACGTAATGAATTTATGCGGCGTCTTCGATATTTTATGAGTAAATTTACCAATCTCCTACCGTTCTCTGACGACAACTGACAGTCAAGGTTTGTGGTAATTGTTCATTCGTGTTTTTGCGATATTATGTGCCTTTCATGTTTCTTTTATTCTTGGATACGGTCATAAACGCAAACCAGCGCACACAGCGAGATCGAAAGGCCCACCTCATACCTCCCAGAGTTAATTTTGAACCGGGTTATTTCCCGCTTCTCTCGAGTGAATTTGTCCAGTGAACTATTCATAGACTTAGACATCATATTCATAGCCAATGAATTATACTTATAATATATATATATATATATATATATGTAGGCAAGCCTAAAAGCAGAGCTCCCAATTATCAGAACTGCAGTAACGACCCGAAAATAACGATAAACTATATAAAGAAAACTAACAAAACAAAACAAAAATAACTGGTAGCCTGGTGAAGGAAAATCAGCGCAAAAGGCTAAGGCGAAAAGAGAGGAGAACGGAAAAATTAAAAAGAAATATCGACATCTTTGTGCGCGAGCGCTGTCGTTGTTGGAAATTGCGTCAGCAGCGCGGGCAAACTAAAATTTAAAACTTTTCACTCAAATCACGAATAATGGTCTGCATTTTTTCATTTTTCTAAGGCTTTCATTATAAAATTTTAGTCAGAAATACAGGGAGGTCAAAGCTACCATAAATTAACGTCAAAATCCCTGGAAAAACTTTGGTTTTGAGATACTTTCTGAAAATGTTTGTGCTGCCGAGGTCCGATCTCCAAGACATTCAACGTCAAATCAGGCTGACGCAGAATGATCTGGTCAAGTGACAGTTTAGAAAGGCCTTCAAACCCTCCTTGGGTTTCAATCCCGGCCGACAGCACATTCTCAGCCACGTCGAGCGTCGCGCGTCTGCATCGCACGTCCGCATCGGGTTACGCGCGCCGCGCGTCGGGGTTCGGACGCGAGGGAAATCGGAAGTCGTTCAATTGTTGCTCTCATCCTATATGTAAGGTGTCCGCGGGCCTTGCAAAATATACTGAGTGAATCAAAACACCTCAACGGACGAAGCAAGAATCGAAGCCTTGAGCACAGATACAGTGAAAGTTTGTAAGAGGCTGACGCCGATCGCACTTTAAGTTGAATGAAAGGTCAAAGACAAAGGCAGAACATGAAACTGAGCTGGAACATCTTTATATCTGGATTTATATTAACCCTAGCCTGCTTGCAGGCTCTGGTTAATTTGGGGTTCCTGTGGTGGAAGAGAGGAAGGGGGAAGGAGGATATAGAGAAAGGAGAGCCTGCGGCAAGACCTTGTGTTTTTGAAATTCGCCCCCCATGATCTCACATACCATTGCAAGTTACACGTTGCACAAATAATTTTAAAATAAACATTTTCGACGAGATTCTGTTATAAATGTACCCTAGCATTGAACCCCTTGTATTTCTACTGCATGTTTGATAATAAAAACCTGAGAGAACGAGAGAAAACAGCAGAAAAATGATTTGATCATGAGTGAAAGTTTTCAATTTTAGCTCGCGCGTGCTGCTTACACCATAATACACGCCATTTCCGAACAAAGTGCGCGCGCCTCTTCTAGGTTCAACCAATCAGATAATCCCGTTCGTCTCCTTTCTCGTTCGCCTTCTTCCCCCTCCTCTCCCCACCACAGGAACCCCAAATCAACCAGAGCATGCAAGCAGGCTATATTAACCCTGCTAGACAGAGATTATTTCCCCCTCTCTCTGCAGCCAGCAGTTATTATAATGGCAAACAGAACTCGCTGTAAATTAAGATAAGTGAACTTTTATAGGAGAGTCGAAATAACTGTAATCCTCAGCCAAAATTAAAGCATTGCAGGTCTCGCTACATGTAGGTTACATGTACGTGAAATTGATCGCGACTAATAGAAATAATGGAAGCCAGATGTGCAATAGACCTGGTGAACCCAGCCGAATTCATTTGAAATAACTTGCTCGTGTTTTCCGAACTGAAGAGCAGAATATTGAGACGATATTTAGCTCACAAGTATACACTAAATATAGGCCTGACCTGGCCTCTCTTTCGACCATTCTGTAGGCTGGAATATCGCGGAAAAGAGAGCCCAGTAGATATTGCAAAATGTAACCAAGCCACACCATATAATGTGGTTTGGCCTGGCTACATAGCTCATAATCATGGCGGTGTGGTGTTTACCAAATTGTGTCAACGTGGATTTGTAATGCCTTGAAAGTGTGTGCAATTATAAATGTGTACCAACGTTTGAAATGTAATCTATGCAAAGGGAAGATGTATTCGTTAACTTTAGCACTGAGTTTGGTAAGTCGCTGGTTTGTACTTTATTTCCTTTCGTATGTGATTCTTTAAGATATTCACCACAACAGACTTGTAATTCGTGGATCATAATTTTGATTTCTCCACTCGTATCTCTGATGACTGATTTCACTAAAAACGAAATGCGTGGACTTAAACCTTCGATATAATTGTAAATACAAATTGTTAATGCTCTCACCTGAAGGATTTATTCCTAGTGGTCCATACTAGAAGCAATAAAGACTCTAAGCAAGAAATTGTTTGTGTTTGTGTTGCGGGAAGAGATATGGTTAGAGAAATTCTGCACTAAGATTATCGGCCATTATAAACCTTCAAATAGAAATGTATTCAATAAATCCCGCGAATATTCTCGCGAATTTGACCTGACAGGTTTGAGCAAGCGCATGCAATATCTACTGGAATCTCTTTCCCGAGACCTTCCAGTCTACCGAGCGATCGAAAGAGAGGTCAGGACTAGCGCTAACTATTACCCAATGCCAATTTGTAGCAATGTATTTATCAGCTCTGATATTTAACCATAGAAATTTGATCATTTCACGAGCTGACTTGATTGAAATCACAAACAAAAGATTGTGCTTGAGTTAAAAGGGCTCTGAATTATATATCAATGAATCCTAGCAAAAAGGACAAAATATTTTCATATTATGCAGAAAAATGCAGATTAATGGTTTTAAGAGAAAAGAGAAACTGCTTTCTAATTATACAGAACAGTACAAGTCAATAGTCCTAACAAAATGAAAAAAATTGCTGTCTAATTAATATTATGCAGGTTTCATGTGAATATGATCGCATTGCATTATAGATAGAATAAAAAAAAACAGAACGTCATAAATCCTACTAAAACAATTATTATGTACAGTACCCTGCAAGCAGACAATATGCTCTCCTAGAAAAGATCCACTTTATAAAAGATAGTACAAAATACAAAGAACTAAACATATAATTTCAAAACTACTAACACATATTAATACTAGCAATTTGAGAGCAGATGAAATTAAAACAAGTCATAATAATAACACAAGTATAGTATCAAAATGTTCTCTTAAGTATATTTCTTAATGGGGTACTTAAAGGATTCAAGACATTGCTCATTACGAATACAGCTTGAAAGATCGCCCCACGGTACAGACACCATGCACTGGTGTAAAGGCTTCGTACATATAAAATGAGTAGAATAGAACATTGGCATTCAGAGGATTAATTATGATTTTGAAACTGTAATTGCATATGCTCCACCGCGCAAAGAGCAAATTCTTAAACATAAATACTGTCAGCATCATATTTATACAGTTATCATAATCACCCTAAAATATTTACTCTACCTGTGTAGTGTATTCCATTGCACTACTTGTTTGTAGGGTATTCCATTGCACTACTTGTTTGTAGGCTATTCCATTGTACTACTTGTGTGTAGTGTATTCCAATGCACTACTTATGTGTAGTGTATTCCATTGCACTACATAACTTGTGTGTAATGCACTACTTGTATGTAGTGTATCCCATTGCACTACTTGTGTGTAGTGTACTCCATTGCACTACTTGTGTGTAGTGTATTCCATTGCACTACTTGTGTGTAGTGTATTCCATTGCATACTTGTCTGTAGTGTATTCCACTGCACTACTTGTGTGTAGTGTATTCATTGCAATACTTGTGTAGTGCTCATGCTTCTTCTGTGAGTGCATGTCCACAAATAGCAGGTACGTTATTATATAGTTAGGGGTTGCATTTTACCCCCGCCCCCCTCCTTAGTGTTTATCAGCATTTATGTAGCCCTCTGCTCTTCCATAGTTACAAATAGGCCTTAGTCACTGTAAAAAAATACTTAATACACAGACTATGAATATTGATATGTTAACTGCTCTCCTTTTAGTCTGTTAATCTAGTAATCATTACTAACAGGGGATGTAACCGGATGTTTTTGCATTGTAAGCCGGGCCCCACACTACTCATTACGAAATCAGAGACTTTTTATGAGAACCCACCGTTACACATGCATGCTTTAATCTTACTGGACCATTTTAAAGTGCCTATAACCATTCTGGCAATTTAAATATATATGAAGCTTCGAAATATTTTGAATACTTCTGTGAAGAAAGTTTTGGTATACAGCGAATAATATTCAATGTTCTACGCTTGTTTGAAATCGTGAACATTTGACCCTTCCTGGCCCATGACCGCGTAAGTAAAAGCCTGGGTCGATACCTGTATATACGTCACCTCATTATTGCATTATCCCGCATGGCGCCTTTCTATCACAACTAGGGTTGTCCACATTATGTTCGAAATTTTCACTATTATGCTAATTACTCGGGCTGTCTGTGGCAGGCACGAGTCGAAATCTGCAGGCCGTTATGTTTTTTGGTTCTGTGCAGCAAAATTTATGCACATGCGTTGAATTATGCATTAATTGTATGCACGCACCTCGTGGCGCTAATATATTTCTCTCCAGTCCAGTCGCCATCTTGAGATTCGGCGGACGCTATTCTTGTTTGAGGTACGTTTCGTAGGTTTTATGCCACATTTCATTTTACCGTGTTTTGCCTGGTTTACCAATCTCGTATCGAGACCTGTGTACATTTATACTAATCGAAATATAGCGATTTACTAACACATATATATAATGAACTCCTGAACTGTGAGAGCAACACTGTCACTCGCCAACACGAAGCCAGGATACTACCCTGAAGCCAGAGGCTGGAAGCGAGACGTCTTAGCTAGCCGTTGAGCGAAGCGACACCTCTTTTAAGCTGAGGTCGAGCGCTAGCGAGACGTCAGCCCGTTGTGAGCTATACGTTGTCGATATTGTAAGCTAGGGCAAGCGGATTTCCAGCCTCTGATCCAGGGTACCAGAATACACACTCGGCACATAATTATGATGAGCCAAGCAATATTGAACTCTCAAGGAAACCTCTCACGGCCGAGGTTTTGGTTCGAGGAATTAAAGGCTTCCAACAATAGACCAATCCAAGGTAATTTCCACCATCTTGTAGGGGGTGCAAACATGGCGCGAAATACAATGTTTGTATGGGAATCCGATGCGAAATAATTTCCGTAAATTCGAATTTATGAAATATTCTTCAGATACGAACTTAAGATACCAGGCAAAAGATTAACTGATAGAAATTTGAGGGATGTAGCGGTGCTGGGAAGCGTGCAATCGTGTTTTTAGTTTCCCATACATTTGTCTGTAACAACGACAGCTATCGCGCTACCGGCCACTCCTAAAGACTGCTAAATTCAGCTAATAATTCTTCTGTTTGGTTATTACTAAGAGAATTTCAAATGAAAGTGTATTTCATCTTCAATCTCATTGGGAACACACCATCACAAATCTGAAGAAGGGTAGTCGAAAATAGAAAATAAAAATCCTGGAACGCAAAATATCAAAGAATATCAATACCTGCCTTGCACAGGGCCAGCAAATGTGCATCTTGAGGAAGTCCTAGCTCCCCTGAAAACAATTTCTTTATGGAAGTGGGGATATGGAAAACGTCTCCTGGTCTGTGCTCACCTTAATTAATAATAATAATAATAATTTATTACTTATATTGCGCAAGTGACATTAAAATGATCAAATGCGCAATGCATATTTTAAGTAAAAACTGACATGAACACAGAATCATTGAACTATATGGTAATAAAATACTATAATAAACTATAAACCTAATATAAAAATCTAACGTGACAATATAATAAAAATGACCAATATAAAATTTAAGGACTTATAATTACAATGGAAGTTGATAACATATTAGTAAGCTAATTTGAAAAGACAGGTCTTCAGATGGCTCTTAAAAGTATTACTATTTTCAGTCATGCGTAGTTCCTTAGGTAAAGAATTCCACAATCTAGGCGCAGCAACAACAAATGCCCTATCTCCCAATGTAGTCTTAGTTCTGATTGTAGGAATAGCAAGCCTACGACCTTCTGAAGATCTAAGACCATGTGCAGAATACTTAATATGCAGCAGGTCACTCAGATATAATGGCGCAAGACCATGGATCGCCTTAAAAGTAATTAATATAACTTTAAAGTTGACACGTGAGCTTATAGGGAGCCAATGCAAATCATGCATGAGCGGTGTGACATGGCAATATCTCGATGCGTTGCAAACAAGCCTCGCAGCTGCATTTAAGACACGCTGGAGCTTGTGCGGTTGGTTGTCTGGTAATCCATACAGCAAACTGTTACAATAATCTATCCGAGAAGTTATAAACGAATGTATCAGAGATTTTGTTGCGTCTGGCGATAAATATTTACGTATGCGTCTAATATATATTATGCAGGTGGTAGAACGCAGTGCCACACAACTTACTAACATGATTATGTTGTGTTATGTTGTGCCCTGGCATAATATTATAATTGAAACTGTTGTTATGAACAAGCCAAATAAACCAAGTGTGTACCACGACGTACGCGGAAAGGGGCAACGAACTGCCAAATGAAGGAACAATGAGTCAATCGATATACGATCTGCACGGGAAGAGCGTAGTAGAAACATATTTCGCAAAACCCCGTCACATAAAATATGCACTACAATAAAGCATGTCAATAACAGTCGTGAGGGAACAAATAGCCAAACACATCCCATGGCTAAAACAAGAAGAGCGGCGTAGAAAACGTACGCGAGACCGCTCACATATGAACACATGCATTACAATAGAGCATGCCAACAACAGCCATGAGGGACCAAATAGCTAAACACATCCCATGACTTATACGGCGACGTAGAAAACTTTTGACGAGACCGCTCACATATAAACACATGCATTACGATAAAGCATGCCAACAACAGCCATGAGGGAACAAATAGCCAAACACATCCCATTACTTTATACACACAAGAAGCCGAGAAACGCGAGAACGGCGACAAAATGAAGAAACACGAACGGAAATAGTTTAACACCTGGGTTAGCTTGAACCGGTGGAGGGTCTTCGGTTTGTACTTGGGGAGCCAAGACGTTCATAAATGGACACTATAGTGGGTGGAGAACTTGCTCGGTCATCATACCATAGACGAGAGGACGACTAGATTTCGAAGGTTTGGCGACCTCGCTCAAATGGTGAGGTGATTCTGTAGGTTACGTTGCACCTCTTATTCGTACTTGGATATGATCGCTGAGAATAGTGAGGAAAATTCCCGGAAATAGGTGAAAAATCGAAATTGGGATTCCTGTGGAGAAAAGTCGGCGAGAAATGGACTAGGCCATAGTTACTAGAGCATGACATCAGACAGGGTCAGTTATTATTAGAAAACACCTTTCGTGACAATCAGGCTCGTGCAATTGAAGACTACATTGAAAGCTCAATCACGATCCAGTATAACAAGAGATAATCACATATATTATCGAAACCGTCAGAATTATTCAGGTAATGATACATCAATACTCAATTAGTTAATTTTAATTAATTAATAAATTAATTAATCGGAAAAAAGAGCATAATTGAGCATAATGTTGAGACTTTTTGAGCATAATAGTAATATTTTTTGAGTATAAATAACAAGAGCCCATCTGGGCTTTCACTCGGGCCAATATATATACATCAATACAGCCAGACACCTTTAAAAGCATGAAAATTCGTGCTACTCGCCTGATGAACCGTGTGCGTTGTGAATACTATACCACTTATATTCAAGAGAACAGTTCTGATAAGAGGAAGTTATTTGAAGCTACAAAGGCTTTGCTCAGTGAACCAAAGGACGTCTCATTCCCTCGGGACATTGACCCTAACCACCTTGCAGATAACTTCGGGAACTTCTTCGTGCGGAAGATTGATAACATGAACAAATCTCTTGATGAATTGGCGGAGTTATCACCGGCACCTGCATCTTCCAATGATGTCGCAGTATGTATGGATGCCTCCTTCACTGATTTCAAGTCCCTGTCTGAAGAGGAAGTACGTGGTATGATTGGAAAAGCTGCTAAGAAATCATGTACCTTGGATCCCATGCCTACGTTGGTGGTTCACCGGTTTCTGGATACTCTACTGCCAGTCATCACTGACATGGTGAACTTATGACTGCAGTTTGGGCACTTTGCTGATGCTTGGAAACAGGCGTTGGTGGTACCATCGCTCAAAAAATATGGTCTTGACACCGCCTTCAAGAACTTCCGCCCAGTCAGTAATCTGCCGTATATATCCAAACTGTCTGAGAGGGCTGGGGCGAACCAGCTAACAGAGCACATGACAGCCAATGATTTACACTCGCTATTGCAGTCCGCATACAAGAAGAATCATAGTACGGAACCAGCCCTGCTCATGGTTAAGAACGATATACTGATGAACATGAACGACCAGCACGTCACCTTACTTGTCCTGTTGGATTTAAGTTCTGTATTTGACACCATACATCATGACATTATGCTCAACCGTCTCAAGTCTGACCAATGATGGGAAGGCCCTGGCATGGTTCAAGTCTTATTTTTTCTCTGCCCCACCCCCTCCCCCTCATCTGAACCTTCCACAGGAAGCCCGCTCAGATGATCCTTCCACCACAGGAATCCCGGTGATTCAAATGTCTTGTTTCTTATTATTTAGGAGTTGCCTGCGGAGGAGGCTAGATCCTGCCTTGGCCCCCTACTTTTACCATATATACCCGAAGGCTCTTCCAAATTGTCAGTGATCACATACCCCAAGTCCACTGCTATGCGGATGATACGCAGTTGTACATATCATTCAGTCATAATCTGTCCACTGATGCTGAATCTGCACTAATGTCAATGTGTGACTGTATTCATGATATTAAATACTGGATGATCACAGATAAACTTATGCTAAATGACAATAAAACTGAATTTGTGATACTGGGCACTAGGCAACAGCTAGCTAAAGTTAATATTGAGAGCATCCAGGTTGGAGCTAGACATGGTTAATTGGAAGTCAAACCATGATCCCAGGTTTCTCACCACAGACACAGGTTGGATCTCTAAGGATACCCAATTAGCGAGACGTACTTAACCAATGCATTCATTTGTTAATTACCGTTTATTATCATTGTTTCAGCTGTGTTTCAGCTTATATTGTTTCTCCTGTCTTTTTTTGGTAATACTACTCCGCATTCCTCAATTTTGGGGTTACCTCTATTGCTTTCGCCGCGCATTTTTATTTTCTCGCTCGAGGGTGACAGCTTTAAAAGGGGAGTCTAATTCCCTCTCGGATTACTGAGGTTTAAAAGGCTGTCATACTCTGGGCTGCGCTACTTTTTACTCGCTTGTTTCTTTTCCCAGCGATGATCTAAGCGTTTCAAGCCAAGCTCACTCTTTCAATACTGGGACTAACGCAGGGGTTCGAACCTACTCGCGTTACCGACCGCTTTATCGCCTGGATTCGGCATGACGGCAACCCTTTTACGCACGCGCAGCCCAGGGGTTGGCAGCTGGTAACACCCACATATCTCGAGATTTCCTCAGCTTGGTGCTTAGTGGCCACGATTTGTCTATGCTGATCTTCAGGGACCCCAACAGTTTTGTCGCCGGAGGTTCCCAACAGGGTCGAAAGCGTAAGTCGACCTCTTTAGCCGTTTTCAGTTCTGGGCCTCTGTGGGTCTCGGAGGTTTGAGGTTTGAGTGTTGGGTTGTCTTCGCGGGGTTTAGGTTATATAACCATGTTATCGATGCCATTCTGTGGCCGCCGAATATCCGTAACTCAATGAGTACGGGTGAGACTGATGAGAATAGGATACTATTCTCAGCGGTCTTACCCAAGTACCAATAAGAGGCGCAACCTACAGAATCACTTCACCATTTGAGCGAGGTGGCCGTATTCGGCACGGAGTTCGTCAGCCTCTATATCCTTTTCTCATCTCCTCTCATCCTACTCCATATGGCGGCTGCTTCCAGTCCTTTCCCTTCCCACCCACCCTATTGGGTGACTCCTTCTCCTGCATTGAAGGACTGGGAGCGGCAGCCGGATATCCGTAACTCAACGAGTACGGGTGAGACCAATGAGAATAGGATACTATTATGCCGGCATAATGCTCGATGCTTTTGCCTCACTATTATGCTCGAAATTATGCCAGCATAATGTGGACAACCCTAATCACAACAACATCGATGTATAGAAAATATACACAGTTTGTGAGTTTTTAGTAAAGAAAAAAATACATTTTAGTCACCATGTTAAGTATTTATTCAAATGATCGCAAAGTCGAATTAATTATATGACATCTATACAGAAATCGACCCAGGCTTTTACTTACGCGGTCATGGGTCATGAAAGGGCAAATTTATACGATTTCAAACATGAGTATAACATAAAGTATTCACTTTAAACCATGTTTGTGTCCCAGAGAGGGACACAAAGATGACGGCCGCATACGAAGTATTGTAAAATTTTCGTACACTCATTGGCCCACAGATCCGTTAGGAAATAATCCAATGTTCCAAAATGTGGGTTATAAGTGTATTTTTGGTAGTTCTACAAGGACCAAGTTGTGTTATTGATTTTATCACTGCAAATCGATTTTGCGATCGCGTGTCATGTCGATGAAAACCACCAATTTCATCACCAGATTATCAGACATCAAATATGCATTGCAAGCCGAGGGAAAGTTTGTGGACGTCGCAGTTTAGTTGCTTTCGGAAACGTTTTTAATTTGATGCTTGATTGAGCGCCATTTATTGAATGACCCTGGCTTCCCCTGGGGACAAGCGTGTTGTTTTTGAGAAGACTAACACTAAAATGCAATGTAATTATGTGGTTGACTAAATAGTCAAAGAGCATGCATGTTTATGGTTTTAAATATCCCACATGGAGGAAGCGGGTTTGATAAATAAAGAGAAGAACCTATAGATTGAAATAGGTGATCCCACATGGACTACTGATATAGACATGTCAGTTTGGAGTCAATTGTTTTTAGCGCACGGCTAGTCGTGCCAGAGAAGAGCAAGAGCTGATGCTTTTGATCGCAAATTCCAGCCTGCATTGCATTCTAAATTTTCCGTCGGGAAATGTATAAGACAATAATGACTGGCAGAGAAATTTATGGTTTAAATTTTCCTCGGAAAACAAAAGAATGCGATGCGATCATGGTATTATTTGATGTCGTTTATGAACTATGGAATTTAGAGGTTATTTACAGAATGAATTCGCGTCAGTGTTATACGTATCCACGTGTTGTATGTTACCCATGAGTTATGAGAGACCTGATTGGTTTAGCATCGTTCTCTATTTTCTGCTGAACCGTTATCTATACCATTTTTACTATACAAGGTGTTAGCTTACCTAATATACATTTCCTGGATTCCGCTCCAATGCCCACGAGCAATGGCACCAAGTCGAGATTGGAGTAGACATTTTCATACATTTACTGTATTTTTGTCTAGCCCAATCTCGACTTGGTGCCATTGTTCGATCGAATGCGGGAGAGGTATATTTCGAAATAAAATAATAATTATTGGAGGAGAACAATGGACATACGGTTACAACTGATCTACTCTCGACTTGAGCTAAAATATAACTAGTTTTGAATGAGTTTAGAAGAAAATACCTGGCCATTATTCTGCAAAGTTGTCTTTTTGGGACGTAGTAACGTTATAATTCACGGTCATCATTGCTGCTGTTGTGGTCTCGAAGTGATGTTTCTATACTTGTCACAGGACTCTATTGGAATTCGAAATCCACATGAAATTTCAAATGCCGAGGCTGCAGGTCCGGCAAGGCATTGGAAATGATCTTGAGGATTTTGTCAGCCCCGTAGAATCCCGTGATGTCTACCGTCTTCTACTACTCATTCATTATTACATGCTTGTTTGTATGTTTCTTATGCTTGTATTGTGCAAACTGTAACGTGCATGTGAGAGGGTTTTGAATACAGTATTTTGTTACACTCAGGAAATATAGCTATTACATAATCACGACAACAACTATTATATAATGTATATTGTATGTTAATTAAACATTTAATACAATAACTATTGTTAGTATAATGTTATGGTGTGTTAATTAAACATTTCATATAATAATTATTGTATAATGTACAGTGTGTGTTAATTAAACATTTAATACAATAACTACTGTATAATGTGTATTGTATGTGAATGAAACATTTAATAACAATAACTATTGTGTAATGTATGTTGTGTGTTAATAAAACATTTAATAAAAATGCATTTTAATGTCATTTTAAAGCTTTATGAATTGCTAATGACTTTGTACAGGTTGATAATAATATAAAGATTCATTGTGAAGGTCGGTATTCATTTTAATTGATTTGCAGACATCTAAGCAAGGATATCATTTTATTGGAGCCTCGTGTAAAAACGAATGTGAAGTTTGGTTGGGAAGAACAAGTGAGCCTGGTATAGATGATGAGGGGACTGGAGACGAGATGATTATTAAGGTTGTGAGACGAACACCATTTATGGACTCTGAATCGTAAGTGAAAATCAGCAGTAACATTACTATGCCGTTGTAACAGGATTTTGATTCCTACCTTATTTCGTTCCTGCTGGAACAAGAATGCAAAAAGTGATGTTAGGAATATGGTTCAGCCTCAGTAAAATTTTGGTTCCGCTTAGAAATATGATATGAAGTATGCCCTTAGGCAATCAATCTAACCTGCAAGCGGCTTTTCTGGGTGGTTTTGTCGTTCATTTGTTTCGGATTGGGCTACCTGTTGCGCCTAGCAAATCAAAACTGTTGACCTCCCCAATCCGAAAACATTAACGAAAACACCACCCAGAGGAGCCACTGACAGGCTAATGCTAGGCTTCCCGGTCTCTGGCCAGCGATTGGTCGCCAGGTTTAGACTCCGTGAAAACAGACTATTCACCCCCATGATTTATGGGATTCCGGTTGTTGTACACACGCTCCTGTATCTCTTTCTGGAAACTATTAACACAATGAAATGACGGCAACCTCTAGGACGACGGCATAAATAAATAGTCTTAATTACAAAATAGAATGACTGCATGTTAAAATGCACGCAGTTACCTACATTTTGACTGTTCTCTTTAAAAATATAACGTGAAAACCGGTTCCAGATTCTACGTTTAAAATCACTACGTTTATCGTTCGGCTGAACGAAACTCTATGTTGATCATATTTATTGGAAAATCTGGTTGTGAAAGCAATAAATTAAGGCGAATAAAGGAGAGAGTAAACAGCTGAAATTGCAGCACATTTTCTACGACCCGTCGTTACTGCATCGCCGTCCTGGTTGCTAAAGGTATATAATAACATTTATTCGACAGCGAGAGCTTTAACGCGCTCCTAATGACATGAATCGCTCAATAGCGATACTTACTGCCACGTCATCCATTGTCATTAATGTGCCAACCAGAGAGCCATTGGTTCCTGACACAAAGCGGCCTTTTGAAATCATGGTTGGACATTAGCATAACAATTGCAATGTTTATCAACACAAAGTATCGCTATAGTCTTCAAACCAGTCTCTAACACAAACCCTAACCAAACGGTACATGGCGAACAATATCGTACATCATGGCCGCCGCGCATGCGTAGAATGCATTACACGCCGTTCCAAAATTAATGAAAACAGTGAAGACAAGGCTTACCTTTTCGCAATTTTCCAATTTGCTGCTTTAATATTTATCTTTCTTGAGGTCCACAAGTTTTAAATTCAGTTAACATGCCTGCTCCTGCCCTCGACTATGATTGCTAACAAGTTGTGGATGATTAAACCGGTTCCCGATGCTCTGCTAAAAAACGACCCAAATTAGCTAGAGCCGCCATACATCTTCTGTTAAATACTGTAAAGGCCAGTCAGAAAGCTCAATCACAAAGACTTCCGAGTAGTTCATGTTTGAGGTCCACAAGTTTGAATCTGTTCTGCAGATACCAAAGTAGATTCTAACGCCAGAAAAACGAGTTGAAATACTTGCTTTGGTGGTTCCAAACGTCCTGTAAATAACTGCATTTTAACGCCAAAACTCTCCTTCCCAAACGTACAAAGTTTAAAGGGACAGACCCGACTCGTTCAGCTGTTACATTTCCCTTCGCGCAGGACGTTGAAAACAGCAGCTCGTCCGCCATTTTGACAGTCGATGTCCATGTAACCTCTCCTCATTCTATAAACACTCATCAACGGCTTTCTTTTTAAAAATAGATTTTCACGTACGCGCCCGCAATGACAACCGCTGACTGTACGAAATTGTTCGCCATGAAAACGTACCCTAACCACTTCGAAAACAGTGGACCTTTTTCACTGGACGCCAAAACATCTGACTTCATATATGTACGAGATCGAGATCGTTAGTGCTATTAGCAAAACATGTTTGTAAAATAATACTATTTCCACCTCCAATCGATCTTAATAATACAGCGTTTTGAAGTTTGTTTGCCGGCCAGTAAAGACTTTCCCGTGCATGGGATCACGAGCGCAATTCATTGGTTATTGAAGTGGTATATGACCAGGTGACTGTTTCCTGCAAACGCCTTATTTCCCAGGTATTCGACGAGGTTTAGGGCTAGGGTTCCATGGTTCACAAGTAAAGAGAAGAGATAAGAATAGGAGGCTTTTTATGGATTCCGAACCATGCATAACCTTTCCTCATCAAAGCCAACGTTATAATCACTATACTAAGCGAACATCCACGCCTCGGAGCGTGACAAATTCTCAGCCCAATGCTTCATTACTTAAAATTAATAGTTCACAAAGAAATCACAAGTCATAAATCACAACTATGTCATACAGCTATTTCAATTAATGTTGTCTGGAAGAAGGGGATAGGTCATTTGAGTAAATGTATTCCCAGGCCGAAATGACTTATGGTTACGAGTTACGACCTGAATGACTTAAGCGATTTAACTTTTTTATCCATTATTAGCCTCATGCAGTGTACAGCCGTTCGACATCTTAATCATTTTCGTAGTAACGCAAACTATACTCTGCGAAAAGAAAAAGCTTTTCGAGAATGTCAGCTCGAGTGATGTCACTCAACTCTCAACACTTAATTATTAACATTTGCATCGGTATCTAACTGAAGTGTTTTTCGAAGCTTTTTTCACTACCCCTCCACACTCAGATCAATTTAGAATTAACGATATGAGGACGCTAGTGTGAGCGTTCAAAGAACGTATTATTGATGCTAACGGGGCCTCAAACGATAGATACAACAAATCGCATATTTGAATGTAAACTGAACTTTGCAGAAGAGTACGTAGCCGCACGTGTACTTACACGTTGCACGTGCTAAAGCACTGAGTTAATTATATGCAGCATTGACGATTTGTAATATTTAAATCTGATTAGTTTACTTCCTCTAACAAGCCACTTTAAATTTAGCGAGAATGGCAGAGTCCTGTCCTTTGTGACATATAACCGTCCATCTCGAATGTGCTTGTAGACTACAAGTGTAACATTAAATATTTCGTTCGCTTTGTAGTTCTTTGAACATTTGCGCTTTTGCATCAGTATTTCTCACATACATATTTAATAAAAAAATCAGTTATGTACGCAATATGTTGTCTAACCAACATAAGTTGATGTTGGCCTACCTCGCGAGAGATCATAAAGCGGTATCTCTAGCACCGTTCTCATCACCTGTAACTAAAACAGGCAAGTAAGACATGTGGGAAACCATTCGCACAGAAATGAATGGTGTCGGAAACCTGAGAGATGTTCTATGGGCGAATATTCGGCGAGGTACAGTGAAAAAAATCAGCAGAAGCTAAGACGGCAGGTGCTGGGGGCAGTAGACAGCTCACTGAACTAGACGAGACTGTACTCGATATTCTTGGCCGTGACAGCGCAAATATAGAGCCCGTGAAGGTAGAAGATTCCGACATTGTTTTGTAGAAGGGGTGAGTGTCAGCACAACCCCAAGCGCAGAAGGTAAATTATTTTATAATTATTTTTTGAAATGGTCATTAGTAAATAAATATTGCACCTATCACGATGCGGCAGCGTACTAGACAGACTTCCCTGAGGCGGGAAGGCAGGGCAAGGGGCGATGATTAATCATTTGACTATTTTTTGGGCAAAATGCCCGACCGGGCCAAATTGTTTTTGGACCCCACTTCAGACCGAGGCGCAACTTTACCACTTAAAAGTGTGGCATTGCGCGCCCATTCCAAGATGGCGGAAAAAATGGCGGACTTAAGGAAAGGAAATTGTTCTCGAGGTGGTGCTAGTAAACTTTTGACAACTACGATAACGTAATTCAAGAAACTACGTGATATTGCCATAATAAAGGGAGGAGTGGGTCAGTAAGAAATAATACGCAGTGGGTGGAGGATCGTGGCAGATTACGAATTTGGCACCGACTTTTGCCTGTTTTGCACGGTACAATTCAGTGCTTGTTCTGGTTGAAGATACAGGTTTCCTGCTTCTCAAATATGAAAGGTAATTTATAAGCTTAAAATACCAAAAGTGTTAAAATGGTTAACAAAACGTGAATGTTAAAAAAACAAATTTCATCAGGCTTAGACAAGGACCCAAGTATTATTTATAAACAATTTGTCGAAATTGCATAAGAAAATATTATGGAATCCCAGAACCCCCTCCCCCTAGTTCCGCCCATTCATTTGGTTATAGAGTGCTTATGGAGCCTTTATTTTACTTTTGCCAAGACATACAAATGCTATATATTTATGTATGTATGCAATTGTTACATTTGTACCACGGTAGAGAAAGAGCAAGGGTGATAATTTGTAATTTTGGGTGACTTATATTACTTAACCGTAATCCAGCTACCAGTACCCCTTCCTATGTATATCGATTTGTTTCAGTTCCATCCCTTTCCTTAGTATTTCTCGTATTTCTTTACAGTAACCATATATACAATAAATACAATAAAATGTATTCTTTAATTATTAAACAACACAGGATCAATGAACCCATTATTTGTTCTGGCCAACGTCGACGTCTTTAGAGGATGTACATGACCTCATGACTTCCTTCATAAATAAGCTACTCCATGGAGCTTTTGAACTTTTCTAGTTGTGATTATTGGAAGTAAAAGGTAAATTAAGGAATTAAAAACCTTGTAAATTATACTGTTATATTGTAATTGTCAGAAAACATAACACAGTATTTTTCAAGTGTTATTGGAAGGCCAGTCATGTATTTTGCCCATATATACATCTTAATTATTATTAGATGATTTTTTCGGGTAATACGGGCTGATATTTTACGAGTTGCGAATGAATTAGTTCTCGAATTAGTTCAACAAGGAAAAGTGTTTCAAAGAGAATATAAAGCGAGAAATTCAAGCCAAAAACGTCTAATATACTTTTGAACTTGACAAAGAGGCTCTTAACATTCTCTTTAAGAAACAGTGTTCAGTCTAAAAGTTCATCGTCACTATCAAGAAGCGGCAAAATTCTCTTGAATCTTCTGATTGGTGTTTTTAACCCGCCACAAGGATTACCAGCATTTCCACCGAAGTTCAATGAACAGTTGTTGAATACGGCACCACAGAACATTGCTAGTTTTAAGTCTTGTTCAGCAGACATCATATTTGGATTGGTCATCGTATCAGTGGTTTGAGGATTTTCTTCTCTGGCTCGGAAGATTCCTTCGACGTATCGCGCGTCCCTTGAATGTGCTGACTGATTTTGCTGGACATGACTTTCTGTTGTTGTTCTGAGGCTTCAGAATAACTGTCCAAGGATTTGAGATTTCTTTGACCTGCCAGTCCAATAATATTGATGGGCTGAACATTCACTTGTCGTAAGGTTGAAATCATGGTTCTTCGTACAGAATGAGTAGTGTATCGGCCATTCAATCCCGCGGCTTTGCTCATTTCTTTCATGAAAGAGCCAAGTGAGTGTTTACCAAGGGGCTGTTTCTTGACCTAAGTCTGTGATGCTGGCCTTGGAATTGATGCCAGGTAAAAAGGAGCATCTGGGTAGTTCATATCTGCTGGTCTTCGGGATATGTACTCCGTGAAGATACGAACAGGACAACATGGTCCATCGGTGGCGTACATTTTGGGATTAAATGGCCGGTCAGGAACAAACTCGTTCTCGCCGGTACGAGTTTTACTGCCACGCTCAATGACCGACTCGACGTACATTTTTCCCTCTGGCCCATCCTCTTTCTTTACATGGAAGTCACCAAACCTTACACGATGGTGTTCATCCCGAGCCCTCCAGCTAAAATAGATGGTATTATTGAACCAGAGTGTACGTAGAAGGGTTTGAGAAGAACAGTTTCCATGCTGTTTTTGTTGCCATAACCGCTGGATCTGCGTGTCGTTTAGTCCAAGGGCTTTATTCGGCCTTCGACCTTTACCAGAGCGACGAAGTTATTTTCTTTTGCAAGACAAAGCTTCTCTGGCCTTTGAGAATTGTCTGTCAAGGAGTATACTGTATGTTTTGCCTTGTTCTAGCAAAAAGCGGTCAAAACTACGAAAGAATGAGGTAAGTGTATCTGGCTCAATTAATTCGTCACCATCTTGTTTTCGTACTTTCACTACAAAGTGTGAGGATTTGAGCACACTGTCAAGTTCAGTAGGCGGTATATTGTCAATAGTTCTCGTTTCGTTAACAGTTTTTGCCCATTTATAAAACACGTTAAGGTCGCTTCGTGTCTTTTTGTTGTGTTTTTGTTTCTGTTATCCTCGATAATTTTTGTAACTTCGTCATTGTCAAGTGTTTTCTCTTTTTTCTCGCTTCTTGCATTGCCACTGGAACTGTCAGTCGTTTCTGTTTGCTCAAGCAACTCGACAGCGTTAATAAGTTCTGTATCAAAGTCAATGTCGTCGAAAAGTCCTGTTAAGTCAAAGTTTGAGTAGTCCGCGTTGAGTTCGTAACAATTCTCATCGGCCATTTTTGCTTTGAACTCAGTATACGGTCGTGTACTAAACCGGTCAATACTGGTTTACTATACTAGTTTACAATACTGTGACCTAATATGGTAAAATTACGTCATAGTTGTATAATAAATATATATATAGTATATACTAGCATACACTTACATGCATTTTAAATGATGATTTAGAGCTCCCAGAACAGTTAAATGTTAGCCAATCATAAGGCGAATCTCAAACCTCATGAATTTCAAATTACACGAGCTAATTTCTTCCAAAAACTAATGAGTGTCCATCGTACAATGGCCATTCTGGGCGATGAATAGTTTAAAAATAGATTAAGAATTGGAAAATGTAAAGTACTGTATACAATAATAAATATCTATTGGATAAATACTTGATTAAATTTCTTAATACTGCTCCTAAAACATACCACCCATAGCTTCAAAACACGATACGAAGCTTATCTTCTCTCTTACCAAACATAACTTGCAATGATTTATAACATATATATTCATAAATAACGTAAATATCATAACCCTCTACTTATCCAATTAGTAATAGGCAACTCAGCCTAGCAGCCTTACTTGTACTTAATGGTATTTTTGTAATAGCGTTAAGCTATAATTATCAGTACTGTTCTATGTTGATGTGTATAGTCATTATAGTATTATTCAATTGTTCTTCGCTACTCATACTCGTAAAACGTCTCGTTTTTATCTAGTTGTGCTTGTTCTCCTCGTTCCTCCTCTTGCATTTATACATTTTTATATATTAGTACATTTTATAATTATTATAGTTTCACTCTCCCCAAACCTATAAATAATGAATATTCCCTAAATTTCACAGTAAATTGCACTCAAAACACCTATCATGGTTGCCACATGATCCGACTTCAAAATTATCTGACTTTTTCCTTTCTTTCCCAGATGACTCGCCTTAAATTTGCCGATACTCAAATAAATCAGATGACATATGGTAGCCTTCTCGAACATTTTACTCACCCGAGTCCCCTACTTACAATCATACTTTGAAGAATGAACGACAAAGCAAATTTTACAACAACTGCTCTGTTTCTCGTTTGTTTTGGAAATAGGAGGATATACCACGGATAGCATCATTGCTCGCGTCAGGGATTACGTCACGACTCACTTTTCTCTCATAATTTCCATCCATTTCAAGGCAATTCCGCTTCACTAATTTACGTTGTTGTTGCAAAAAGCAATTTATGATAGTTTACCTTGGTATGTCCTCTTAGAGCGGTTTTCAATTGAGTGTAGTAAAACCAGCCAATCATAGGAGCCAGTAATCACAAGTAACTCGTAAATGGCTTCCCTGTGAGCCAATGGCAAACCAAAGCAAAACCAAATTCAATTTGCGTTTGGTTTTACTTTGGATTTTGATTGGTTGGTTTACCTTCTCAGCCAATAGGAGAGCTTAGTAAACGCAAAACCAAAACACTTCCGACACTCAATTGGAAACCCGCTCTTATTTACCACGTTAACAACAATGTTGACCATACGATGACGCAAAAAGTGATAAAATAAGAGGACATACCACGGTAAACTATCCTAAATTTGTTAAATAAACCTCCCAAGATTATGTAAGTTTACTACTTTGACATTCAAATTCGAACTCCAAGACACTAAACTTAGTATGTTTTCCTGCTATTCCTGATAACAATAATTTCACAATGTCAATTGCTACTGACCAATAGCATTGTCCCCAACTAAGATCAAAATTCCCTGACGTTTCCCTAACCTTGTAAACAAAACGTTTCTCCAACCCTGCTTATATCGGTTTCTCATGTAATTTTCTGTGGAATTTATACCTCATCTGGCATGTGATTTTCCTATGGTATACATATCTGATTTTTAAATCACAACAGCCCTTTAAGTAAATAATTAATACGTACAGCATGACACAGCTGCTGTTTAGGCAATATGACCTTTGATTTATTTCCTGATTGGAATAGCATTTCTATTCTCTCTGTGCTGCCTATCACCAGGGTAGACTCAAATGTGTAGCTGCACACCACCAGCAAATTCATCAAATCATCAAATGCTTCTTTCATCAATTCACAAAAATTGTGAAGAATACAGCAAACTGCAATTGCGGTGCATGAATTTTCCAGGTTGATATCAAGGCTATTTACCGATACTCGTAAATCTTGCTTTCAACCTAACAAATGCATTTTCGACAAAACCTCTTGTGATGCTGTGGATGGTATATTGAATTCAATTTCATATGGGGTCAAATTTTCATAGTCGGTGAACAGTGCCATTATCCAGTTTATTATATCCATTTGAAATCACTACTGTTTCCTGCAATCTGATTGGCTCCCAGCAGCCATGATTTCAGCCTAAATTGCACACTTTGAGTCTGTAATCGCATCCTTTTTTCAGCCAATCACAACTCAAGACTAAGGTAAAACAACCAATCACATTTCATGACTGGACAAAATTAACCAATCAGATTACAGCAAAAAAGGAGGCCAATTCATTTTTGGGGAATTTTTTTACATTTTTTTCTACACAAAAATGGATGAATTCAATTACGTACAGTTTGTAGATGATGACTATGCTCTTCTTGAAGCTGAAGAACTCCTGTTGCGTGATTTTCCGAGTTTTGAAATCAGTTTTGACGAAAATATAGCAGATACTTCAACAAACACGGCTGCAACTTCGTACGCTCCGGAGTCCAGCGAAACCAAAACAAGTGTAACCCAAACAGCAATAACTCAAGCCCAAATCCATGTTTCAAGATTTCCTATAGTTTCCAACAATGATATAGAGGAGCTGAAGTCTGTCGCTGTAAAAAAAAACACTTCTCGCTCGACTAAACAATGGCTGAATGTTTTTAAAAGCTGGTGCCAGTCCCGCAACCTCGGTGAATTGAAACAGTGGCGCCGGCAGCGTTGGACAAAATTTTAACCCAGTTTTATGCTGAAGTGAAGAAAGAGGACGGCGAGGACTATGAACCAGAATCGCTCAGAATTATGCAAAGTGCTCTAGAAAGCCATTTGAAAGACAAAAACCAACCCTTTCAGCATAGTAAGATCACGAGACTTTTACCAGTCACAGCAAACCCTGAATGCAAAGGCCATTTCCTTACGACAACAGGGCAAGGGAAAGAGGTCAAACAAGTCCCAGCTACTTGCACCAGAGGTGGAACTTTCACTCTGGGAAAAGTGTCAGCTTGGATACCACAATGGCCGAGTTTTAACGAACTTAAACTCCAAAAACTTGACAGACCAAATGGGATTTGGAAGCCGCTAGGAGCACTACGATGCATATGTCGACGATTTCAACATCAGGTCACACGAAGATGGAAGTGAAAGCGTAGAGTTCTCAGAAAATCCAACCAAAACGTTAACTCACACTGGTGGTCTAAGAATCAAGAGAAGAACATCTCCTCAAGTAATGTGGAGTACGGACGGCGGATAAAGAGATCCAGTTCGGCTTTTCAAGCTCTGGTTGGCCAAGCGACCGAGTGGTATGAAAGACAACGGGCCCCTGTATCTGAGCACAATAAATCGACCAAAAAAAACACAGATATAATGGTACAACAAAGTTAGAATGGGTGAAAACACCATTGGCCAGCTTATAAAATCCATGGCATCATATAAAATGCAAACCAACAAAAAACTAACGAACCACAGCATGAGAAAAACGCTGGTTCAGAAGCTCAGGAAATCGGGCCAACCACGGCACCTTATTCGTGAAATAACTGGTCATGCAAGAGAAACATCCCTGGATGATTACGATGAAGTAGACGGGACACAACGTCGTGAACTTTCCCATATAATAAGTGGCTTCCAGGAGTCGAATTCCAGCAAAAACACTGGGAAAACCAAGCAACAGGAAACCGCGACCGAAGCCGTTGGCATTGTTCCAGCAAGTTCACATCAGTTGTCTCGAATGAATGAAGCGCCAACTACTATCAATAACAGCTCCAGTGTTGCTTTAACAAGCTCTGTAAGTGGTGAAACATGAATTCTACCAGGCTGTGGGTCTGATGAATACGGGTTTCATGCCATTTCAGCCAAATCTAAACTCCACAAGTGCATATAGAATGGCGGCTTTCAGTAGCACCACAAACCCTCCAATGATACAGCTTCCATCCCAAAATTTCACAGGATGCACATTCTATTTCTTCTCAAAATTAAACCAAGACACTACAGAACCACCGAAACGACGAAGGCGAGCCTTTATCTTGGTTTCAGATGAAGAAAACTAGAACTAAAGACATTACTCACTAGTGGACTCAATGAAGTGTCTTGAACTGAATCCCTTGAACTACATGTATATGTAACCTCGCGTTTGCGAGAGCTTCAATTTTGCGCACTTGTCACGTGAACTGTTGATCATGAATATGCAATGAGTTGTAAGGCATTTCCGGTTGAAAATGGCTGTTTTATGTGTAAACTTTAAATATTTAAAGAAACGAGATTAAAAAGTTCATATTTTTAAGTTCATACCTTTGTTTGATTTATTTACGAAGCTTTCACATAAAAAAAATCCTTTTATGATGGCGAAAAACTCATACTGATTTGAGGGGGCACAGAAACCCTGAAATGTTTGCTTTTAGTAGATTTCAAAATGGATATAATAAAGTGGCTATTGAACTTCGTGTCGTGCAACTTTGGTCTGAAATCATACTTGTGTTTACAAATCTTGTAATTACGCGTATGATTTCAGACCAAATTGCACTCCACTCAGTTCAATTACCATTATCAACAACAGCAAGAACATTTATTTCACTCTAGATGTTGGAGTTACATGTAATAATAATAATACGAATTCAACAATAGAAGAAGAAGAGATACTAAGCTGGACCTGAAAAAACCGAGAAGCTATCTAGTCAGGAACACTGTAATAGGCGGAACACTGGAACACAGTTCAATTTTAGAAACGTATTTTTTTACAAAACATAAGGTGTAACAAGATACTTGTATGCGTGACCCAATGGTCGTGCATAGACTTGCCTTTGATACCTCGACTTTGTAATTACAAGTAGATATATCATGTTATTTATTGTGAAATACTCGCTTGTACGCTAGTAGTCATGCATCGACTGATCACGAATAAAACTTGAATCAACTACTAAATTTTTACATGGTGGCAGCCAGTAAGTGAGCGAACCCTTTTCAAAAGTCTCAAGCAGCAGACAGATTTCTCGTACCACTGAAGCAGTAATGGCCACGGGTTTTGTGTTACCGCCCCCGCCTCCGTTTGACATACACGACGCTAACGTGGCGGAGAAATGGAAACGTTTTCGCCTCGCTTGGGATAACTATTCTCTGGCTACGGAAATGAACAAGAAAGCTCCAGCAGTTCAAGCTCCTCACAATTATTGGAGAAGAAGCACGGGACGTGTTTTCAACATTTATTTGGGACGAAGAGGGAAGTAGCACCAAAATCGGGCCCGTTTTACAACAGTTTGCCGGATACTGCCAGCCACGCAAGAACACTCCATTCGAGCGCTATCGCTTCAACAAACGAGCACAGGAGACCGGTGAGACTTACGACCAATATCGAACTGCTCTGAGCCGAAGTATGTGAATTCCAAACCATCACACCGGAGGAAATCTTGCGTGATAGATTGGTCTTCGGTATTCGTGACCACAAACTCGCATTGAAAAGAACCGATGAGATATGCCGGGCGTCGAAAGCATCATTGCCCAGATGAAAGAGGTCGGCCATGGGGAAACGGTGAGTGCAGTAAACGTTCAAAAGAAATCGCAACGCCAGCGCACGAAAAATTATGACGCCTACAAGACAGACAAGTCAACGAAGGCATGCGGGAATTGTGACCGAATTCACGAACCAGGCAACGGTGCAGCTCGCGGTCGAACATGCAATGACAGTGGCAAGGTTAATCATTTCTCGGCCATTTTCCGTGGTGGAAAACGGCGAACACCGCCATCGAAAGTCGTTAAAGCCGTAGACGAAGATCCCGACTCCGCCGAAGAAACAGATGGTGATATATACATGATAAGTGACGTCGCCGCTGTCACGATAGACGACTCTCAACTAGTCACGTCGAGGATCTAGTCAGGGAACTACTTGCGTTTCCAGCCTAACAGCGGCTGACACAGCTCAGTGCAATGTGATCCCTGTGCATTTGTACAAAAAGGCAACTAAGGACTTTGATCTACAACACGTGAAGTCGGCGAATACAACCATTTCCGCTTATGGTTGGTCTAGACTTCCGGTCGTTGGTCAGATTGTTGTCAGAGTGTGGCGTGACAATTTCAAGTGTCAATAGCTCACTTCCGCGATATGCTTTACTTGTCACGCACAAAGGTTTCAATACGAGGCCCCGTGCTAAATTTAATTTATTCTTTTTTTACGGAGAAAAAAATAATTTTAATTTAGCACGGAGCCTCGTATTGAAACCTTTGTGCGTCACAAGTAAAGCATATCGATCGCGGAAGTGAGTTATTGGATTGTAAGCTCGTATACAGTCCAGAGGACCGTCCAATCCTGGGTAGAAAGGCGTGTATAGGAATGAACATAAAGAAATACACAGACAATGACGCTATAAATAAACCCGACACGGGCACGGCTACAGTCTACGCATAACAAAGGAAGGGCTATTGAGTCAGTTTCCACAGGTGTTATTTTTTTTAATCGATGCGTCAGTAAATCCCGTCCAGCACGCACCACTGAGGAAACAACTCAAGACAGAGATAGACCGGATGGTGAAACAAGGCATTATTGCCCTAGTGACCACGCCCACCACGTGGGTCACCTCACTCGTAGTCGTATCCAAGAAAAACGGCAAACTATGCCTGGATCCCAAACACCTCAACAAGGTGATCCAACGGGAGCACTATCCCCTTCCAACCATAGAAGATGTATCAACGCTTCTCCACGGGGCTAAAGTTTTCACAAGGCTCGATGTTAGGAGCGGCTTTTGGCACGTACGTTTAGATTACGAACCGTCTTACCTCACTACGTTCAATAGCCCATTTGGCCACTACCGCTGGAAGCGTCGGCTTCCAGTCAGCCCCAGAGGTGTTCCAGCGCAAGATGCATGAGATGATCGAAGGGATGCCGCACGTCGAGGTGGTCGGATATGACTTCGTCGTGGTCGGCAACGGTGACTCGCTTGAGCATGCCAGCCGAGACCATGACAAGAACCTCATAGCCTTCCCACAGCTATGGGAACAACGGAGTCTCAAGCTTAATACGGAAAAGCTAAACCTCAGACAGACGGAGGTATCCTTCATCGGACATGTGGGAACTGGCGATGGTCTACAAGTTGACCCATGAAAGGTCAAGGCACTACGTGAGATGCCAGCACCTACAGATAAGGCGGGCGTGCAGCGGCAAATGGGTCTAGCGCAATACCTTGGTAAGTTCCTGCCTCAACTGTCGGACATCACAGGACCCCTAAGAGAGCTCACGCAACAGGATGTACAGTGGACCTGGGAAGACGCGCAGGAGAGTGCACTCAACCAGCTGAAGGATGCAGTCACTCGCACTCCTGTATTAATGTATTTCAACTTGGATGAGAAGGTGACCCTCCAATGTGATGCGTCGCAGTCAGGGCTAGGAGCTACTTTGCTACAGAACGGACAGCCTGTTGCCTACGCCTCCAGAGCTCTCACATCAGCTGAAACACGCTACGCACAAATAGAGAAGGAGCTTCTTGTCATCGTATTCGCATGTGAAAGGTTTGATACCTATATTTATGGGCTGGAGGTTGTTAATGTTGAGAATAACCACAAGCCTTAGAGTCCATTGTCCTCAAGCCGCTCAACTCGGCGCCACAGCGAGTCCAAAGAATGCTACTACGCCTGGAAATACACTACAAGAAGGGCAAACACATGTTTGTAGCAGACACTTTCAGCAGAGCGTACCTCCCTGAAATGAGTATGTGTGACTTCATTCATGAACTGGAAGAAGTTGACCACAAAGGCTCACTCCCCTTCAGCGACGAAGGTTGGCATCAGATCAAGCACGCGGCATCGAACGACGAGCTGCGCTCTGCCATACAGCGCGGCTGGCCTCAAAACAGATCGGACGTACCACAGTGCTTGTTTCCCTACTACGACATACATGATGAACTCACCATTCAGGGCGATCTAGTGTTCAAAGGTCAGCAACTGGTGGTGCCAGCGTGTCTCCGCCGGGAAATGATGGAGGTGACACATGTCTCGCACATCGGTATAGAGGCATGTATCCGACAAGCACGTGACAGTTTCTACTGGTCACGCATGACGATGGACAATGGTCCACAATTTGCAGTCTTGGCAAGGACCTGGAATGTTGATCATGTGACGTCATCTCCACACCATCCGCAGTCGAACGGAAAGGCGGAAAATGCAGTGAAGACAGTGAAGCGGCTGTTCAAGAAATGTAAAGAATCTGGCCAATCAGAATACTTAGCACTTCTGGCCTGGCGCAATACACCAACGGGAGGAGTCGACATAAGTCCAGCCAAGCGCTTAATGGGGCGTCGCTGCAAGACATTGTTACCTATTGCGGGCACCCTTCTGCAGCCACGCTACAATACGGAATAAGACGCACGAGCACTGACTGGCATGAAGCAGCGCCAGCAGTTCTATTACAACCGGCACGTGAAACCGCTGAAGACCATCACACCGGTTGAGACTGTACGAAGGCAACCTGGCCAGAATGCATGGCCTGCTGGCACCTGCCCTGAACAGCGGGACACCTGGAGCTATGTGGTTAAGGTTGGTGACATAGAATACCGCCGCAACCGTAAACAGCGAATCAAAGGCAATC
Organism: Actinernus sp. WN-2022; assembly: GCA_030867875.1. Classification (NCBI taxonomy): domain Eukaryota; kingdom Metazoa; phylum Cnidaria; class Anthozoa; order Actiniaria; family Actinernidae; genus Actinernus; species Actinernus sp. WN-2022. The sequence continues at coordinate 80,549 of JAOWCC010000330.1, forward strand.
AATAACCAATCCATGAGATGCGCAATCCATGAGATGAGAGTCCATACGCAGACTCCTTAGAATAAGCGGCGGAACTACCACACCGGACTCCACACTGGAAATACCGGCAAGGAGTAGACAACTTCTCGCACAACACGCATCATATTAAGTGAGGTTTTTAAAAAAATTCTAAAGTTATGGACTCTCCCTGGCCACCCTACATAGATATCACGCAAAAGGTAAATAAATAAATGGCTGTCAACAAGAACTTGCATAATTAGTGAATGGAAATCTTTACGGTTTACATAGTCTTGCGGATTTTCTTGTGGTACAATTATGGCGATGTGCCAGCCATGGGACTGCTCCTACTACTTATGGGATCCCGTCGGTTCCGAAAACCATCAATTTCATCTTATATCTCTTGCCGGCCGCATGGAAGTCGAATATATCGAGGGAACAGAATATCCAGAATACAATGACAGACTGCTTTCATGATGGTACAAACAGTGGATTTCCCAAAACCGGAAATATTGACGACAGTATGAAAGTGCGCCGTGTCGGCCAGTCGATACAATGTTATTGCAACACGCTCACGCACAGAAATGGCCTTTCCAAAATTTGTATATCGTTTTTTTCAACGTATTGGGTGAGCTCTGCACAAAGCAGTTCGGAGGACTGGCTTCACATTGAAGTTGTCTATCCATTCCCTTCATCCCATTCATGAACATTTTCGTCCCAAAATGCACTTGAACGTTGCGTTACCCAAAGCCGTCGCATGGGTTGTGCTGGATGTACGAGATGAAATTAATGAAACATTAATCCAATCCTTCGCATTCCTTCTCCGAACACTAATTCTTCTTCTTGAATCATTTCGTTTCGATACAATCAGGTTTGTCGATACATTTCAGGTTTGTTGTCATGGCATTGTTTCTACTTAGGGGCGAGGGCTTAGGTATTTTGGTACTTAAAAAACTAAGCATAACGTGGGGCGCAAGGCACGCATGGACTTAAACCATTTCGGTCGGTCCGAACGAGTCCTAGTCCTGAACATGTTTAACTAATCATAGTTTTACTAATCTGGTTTAATTGGTGTGAACGGGTATGAATCTAAGCAAATGCGGCCAATTTATTACGGAGCGTGTGCAGGGAGATACCAAGACTCTGACTTCTTGTAAGCCAGGATATTCTTTATTTGTCTTCTACTCTCTACTCCGAGTTCTTCTCCTAATTTACAGGATAAATCGTACTTGCATTTATAGTTAGGCAAGGCTACAATCTCGTGAGAATATAACATTGGAATTTAGTATGATGTTCTATGAATGGTTGTTTAGCTATAGTTTAAGTTTAGTTATAGTTTAAGTTTAGCTATAGTGTTTTAACTCACGTGAGCCCCGATAATTTTGGTAGGAAATCTTGAAATTATGCGATATTGGAAATCTTTAAACTCTTTTAGATAAAATATATTTTCATTAATACGAGATTGCTGCCTTACCTCTTGCTGAGCGTGGGAGCAGTTGCGCTTTAAATTGTAATCTGCGTCATAGCTAGTGTCTGTTTGGATCAGGTATATATGACCAAGCTACACCCTTTAGAGTGACTACAACATCTAAAATCAATCATTACTAAGTTATTTTAGTTGAAACAAGAGCTTAAATCTACAAAATCTGTATTCTATTTTATGCAAATCAGCTTGGCTCACATTGTTGATGTTTGGGGGACCTAAATGAATTAATGATTTGAATACAATCTCGAGTAAGTAATAATTATTAAATATGTTTTGATTTGCTTATTGATAACGTTTTGATAACTGTGGAGCGGCTATCAGTAAGAGTATCAACAATGTGACACAATCCAAACAAACATTTGTCTTTGAACTGTTTATGTTTTAGCTAAATATAGTTGTCTACAACTTTAATTCCCATTTCTAATATTCGTACTCCGTAACATTCCCCCCAAGCTAAATTCCTGCATCGTCCTCGATGCGCCTAAAATATGTAGAATGAGAATCGGTACTTAACAAATATAGAGAGAAAAATATAAAACGTTGTAAAAAAGGAATAAAAAGATTAACTAGTTCAACCATTAGGTAGCATCTAAAATATAATGGCGCGTGAATGTGGAAAGCCAAGAATGTCAATTATATAAACCATTCATTGTTCAGTGTTCCAAGGCGTTGTGTGGTAGTCCAATGACTGTCAAAATTCAAATATTAGTCCTATACATCTGTTTTTGGTCAGTGTGGTGTTTTAGTTTGGATGAAGGCGGTGGTGGGGATGGTGATTTGTGTTCTTGGCGGTATTTTCCTGTCGCTAGATGGCGACATAAGCAATGAAATGCGATACACAAGAGAATAAAATGTAGTGCAGATAGACCGGTGGCGAGGTATTACTATGATGATCTTGAGCAGAGTTAGTTGTGTTGTGGTATACAGCAGAATTTGATCAGGGGTTGTGTAGTTGTTGCTTCTTGATGGTATTAATTTCGTTGTTGGCCTTCTTTATATCTTCTGCCAGTTTTATTTTTTTCATATTTACACGTGGTGTTGTTTTCAATAAATCATGGTGTAGCTTAGGAATATTGCACTTTCAGTGTCCCAACATTTGTGCTAAGAGTTCCTGATGGTATTGACATGTACAATGTAGTAGTGTTCATCAAGGTGAATCATTGGGAGTGGCGATGGCAAATGATATCCTGGGTGAGCTAAGTGTCATGCCTTCACTCAACGAGAACCCAGTCATTCAATATCACTTACTATTTACTATTTGTAAACTATATATATATATATATTATATTAGGACACATATTTATCTAACGTGGACAGAAGAATTATATGTTTGGAATATGGACAAATGAGTATGGCTAGATTGGCCTTTCTTACTGGTCCCATGTAACAACAGATTGATATCTTAAATTTAAGTGGGGTCAAGTGTTCTATAGTACAAAATGATTTGATGTCTGCAATTTAAAGTATTCAACATCAATCACGGGACTAGCAATGTTTCGCAACCTTTCGTAGTCAATTTTAGTGAAGGTTCTCCCAATCGAGGAACAAGTTCTGATAGCATGAATCTAGGTAGATGCAGAGATGCATGGGCCCAAAAATGTACTTTCTTTTGTTAATTTTTGTTATCTGAGTCATTATGTCTTGTATTTCAAAGATTTCCCAGACTGAAAGTTTTATCAATTATTTTATTGCCAAGGTTAATCCATGTACTTTCGTATTGATCTATTACTGATTTAAAAAAAAAATGACTTTGTCTTTAAATATTTCATTTGAATTAGTAATGTTGTTTGGTTGATGCCATCCCACACGAATTTTTTGGTATGTTTTTGGTATGCTTAAGGTTTGCCAAATGTATTGTTGAACATAGCTAAAAGATATCAGTAACATACCTGAAACATACGTAGAGCATACCTAGAAGATACTCCATTTGCTGTGCCATATGTATATCATAGATATGTCACTGGTATGTTTGAGGTACCTCAGAAATACCAAAAAAGTGGCAGGATAAAGTATCATTTTTGGAACAACATTTAGATACCTACAATATACCTAAGACGTACTATTTGTGAAGTACCTAAAACATACCTCAAGCAGGTATTAAAAAATATATGTTTTAGGTATGTTTTAGGTATGTTTTAGGTATGTTTTAGGTATGTTTTAGGTATGTTTTAGGTATGTTTTAGGTATGTTTTAGGTATGTTTTAGGTATGTTTTAGGTATGTTTTAGGTATGTTTTAGGTATGTTTTAGGTATGTTTTAGGTATGTTTTAGGTATGGTTTAGGTATGTTTTAGGTATGTTTTACCATACTCAAAACATATAAATAACATACCAAAAACATATACCCATTCCAACATACCAAAAGCATAAGTATAACATACCTAGAACATACCTTCATTTGATGTTCCATAATGTATGTCAAAGATATGTTACTGGTATGGTTCAGGTATCTCAGACATACCAAAAAAGTACCATAAAGTATCATTTTTGGAACAAAATTTAGATACCAACAATACACTTAAAACATACTATTTTTGAAGTACCTAAAATATACCTCAATCGTATATTTCAAAAGTATGTTCAGGTATGTTGCAGTCTTAAGTATAGTTAAAGTATGCATTAGCATACTCAAAACTTAAAGTGACATACCAAGAACATACCCATTGGAGAGTTTTGGCATACCTAAAACATACAATTATTTGAGCTCTCTAAAATGTGTACTAGTCTGCTAGAAGATTAGGTTAAGCTCGCTATATTATTTATTTAGACAATGTATTAGTTTAGACACTAACAATATGAGTATTAGAAATCTGATTTAGTTATATTTGACATCATACCTGAAATTGTATAAAAATGTGCCCAAGACACACCTAAATTTGAAGTTTTGATTTTTACATTTTTTAAATACTTTCAAGTTTGTTGTTAATTATTATTAATTTTATAACAAACAAAAAAATACACTTTATCTCCTCCAGTTCTATATGTGCAAGAATCCATGGTTAAGTCCTAAATTGGATTGTTCTTGTAGAGTGCACTCAGTAAATTTAATATAAAACAACTTAGATTTACAAATGAAATCAAATGATATATTTTTGCTTTCGAATATATCCAATGTCATAGATCTTGAATGACTATTTAATAATTCAAATAAATTCAAGTGTAAATTAGGTTCTGAGTCCTGGTCTAAATTCTGCAGCCAGTCTTTAAATAAGGCCTGATGTGATTCTGCTGAGTCCTAATTCTGATCATCAGTTTCCACAGGATTACAGCAGCTGGTTCTTATAAAGGTAAATCCCACTTCCACCAATGAGCTCAATCATCTGAAAAAGAAAACATTGGTTGCAAGCCTAATGTTAATGTAGTATCACTGTGTCCATTATACCTGCCAGTTGGATTCCTCATTACGATTTAATGCTGAAAATATTTGTGATTTATATCTATTTTGAGAAATAAAAACAGTTATTTATTATTGATTACTTTATGTATAATAAAGTAAGCTTAATAATAGATACTGTATTACGAGAATTTCTGTGTGTAAAAATCTATATCTTATATTTTCACTTGTGAAATTATAGTGATACGTCCAATCACCGGCCATCACATATAGCTTTTTCACATGTGAAAAATATAACCAATCAGCAACAAGAAAACAGCGACTCAGCCAATGAGATTCATGTGTGCATGTGAATGGCACTCAAATGGCTTCTCGGTTTGCTTTTGAAAAATGGCTGACGGTTGTGAAGGCTCTTCTCGCTTTGTTTGTTGTGACTGCTCTTTAGATGAATTTATAGATCAACAAAATAACAAAAATACACTTAGCAAGACACAGAGATGTCATTGCTGACTACTTCTCAAAAGTCAACAAAGCATCGTCGTCGCTATGTGATTGAATCTTATAGTGACTGCATTGAATCTGACTGAAAACATTTTAAACACTTTTATCAAAACTCGACATGCATTATCAACTGCATTTAGCTAGTTTGAGCCGTTGAAGAATTAAACATATTATCATTTATTGTTCTGTGATGCATAATAAACAGATAACAGCATAGCAAATAAAAATGTAAGTACTTTGTATGGGATTTATTCACTCACTCTGAAGCTTGAGAAAACTCATTCGTTCGTTTTTCTCAAACTTCACACCTCGTGAATAAAAACCTGTACACCGCATGTGCTATTAAGTAATCTCTATTTGTTTAGCCCTTGCAGATTTTAAATTGACCTTTTTTCCCTATGAAACAGTGCATGCAAAAATAAGCTTACCTTTCTCACTTTGTGAACAAGTTCTAAGGTTGTGCAAAATATGAAAAATGTAAGCTTAATTCTACAGAAGCATTCACATATAAATTATAATAATTAAGTATGGATTGCATGGATAGCTGATTTTTTAATACTCTGGGTTCCCGAGGTTAAATGTTTTGCCTTTTGTTGGCGAGTTCTGCACATTCACAATTTTGTCTGCAGTTTCGGTTTTCTGTTAAATTTAAAGATGTGATTGAGATGAAGTGTATCTAAATACAATACATATATATACATTTATTTTCATGCATTATAACAGTTAAAACATATTTTTTGATTAAGATCTGAGTGGGTATTTTCTCGGTGTAAGAAACCCGAATTTGTAGGGTTCTCTGCAAGTGCAAACTAAATCGACACTTAGAAGTTTTTAGAACAAAAATACTCACAAGTACGCCACCGGAGGAATCGAGTCACTAATCCCTCAGCACGATATAAAGAAACCCGAATATTTGAATTTCAAATCATTTTCTGAGTGAGCAGTGTTTAAGAATACAATCATATACAATACAATACATAGTAACGATTAGTGTATGCTAATGAGAAAAGCAATAAAAGTTCTAACTCTAAGTCGATCTAAGCGATCATCGGCAGCGAAATCTCCCTCGTAGCGTTTACATGTAATAGTGCTAATCAGGGTTAATAGGGTTTGTTTCGATTCCTCCCAGACGCTAAATATATAGGTGGCGTACTTGTGAGTATTTTCGTTCTAAATATTCTAAGTGTTGCTTTAGTTTGTACTTTCAGGGAACCCTACAAATTCGGGTTTTTAATACACCAAGAAAACTAACTCTAAATTTCGCTCTTCTGTTTATCACGCAATGGGTTCCTGGCGCGTGGCGGGCATATTCACGCAAGACAAGTTTTCAAACGGTTAAGTTATTCTTGACTTGATAATTAAGTTATCATTTCTCGTAAATGCTAGTGTCTCTTTCGCGAGTAGGGAGCGATAAGAGTCGGCTGGTTTCCCAGGCTAGTACCCAGTGGAAACCAGAACTTCTATTAAATTTAAACCTCTCGGCCGCCTCTTCATGCATCTTTCTCTCAAATTACAAGGGGGTTGATTCACTCCACCGTTTTATACAAATCACATACATTTAATGATCCCATCTTACCTCCTTTGTCTTCTAAGGCTTGCTCCAAAGGCTTGCCTTTTCTTGAAGCCATATTATACAGATATTGTGCAGAGATTGCACGTACTTTGCACCGAAAACCGTTGGTAAAATAAACATCGCGCTCAAAATACACAATTTAATGCGAACCTTGTAAATCAATCCCACAATGCACCAATACATCCCATGATGCAATGAAGCCTTATTGGCAGCCATTTTGGAAAAGTTGGAGTTAACTGTTATACAAATGTGGACATGGATTCCAAAGTGCATTGAAAATCAAGGTGATCAAGGCTTGAAAACCGATCACTCAAGAATTTAACATTCCAGTGATGCATTTAAGTTAATATGGTGAAGTATTGGACCGATTCCAGTGACAGAGTCGGAGGATATTTGGAATGGTGAATCGAATAATGGTACTGCCTACTGGCTGTATCAGTGTATGTGTTGTGTATGGACATGAATTTTCCTTCTACTTTTCTAGTTCATCATCCAAACTCCAATGGAACTTTAAAAGAAAACATATGAAACATTCAAAGTGAGTTCATACAACATCTCAAACTGCATAACTGATACTATTGCCGCAGAAAATGAAATGGTAGTCGAACCCATTGCCATGTAATTTGGGCTCTCCACTTTCACTTGTGAATGATTCCTACATGGATCTTGAGTAAGAGGTGATGAACACACATCCAATATTTTAAACATTTATTTAATTGAAGAAGGCAAGCTAGCTAGCTAGGCCATATTTAGACCTATTGAATCAATGGCGACCAATTAAATAGGTATTTGTCTCAATATGAATGAATGTGAGACTGCTGAATCACAGATCCTCCGTAGAAACAGGCACTGAAATAAAAACTTGTTCTATAAGGTTTGGTTGTAAGCCAATGCATGGTTCTAATAATGAATGTAATTATTATTAATTTGTACGTATACATGTATCTCATTTGGAATCATGTTACATGTATATTTCATTTGCAAAATATTATACACTGGTACTTGAATTAGCCAGGGCATACTAAATAAACCTAACAATAATTACTGTTTTTGTTGAAGTGCGACCCTGGAAGTTTGAAGTCGTGTTTGGAAAATTGCACTTAGCTGACCACCAATCAAAATTTAGTTGAGCCTTGGCAGTGGAAGCTTTGTATGAGACTAGACAGTCTAGACTGTTTGACTGATAGTCAGCCAAATACAATTTTCCAAATGTGACTTGTAACTTCCAGGATCACACTTCAACAAAAACACTAATAACCCATAGTTCATTGCTCATGTTTTTGGTTGATGTTTTGCTTCAGAATTACTTTAGGATATTAAAAATATGCTTCTATTTGTGATGAATATTTGCAAGTTTATTATCATATTTCCTCACGTATAAGTCAAAATATGGTATATCTTAACCTCCTAACCATTTTCCCAAAAGATCATGTCTGCATCGACAAGACACTGAGAACCAATTTACATATATTTCCAGGATGTAAACAATAACAGTGGGAGTGGCTAAATAACATTCTTTAATTAATTAATTAATTCAAACATAAATGTAACATTATAATAGCCCAATTAATGCATGCTGGGCTATAGCTATATGCCTATCTACAACCTTTACAAAACAATGAGCAAGATAACTGATTTTTTGCTGACATGATTACAAATAAAATGTCATAACATTCATTTTTACAGTACCAAGTTCTTTCAGCTTTCAATTCAAAATTATTTCTAAGATGATAGGATGGTTAGCTTTGCTTATATTTTTTTCAAGTTGTCTATCTATCATCAATGCATTCTGAAAAATATATAAGTAGCGGTATCTATAGCTGTAATGTTATATATACATGTGCTTTTGATGTATATTTATATAATTATGTTAATATAATACACCGTATGTTTATTTAATACATATGTTATTGTTCCACCATCCCACCTGGGATCCCAGCTTTAGGCTTGGGATCCCATGTGAGATTTTGTTATCACCACAGAGATCCCGGCTTCAAGGTTGGAATCCCATGTGGGATTTTGTTATCATTCCAGGTGGGATTGGTGGGATCCCACCTCTGTCCCACTTTCATTTTTACATGGGTCGAGACATTCGAGGATTTCGCAAAGATAGTACGCAGGCTAGCAGCAACCCAGATGATAAGCTGGGCAACTGAAATTTGGTCATCTGTGTAATAACTGCATTTTCCAATCAAGCTAATAAGTAAGGTGTGATAACCAAGCAGGATTTCATTAGCATAGCGAACAGACTATGTCAAAATTTAGACACCACCCACCCCCCCCCCCCCCCCCAATCTACACTCAAACAAACAGACCACTTTTCACATTAGAACTTACATTGACAGGAGATTAGAAGTGGGGGCTTAATAGTAAGGGGTCAATAATTAATACTTCTAGAAGGGGGCTCATTAGAAGAGGGGGGAGGGGTAGAATATATTATTTATTGTAGCTGCATTAAATGTACTTTTTTGAAGTGCCTCTAAACTTTTTTCTTTGATACATATCATTACTTCTTAATAAAATTAAGGTACTTTTTGGGTATATCATTTTCTTTGCAAAATAGTAGATACTTATTGACTGAGTGGGAGGGCCGGACGGGAAAATATTTGGCTCGAGGTCATGATGTACAAAATGACCGAGAGCCAAATATTTTCCCATCCGGCCGACCTAACTCATTCAATAGGTTTTTATTATTTGACCATATTGTTTTTGTAGATCAAACCGCAAAACAGCAAGAAACGATTGTGCAGGACCGGATGGCTTTTTCCGGCCCGCTCATGCCATACACGTCCGGCCCTCATCACGTGACTTTTGTAAATGGTTTTGAAAGGAAAGCGCGCGGGGGCCGTACAGGTCATGTGATAACACTGTTTATGTCATCTCATATATCCACTATTTTTACAACAACTGTTCAGGTTCTCATTTTATGATTGGCTAATTAATTACCATCGGATGTAAGGGCTAGGATATAGTAGACTGCATCATTGTGTACAATAATCACTCTTCCCCCAATTCCATGTTTTATGGCTATAAAAATAACCACTCATTTTGTAGTTTATTTTTGTACAAAAAACTTATGCCAGATATCCTCTATTTACCACAATGGTATAAAAACTGCCTTGTAAATTAATCAACAACAACATCGCGCAGTGACGATGCAAAACATGGTAAATACCAGGGTTTTCAATAACATTTGAAGTAAGTGGCAAAACTTGAAGAGTAGGCGGCAAGCATCGAGCGCCATTGGCGCAAATATCACGTTTTCCCTATTTTTTCAATCAAAGTAGGCGGCGATTTCATGTAAAATAACCGGCGAGATTCGCCGGCTGCCGGCTTCTATTGAAAACCCTGAAATACATGTAAAATGTAAGTAATTCGTAAAATGTAATTAAAATGTACAGTAAAATGTAATTAATTTGTTTATTTAAACTATGTTTGTGGTAATTAATTTAATCAACATTCTTTGAAGACAGTAGCTTAGTAGTTCCAGTATCTGTTAGGTAAATTACTGAGACTGCATGTCTTTTGCCTATGTTATTTTCTTTACAAAAGTTAGGTACTTTTTAGGTATGTCTCTAAGCTATGTTTTTGGTATGACATATGACATATCTCTTTTACCAATTTAGGTATTGTTTTGGTATGTCTTCAAGCTATGCTTTTGGTATGTCAAGTTCTTTTAAGAAATAGAGTACTTTTTTGGTATGTTTCTTTGCTATGTTTTTGGTATGTCATTGTGTCATTTCTCTTTTATCAATTTAGCTATTGTTTTGGTATGTCTTCAGGCTATGCTTTTGGTATGTCATATTCTTTGATCAAAATTAGTACCCTTTTTGTATATCTATAAAGCTATGTTTTTGGTATGTCACTTCTCCTTCCCCAATTTAGGTATTGTTTTGGTCTAGGTAACACAAGCCTCGATATATAGAGAATATACACAGTATGCGAGTTGTTAGTAAAGAAAAGTTATTTTATACAAAATGCTAAATAATTATTCAAATTATTGTAAAGTCAAATGAATTAGATGACGTAAGATCGGAAATCGACCCAATCTTTTTCTTACACTGTTGTTTTCTAGGTGTTAAAGTATGGAATACAACTCAAGAAGACTGTTTCAAGAGGCTCGTAACATATTTTATTTTAAATAATTACTTAATAGACTGATGTACATGTACTTATGCCCACTTTTGGTACGTTTATTATATATAAGCTTTGTGTGCATTAGTATTGTTCGTTTTGTATTTTATTTCCGTCTATGAGTGCTACTGTGTCCAATTATTCCTGCATGGCCCAGCTACTTAGCTCGATTAGCTTTTGCTATATCCAAGTAGCTGTGCTCTTCTCCCTTCAAACCGCACACTAGTAATTTTGTTATGCATGTATGTTGTAGAGAGTACAAATAAAAAGTTGTTGTTGTGTTACCATGACGTCAAAACGTGGAATATAACAGATAGAAAGGTCAATTTTTTACCATTTCAAACAAGGATAGAACATACAGGGCTCGACACTAACTTTTAAGACTTGTTGCCACAGTCGAAAAGTAAACTGAGTAACTATTGAACATGTATTAAAAACATACTTTCCAAACCAAGCTTTTTACTTTCCACAGGAAAACTTTACTTTCCAGCGGTAACAGGGTAACTGTTAGTGCCGAGCCCTGAGATAGAGTATTCTATGTAAGCCGAAAATGTCTTCGCAGAAGTACTGAAAGCCTTTCAAAGATTCGTATGTATAAAAATTGCAAAAGGGCGCTTTAATTACATGTACGAGTGTCCGCATGTTTAGAAGTTTTAGCCTAACTGAATACTTCCAAGTCGACCCATCTAGAATTAAGAGTGCTCTAGTATTCTCTGGTCTTATGCTAAGGTATAATAATATAAAAGTGCTTTCGAGGAATTCTTTAGTGCTCGGGCTGCCTGTGGCAGCACCGAGTCTAAATCTGCAAGCCGTAATTAAAAACAAATTATTATTTTTTATTCCGTGTAGCAAAATTTTTGCACATGCGTTAAAGGTCAAATTCACACCAATCAGATTGCACTGTGCTGGTCACGCAACAATCGCCAGGTTAATTTATTTACATAATTTAATACAGTAAAGCAAGATGGGGAACGACGGCGCGAGGAATGTTCTCTCTAATTTGGAGTCCCATCTCCCAAATGTAAACCAGTTTAATGTTTTATTTAACTTCACTCGTGCGAAAGCCTTCCAACAGGCTCAGGATATTTCAACTGGCGCTCTTGTTTGAGGTACGTTTCGTAGATAATAAACACTCAGCACAGAATAATTTATGATGACCGAAACAGTTATTCAACTATCAAGGTAAACAAGACTAACCATTTTCCCAAAAGATCATGTCTGCATCGACCAGACACTGAGAACCAATTTACATATATTTCCAGGATGTAAACAATAACAGTGGGAGTGGCTAAATAACATTCTTTAATTAATTAATTAATTCAAACATAAATGTAACATTATAATAGCCCAATTAATGCATGCTGGGCTATAGCTATATGCCTATATACAACCTTTACAAAACAATGAGCAAGATAACTGATTTTTTGCTGACATGATTACAAATAAAATGTCATAACATTCATTTTTACAGTACCAAGTTCTTTCAGCTTTCAATTCAAAATTATTTCTAAGATGATAGGATGGTTAGCTTTGCTTATATTTTTTTCAAGTTGGCTACCTATCATCAATGCATTCTGAAAAATATATAAGTAGCGGTATCTATAGCTGTAATGTTATATATACATGTGCTTCTGATGTATATTTATATAATTATGTTAATATAATATACCGTATGTTTATTTAATACATATGTTATTGTTCCACCATCCCACCTGGGATCCCAGCTTTAGGCTTGGGATCCCATGTGAGATTTTGTTATCACCACAGGGATCCCGGCTTCAAGGTTGGAATCCCATGTGGGATTTTGTTATCATTCCAGGTGGGATGACTGGGATCCTACCATCCCACCTGGTATCCCACTTGGGATCCCAGGTGGGATTGGTGGGATCCCACCTCTGTCCCACTTTCATTTTTACATGGGTCGAGATATTAAAGGATTTCGGAAAGATAGTACGCAGGCTAGCAGCAACCCAGATGATAAGCTGGGCAACTGAAATTTGGTCATCTGTGTAATAACTGCATTTTCCAATCAAGCTAATAAGTAAGGTGTGATAACCAAGCAGGATTTCATTAGCATAGCGAACAGACTATGTCAAAATTTAGACACCACCCATCCCCCCCCCCCCCCCCAATCTACACTCAAACAAACAGACCACTTTTCACATTAGAACTTACATTGACAGGAGATTAGAAGTGGGGGCTTAATAGTAAGGGGTCAATAATTAATACTTCTAGAAGGGGGCTCATTAGAAGAGGGGGGAGGGGTAGAATATATTATTTATTGTAGCTGCATTAAATGTACTTTTTTGAAGTGCCTCAAAACTTTTTTCTTTGATACATATCATTACTCCTTAATAAAATTAAGGTACTTTTTGGGTATATCATTTTCTTTGCAAAATAATAGGTACTTATTGACTGAGTGGGAGGGCCGGACGGGAAAATATATGGCTCGAGGTCATGATGTACAAAATGACCGAGAGCCAAATATTTTCCCATCCGGCCGACCTAACTCATTCAATAGGTTTTTATTATTTGACCATATTGTTTTTGTAGATCAAACCGCAAAACAGCAAGAAACGATTGTGCAGGACCGGATGGCTTTTTCCGGCCCGCTCATGCCATACACGTCCGGCCCTCATCACGTGACTTTTGTAAATGGTTTTGAAAGGAAAGCGCGCAGGGGGCCGTACAGGTCATGTGATAACACTGTTTATGTCATCTCATATATCCACTATTTTTACAACAACTGTTCAGGTTCTCATTTTATGATTGGCTAATTAATTACCATCGGATGTAAGGGCTAGGATATAGTAGACTGCATCATTGTGTACAATAATCACTCTTCCCCCAATTCCATGTTTTATGGCTATAAAAATAACCACTCATTTTGTAGTTTATTTTTGTACAAAAAACTTATGCCAGATATCCTCTATTTACCACAATGGTATAAAAACTGCCTTGTAAATTAATCAACAACAACATCGCGCAGTGACGATGCAAAACATGGTAAATACCAGGGTTTTCAATAACATTTGAAGTAAGTGGCAAAACTTGAAGAGTAGGCGGCAAGCATCGAGCGCCATTGGCGCAAATATCACGTTTTCCCTATTTTTTCAATCAAAGTAGGCGGCGATTTCATGTAAAATAACCGGCGAGATTCGCCGGCTGCCGGCTTCTATTGAAAACCCTGAAATACATGTAAAATGTAAGTAATTCGTAAAATGTAATTAAAATGTACAGTAAAATGTAATTAATTTGTTTATTTAAACTATGTTTGTGGTAATTAATTTAATCAACATTCTTTGAAGACAGTAGCTTAGTAGTTCCAGTATCTGTTAGGTAAATTACTGAGACTGCATGTCTTTTGGCTATGTTATTTTCTTTACAAAAGTTAGGTACTTTTTTGGTATGTTTCTTTGCTATGTTTTTGGTATGTCATTGTGTCATTTCTCTTTTATCAATTTAGCTATTGTTTTGGTATGTCTTCAGGCTATGCTTTTGGTATGTCATATTCTTTGATCAAAATTAGTACCCTTTTTGTATATCTATAAAGCTATGTTTTTGGTATGTCACTTCTCCTTCCCCAATTTAGGTATTGTTTTGGTATGTCTCGAGGCTATGCTTTTGGTATGTCAAGTTCTTTTACGAAATAGAGTACTTTTTTGGTATGTTTCTTTGCTATGTTTTTGGTATGTTTTGAAAGATGACATACCAAAAACATACTAGACCAACTTATAAAGTACCTGAGACATACATCATACATACCAAAAACATACCAAAAATTTCGTGTGGGATGGCCTTAGTTATAACCTTAACTGTATATTTTATATTTTCCTCAATGGTTTGTTTCGCAGTGATATCCAGTTGATTTGTTACTTCTAAAGATGATACAGGTGTGTGACAGAACCAACTCAATCTAGGTCGTCTCTGTTTATCTTTTACCTATTTCCGTTGGTCGGTTGTTAGTACTTGTACTGACAATAAGCCAACGAGTTGGTTAAATAAATTAGATTTTTGTGTTGAACATAAAAGATTAGATACATATGTTATTTTGCTGCCTGGAATACCTATTATAATGAAATATTAGCGGATTAGCATTGTGCCTGATGACTAACGAAGAAGGATAAAATGTTATTATATTAGTAGAGTTTGGAACCAAACTGTTGGTTAAAAACGAATTGCGAGAAAACGTTAAGCATATTATCAGTTAGTGATAGTGCCTGGTTTTACTCGTATTTCACATATTCCACCAATACAGCTTGTTTTATATCTAATAAATAATTGAAATTGTCTTAAAACATGGCATCTGGTTAATTAATTAAGAAAGACAAGTATTTTGTCAAGCGTTCATGACAGCTTTTAGAGTTGGAAAATCTACAAAACTAACTTCATTCCCCAAGCTTAAATCTTTTGCCCTCTGACATTTGTCTGGGCATAGAATTTAGTATAAACAAGAGCCCATCTGGGCTTTCACTCGGGCCACATGAGATTGAAGATGTAATACACTTTCATTTGAAATCCTCTTAGTAATAACCAAAGGGAAGAATTATTAGCTGAATTTAGCAGTCTTTAGTGGCCGGTAGAGCGGTGACTTTCATTCTCTGCTCCCCTAGTATATATATAATTTAATAGTTTTGTTTTTCACGTATGTTGGCCTTTTAATTTAAACACTACTTATTCGTTTAACACACTGCATTTGAGCAGGCATATATTCATTGTTTGGAACCCGAGAATTAACCGTACTACCGTACTTCATGGTCACTTTCTTTCGGTAGTGGGTTGTCGGTCAGGTGATTGTAAACTCTCGTCATTTAGCACAGAAAATGTATTCTGATGAATAGGGATCGGGTTGTCATGTAAGAAAGATGGCTCTTGAACAAACTGATAAGCTTCAGTAGGTTGGGTAGTCTCGGAACACTGGATACCTTGGTCTTTCATTGTCTTCTTTTTTGTATTCTTGATTATGTTTTTAAAGTTTGAAAGTCGGATCTCAGCTTTATTATATCCGCTTTCAACTCGCCATTTTCAACTTCTAGGTCAATAATACGCGATGACAGCATCTTGATTTCGGTCTTGTATATATTATCTTGCTGCACTAATTTGTCTTCCAAATGACTGAGTTTCATTTTGATGTGACGAGAGTAAGAATTCATTACGCATATCAGTTAGGTCAGCCTCCATGTTACAAATCAAGGTCATTAAAGCAGCGAGAGAGTTCTTATTGCGGGTTAACAATCCTCGTGAATAATCTAAAGAATTCCGTCTCTTCCGATTTGAATTTGACTCATGTGTATGTTGCTTTTGGAGTTTCAAGGATATGTTGATCCAAAACTACAGACTCTTGGGGTTTTTCATTGACTTGTGAACTTGCAGGCTCTGTAATTTGTTTTGTTTTCTTAGTATAACATAAAGTGTTGAACATGTTCATGTTCTCAAGCATGTCGCGCGTGACCCTGGAATCTGGGAAACTCAATCTTTGCCCATGCCTTGGCACATAACTATTCCTGTTGTTAAGTAGACGTGGATGATTATAAGTAAAATCCTTCGACAGCTTGTACCGTTTCCGCTAGGTCAATATCCTCGCTGGAACGAAATAACCTGATCTCAATACTCTCTGATCCAACTTACGGTAAATTTAAATCTCTGACAGTTTTTAAGAGACTCGTAATATTGGTCTTGAAGTGCCTTCACCCAAAATAAGATGTTCTCCTCGGATGTTTTAAATGCAGCACAGCGAGCCGATGGCTTATAGATTCCAATATCTATTTCTTCGAATTTTAGCTTTCCGGATCCTGGCCCCAGTTCACTGGCTTCAGGTCGTCGTACGTGTCGTATATAAAATCACTGGCCATCTGGGTAAAAAACGCGGTCCTTCGGCTCCGACAATACCGCCAGTTGAAATATCCTGAGCCTGTTGGAAGGCTTTCGCACGAGTGAAGTTAAATAAAACATTAAACTGGCTTACATTTGAGAGTTGAGACTCCAAATTAGAGAGAAAGTTCCTCGCGGGTCTTTAGCCATCTTGCTTTACTGTATTAAATTATGTAAATAAATTAACCTGACGATTGTTGCGTGACCAGCACAGTGCAATCTGATTGGTGTGAATTTGACCTTTAACGCATGCGCAGAAATTTTGCGACACCCAACAAAAAAATAAAAAAATAAAATAAAACCACTTGCATTTTCAGACTCGGTGCTGCCACAGGCAGCTCGAGTAATTAGGTCCAAAAGCTTGTATATATAAACAACATTTTTTTAAATATCATATGCACGAAGACGACGATAACGTTACATAATGATTGTACGTCAAAACAAATTATTGCCTTCGTTCATTTAATAAATAAAAAAAAAAAATCACGTTTCTGCGTATTAATTGAAATAATTACGTCGGCTAAAATTGTCAGATCAACTCTTGTCAAAAATATTAACTTACTCCTATGTTGACCTGACTTTTCGGATATCCTAGCCACTTGACTAGGTTTTCCGTCTTAAAGTTTCCTTACCGCTTGCGTTGTTTAAGCAGTTTATCAAAATTAAAACTCGTTTGATTATCAATAGTTGGATTACACATATCTGTCACGATAGGAACCCGATTTAATTTGTCTAAAATAAAGATGGGTTTCAATTGTTGGGGTTTGCACAGTCGGGTTATCAGAGTTAACTAGCACAGTTGAGCCATCGACTGACAGTATACTGATATCCTCGCCAAAGGTATAATGTTCTGGGATATTTGCCTATCCATAGTCTAAATAAATTAAGTTATCGCGCGAGTTCATCCTGTTTTTGCGGGTTTACCGTTCGCTCGTTTGGATCGATGTATGGTTTCATTTTTTCATTCTATTAATGTAAACGGTTTTAACTCGGCGATTATCCTCAAGAAAATGGTGCACTGGAGAAAGATATTCTATTATTCTACAGGTCCATGCCAAAGGTTGCTTTTACTAACCCGTCTGTTTGCGGTTGATAGCTCAAGGTGTTAGGAATTCATCACTGCTGCTGAATTTTCACTCATTTTTCTTAATTCCCTCTGGAGTATTAGTATAGGTAATAGCATGATGTGTAGTGATATTTGGCATAAATACCGCGAGTGATATTTCAAAATTGTTCGTAATATCACGAGCCGCTTTTATTTGTTTATAATATGACCTAAGAAATTTACTGAAAAAGACAATCAGATGTTCTCTCAACTAGTGTACCGAGTTTGTTTACTTCTTTGACAGTTTGAGTTTGAGCTAATGACTAGTGAAAATCCTGTAAGTGGCAGATAATTTAGCTTACCAAATTGAACAGCCAAATATCAAAGAAAGGCTTAATAATCGACTGGAGCTGAGAGAGAATGGCTATAATTAACCTGTGACATTGACACTACCATTGACACTAGAAAAGAGCGAAGTTTGATTTCAGGCAGTTCATCGAGCACGACTGAAGTCAAACAATAAAACAGTTGTCACTTCGCTATTTTATTTTAAAAGACCGTAACTGTTAATATGTCTTAAAACCAGAAAACTGAACGACACTATCGATGCTGGAAATGAAATTCCAAGTTCTTTAAACTTAGTTAAAGCAAGTATGTTTCTTTAGGTATTAACTTGAACAAGATAATTTGAATCAACTGTCTCACGGCAATGGGTCACATGCGACCGAGTTTCCAAATATTACTTGTCAATGGCTTAAAAAGAAAACAATTAAAAGAACATTTAAAAGTCAACTTGGCTTACTTTGTTGGTATTTTGTCCTTGTATTCTATTACCAGAGGCACAGATGACATTGCTGTTCATTTCTATACCAAACTCTTCAATTTTAGCCATCAAAAGCCAGGCATTTGCCACCGTAAACTTCCGTAGCTTTGTAATTTTCTGCACCCGCTCGGCGACCTGTAACTGAGCTTCAAACCGGGGGGTACCGCTTGCATAATACAGGGTAGGTATGTGAGGTGTTGTATTCAGAGCCCGACCCGGTTTGCCCCAAAAAAATGTATTCTTATTAACCAGAATTTCCATGAAATTTATGAAAATCAACCCGAACTGATAGATGATTTGCTCCAAAACAAGACTTGGTTTACGAAATTGGGCTCAAACCTGGACACGGTACCGCCGCATATCTCACTTACGCCATGTACGTGAGTGCCCCCCCCCCGGAGTTTGAAATGCCACTCCTTGGAGTTTGTAATTTCACTATTACGTTGAAATACCACTCCTCTTAGCCAATCATATTGCAGAAATTTCTTAGGTCATGTTATAACATCAGTAACCTAAAACATACTTTACTTCTGACAAAATGATATATGTTTCGGTTTAACATTGGTGTCACGTGATTGTTTAAAAACGTCTTCCAAATGTCTGATTGTTAGTTTTAGCTAGTACAGGAGCAGAAACCAAGGCTCGCTTCAGTTTGTCAAATGCCTCTGAGCACGACTCTGTCCAGTGAAACTTGACTGTTTTATTCGTCAATTGATTAAATTGATTAAATGGGTAGGCTAATTGATAAAATCTTTAACAAATCGTCTATAGTAATTAGCTATTCTTAATAAATTTATCAACTGTTTAAGATTTTCAGGAACCAGAAATTATTTTGCAATTGTATCTTTGTTTAGGTTTGGTTTTATTATACCTTTTGGTATTTCTATTTGTTTCGGCAAAATACATGAATGTCGAGTGTGAACTGTGTACATATCTATCTCATTGTGATCAGTGCTCATAAAAATGTTTAAATCATCTTCCTGTGGAAATTGCAAAGGAGTTTCTTTTGGAACTAATGTGATAACGAGTACTGTTACCAAAATCTATAGTTGGTTAGAAAATCACTCCCCAAAATTACATCATAGCTTAGAATTTTGCTAATGCGTACTTCAAAAGGAAATATAGGGTCCTCTATATCAAAATTAATTGTTGTCTTTCCCATGGTTTCTAAAGGTTGCCTTGTATTAGATAATGTATGCGATCCTTCTATTTTTCGCTGATTGTCGTGTAAACCTGTCCTGTACCAGTAAGAATCGTAACATTGTTATTATCAATTTTGCCTTGGAATATTAAATTGCTTGGATTAAAACTGAATTTTACTGTATCTATTTGTTTGGAACATTGTTCAAAAATTGATTTGAGTGACTTATTTCTTCTTGTTTTTCTGTTTGCGAGCCTGTAATAAAATTGTTTCTCTTATGTGTTTCTTATTTTTTAACTTCGGTATTAAATTCAGTTTGGCTTGTGATTATGACTTCGCCAATACTTTCTTTTGAAATGACAATCAGTATCTCTCGAAATTTTAAACTGGCTTGGGAATTAGTATGAAATCCTCCAATAAGAGATGGCTGAGTCGGTATTATGCCTAAGCCTTTTAATTGTGGGATGATGTCATGTGAAATGTGTTCAGTGTCTATGGCATACTGTGCCATCCTGTATGGTAGTAGGCACAGTTAAACAAATGTGAAAGTAATTCCTTTAGCTTTGCAAAATTTTCGGCCGCTTCATATCAGTTCTGTTGATCTCGATTGAGTTGTCAAAATATCTGGTTTAATACTTAAGTACTGGGTCGTATAAAAGCTTAGTGGTTGTTTCTGGAGGAATTTCATACAAATATTTTGTAGTTGGCTCTAGTGGATTTTCTTTTAAGGTTTCTCTCTGTGGTTTTATTCAGAAATTTGCGCTTTAAATTGTAATCTGCGTCATACCAAGCTACACTCTTTAGAGTGACTACAACATCTAAAATCAATAATTACTAAGTTATTTGAGTTGAAACAAGAGCATAACTCTACAAAATCTTTATTCTATTTTATGCAAATTAGCTTGGCTCACATTGTTGATATTTGGGGACCTAAACCAATTCATGATGTGAATACAATCTCGAGTGCGTAATAATTATTAAATATGTTTTGATTTGCTTACTGATAACGTTTTGATAACTGTGGAGCGGCTATCAGTAAGAGTATCAACAATGTGACACAATCCAAACAAACATTTGTCTTTGAACTGTTTATGTTTTAGCCAAATATAGTTGTCTACAACTTTAACTCCCATTTCTAATATTCGTACTTCGTGACAATGGTCATTACGTACAGCGCCGGGTAGTTTAGAATACGAAACTGGTCTATTAGGATATGTGCTCAGTAATTAAGCATATGACGCGATATGTTTGAATTCTTCGAATATTCATCCTCTCAGGCAGATTGTCAGATTACACCAGGAAACGTAATCCTAAGTGGACCAAAATCTTTCTGGGAACTAATCTACTGTTACACTAGGAACCATATTTCTGTATAAAGTGGAACCAAAATCTTGCCGGGAACTAATTTACTGTTGCACTGGGAACCATATTCATACATATAACGGAACCAAAATCCTAAGATATTATATCAGGTCGGAACCATTTACTATTACACCGCCGTATTAATTAGTACATATATTCTATGAGACAAAAATCAAATAAAGCGAAATAAAAAAAACTAACCCTTTTCCCTGTGACAAGATCTCTTCTATGCAGACAGTACGGTTGATAGTACTTTGATTGTTAGTAGGGTCGGAAGCTTGTAAAAACCAGCGTATTCATAGTAGGTGAAGTAAACGGTGCTGATTTTTTAATAATGCTCATAAATGGATGCCTGTTACAGAAATCCTCAGCAGAACAGATTGGTTGCTCTAAGCACATGTCACATGTATCACATGGACGTATATAAGAGGTATTATAGCTACATGTACACCTATGGCCACCTTACGGTTGAAGTGAGATACCCTGAACAGACCGCTGGCATGGGATATCCATTCCCCATGGTCATGAGTTATTGGATGAGGCCAGGTGAGTGGAACAATCTAAATAATATAGTTAAACGCGCGAAACAGTCGGACTGGAATTTCTCTGCGAGCAACATGCAATTATCTGTTTTCGACTGGCGATTTTGTTAAGTCGAGAAGGAATGTAGGAGTGAATCTTTCATCAAGACCAAATTGAATACCAGGAAAAGAAAACGAGATTAGAAACAATGCGAATTTAAAAAGTTGAAAGTTGCAGTTTCAATAGAAGTACGTTTGTTATCTAGATTGCAAGTAAACGTGCAGTCTAAATCCAATATACCTTGCAGATCCCATCATGGAAACGAGTCGAATGGGTAATGTCTAAAGAACAGCACTCTGAAATAGTTCAAATAAGACGTGGTCTCTTAATTTAATGTATTTATGTCTTATATTCGATTTACTTGTATCGCCTTCTCAGCGCAATTTTCAGAGTTTACTTTCTTCAATCCCCTTATTGTCATGCAGCGTGGGAAAAAATATCGGTAGATTCTATTCAGACCTACAATTTTCTCACGTAAATCCTTTGCATGACGGACCTGAGAAAAACATTACAACTATTTCAAAAAAGGTTGTCTAATCCATGTTGCATGTTGTACTCAAAAACCGGTTCCAGCAAATGGGAAAAAAAGGTGATGAGAAATAGTGAATCCCTCATTTTCAGTTATTGAACTGAATACTTATGACTACGGAGCTTGCACAAACAAAAGCATGATGAAATTTAGCCTCCTCCGCAGGCATCTCCTAATTATAATCGAAAAAATCGAGAAAGAAGATGTGAAACCGGGCTCCTTGTGGTAAGAGAAGAAGCCGGATCTAAAACATATAGGAGTTGAGTTGCTTGCGGAGGAGGCTAGATACAATTAATTAGTTTTACATTGGAACGGGCAACATGTACAGTGTAATATACAGCAAGCACGAGGCAATCTTTTGAAAATAACTGTAAACAGAAATTCGCGTCTACGAATAGCAGTTTCAGCGATATTGACCCGAATGCCTCACTTCAATGTAATAAAGCGCTATTCAAACTGTGTATCTAAATTAGTCGTGCTTGTTTAAGAGGGTGTTGGTGTCACGCAAGAATGATGGTTTCGATGGCTCTTCATTACCTCGAAGTGATGCTTTTCGTAGAGCCACTTATCAGCTATTGCAGCGAGATTTTGAAGAGCTACATGGTCTTTCGAAGGCACGTAATCGTCAGAATGCCAGACTCTGTTTGCAGTGAAAAATAACTTTAAAACGGCTACGTCATAACGTTTAATGTATCAGTAAGCCGGCTGACAAAACAACATCTAAATCTTTCGTTACAAGGAACCACAGTGGCCTTCGCAATTATCAGTTGTAGTGTGATTCAAGAGTCTTTAATACCTGACGCAACTGGTAAAAATATATATGATAATCAATCATAAGTAAACTGCAACTCGCAATTTATTGACTAAAAGTTTACCTGAACACCAAAAAATCATGTGAAAATCAGCAAAATATCCAGCGTTTTAAAGTAAATAATGTTATGCGATGCGATCTGAACATACTGGCCATTTGCTTACGTGTTGATCTAAACACCTCTCAGACATGAATATGATTTCATACCATGGCACGTGTAATAGTGAATGGCTAACAATTGTTTCATTTGTTAGGGTGCGTTTAAATCCGGATTTCAGATCCAAAATCACTCAGATCAAGGGTCCAAAGGAACGGCAATCTATGAAAAAGGTTGAGTTACCACAGTAATGCTATCGATTGTCGATTTCAATATGGCGCAACAACAATGCGCCATACTTAAAAGGAAGCGAAGGGAGGAAAATATACCAGTTAGGAAAATGAGTAAATCGAGACAATTGAGGAGACAAGAAGTACAAATCCGCCCGCTGTCACTGAAGTATTTATGCTCAATATCCTACCGGCTGCTGGATCAGCAATCACCATCGTTCTAATCATTTGTAGACAAAATAGGAGAGAATACAGTAGTCTCAACTTCTTTTATGCTGATGTCGACTGCTCTTCGTTCAGCACAGAACGGTAAACCGGGTAGGGACCGCTGGACACAATGATATTTTCGGATCTAGATCTGTCCCCAAAGGAACGCGAAGGAATACGAATCCGTGAATCGGGATTTGGATTAAGGGTTCCTGATCCGATGAATCCTTTCTTGTTTTGGATTCACAGGAACAGAAATTCCGATATGGATTCGGCCAAATGAATACAAAATCCGTTTTCGGATTCATAATACGAATTTCGATTCAACCAAAGGAACGCACCTTAGCTGATATAAGAAATGTTAGCACACAACTATAACCCTTTAGTGTTTGTCTTAACGGTTTTCCCTCTGAACACGTGAAACGTCAAATTCGGTATAATATTAATAATGACTGTACAACCTACTAACATTAAAAGAGTAGACGGAAAGCACAGTATGGAACGAGACTGAGCTCCGTTTCGATAATACTAAGTATCGCTAATCACTAATATATACCTTGTTCTATCGTGTTATTTAACAGGTTACAGGGATCTCCAGTTTAAAATATTGAACGAGGTAAAACCACGTATTGATCTTGGCTCGACACTTGCCATTCTTGGTAAGCCGGTTTGCAGTAAATTCATCTCATTGCCTGAGTTAAACTCAGTATGTAGATCGTGCAATTTCGGTCCTGAAAAATAATGTTGAGATGTTCAGCTGCAATTTGATTTTCACATTGTCCTGGTCGAAATTGTACTTATGTGTTTTCCAATGGCAGATGGCAAATTTAAAAGTATGAAGTGGCTCATTTCAAAAACGGTTGGCCAGCTAGACAAAGTTTGAAACCTCGTCGGGCGTTGTGATATTGCATATTACTGAATAATTTGACCAGTAAGAAGTTCTTGCACTTTAAAAATAATTCGAGAAAGAGTTCAAAGCATATAACATTAAATTTCGACCTACAATATTGAAATTCAATTAACCGCAAGACTAACTTCTCCTTGCTGCAGCGTCGTACAAGTTCTGTTGTAGAGGAATCCACTGCCCACAGTGTCCTGCCAGTCTCAAGTTTCATGCACTTGGTGATACAGCTGAAGTGAACAGTAATTTGGAGCTTCTGTGCAAGGAGAGACGATTTAATTATACAACAGATGTAGTTGTGCAGCCAGGAAACTACAGTTTCGAGGTAATAAGCACTCATAAAAATAGAGGTTGGAGTGCCACGACATTGAAATGGTTTTCGTTTTGTTTTAATAATCCAACTACGAGCTATAGAACAACAAGCTAAAGGTATATTACGGTTTGGATGGAGTTTTGCCGTATCAGTTTTATTTTCAAACTCAATCCGGATTGACATCTGCTATGTGTATCTGTAAGTTCTGTAAATTCTTTGAAATACACGGCGATATCATGTATTTTGGCTTATAACCTGTAAGGCAATCACTTTTCAACATCAGGCTATTTTCTGCAGAGTAAGTTCATACGTTCTTCTACTGAAGTGCTAGGAATCGTAAAAAGGCGAATAAATCTCCCCAACCTGCGAAACGTAT
Source organism: Actinernus sp. WN-2022 (assembly GCA_030867875.1). Taxonomy (NCBI): domain Eukaryota; kingdom Metazoa; phylum Cnidaria; class Anthozoa; order Actiniaria; family Actinernidae; genus Actinernus; species Actinernus sp. WN-2022. The sequence continues at coordinate 105,861 of JAOWCC010000330.1, forward strand.
AACTCATCTAATTTGAATAATGCCGTTGGCAGTGAATATATATTATTTCATGGAAATTTCCCGCTAACGACGCACGAATTGTTTGTATCAGAAGTGGGACAAGTGAGCGCAGCTAGTGAGTGATTAGAAACTGTACGCTCGCAATTTGCATGCTGTATTCTGTTTATTATATAGTAAACACTGTCATGTTGTTAGCTAGTTACATTCAACAGTGTAAGTCAAAACTGGTTCGTGTAAATCGGCCTTTAGGCGTTTCAAGTGTCTTTCAAAACTTGAAATAAGTGGTCTTTTGCTTGACGGTTGATAGCACTAGATGTAAGACCTCATGCAATACGTTGCGATGGTTATACCAGCGGTTTTAATGTAGTGTAACTAAACCTTACACTTGGGCCATTTCATGGGGTCGTACATGGAGTACAGGCAATTTTTTTTAATCGCATTTTCGCATTTTCATTTTAGATTGCGATCTTTAAGTCTAATTACACGGACAGGAAGGGTGGTGCAATTGATTACATTTAGCACAGGTAGACTAAAATACAGTCATAAGAACTGTAATCGACGCCTGCACATTATCAGAATATCCGATGACAGCATGAGATCGCGGCGGCACCTTTTATCTGGGTGATGTTATAAACATATTTTGTCGGGCGCGATAATTTTAATAGTGCAGGATATGTTAAGATTTATTATTGAACGCGTCCAACAACTGTAGAAAGCGCTAAGCCGTGGGATCACAAATGTTCTCAACATGGAAATTTAAATCTCCAGTCATTAGGCAGTTACAAGTTCCTCGAAAAAACTGGGAAATTCGTCAAAAAAACAACGAAAATGAGCTCTTGTTAGCTTTGCTAGGAGGCGGTCGATAGACAGTCACAAGACGATTTGAATTTAGTCTTGATAGAGGACTTTTTATCAAACCGGAGCATTTGCTACTACACTAGGGCCCCGCCGCCCCCTCTAGAGCCTCTTGGAACATTGTAGAATTCGTATCCAGTAGGACAAACATCGCGAATAATCACATCATCTCGCTCATATGAGCTTAACCAGGTTTCAGTTAATCCAAGAACATCAATGTCATGATCAACAATCAGATATTTTACTGGTAGTGATTTGTTCTTAGCTGATCGCACATTAAGGAGCGAGTAGAGCAACGGCTTGGCTGTACTGCGAGCAGGTTGTAAAGGCTGGCGCTGAACAACCAAAACATTGTCATTATTCGAAGTTGTTGTACCGTGACCTTGCGTTCGTCTCGCTTCACATAACTCAGTAATGGAGTCAGATTGAACTCCAAATTCACGATATGTAGGCTCTTTCGGTTTTACCCGGTGATCGTTTACGCGAATTTGTCCTCCACGCTTACTCCTTGCTCTTCTCAGGAGTCCTGAAGACTTCAACGAATCCCAGACCATAGGAAACACGGGTCGTATCCATTGCCGAGTTGCACAATGGCGGGAAATTTGAAATACCGGCCGAGCACATTTCCACCAGGTTTTCAGCGACAGAAGTTGATGTCTTGAGTATTGCATTTAAGCGAGTAATGTGTTATAACCGATATGAGGCCTTCCTTTCTTCAAAATAATCGAAATATACGATAAAAATCTGTAAAAATTGGAAGAGCTAAAAACTATTCAGCCGTATTGGCGAATTCACATGTTATGCATTTAAAGCAGTTTAAAGCAGTTTAAGATCAAAGGTCTATTATTATCGTCAAGGAAATCGTTTATGCTGTTAATCATTTTGAATGCCAAGTCTTGTAAAACATGGGTTTGCCACCTAATTTGATATTTCTATTATTCCATATTATTTCCTAGTCTTTGGAAATGGCTGGGAACTGTTTGAACCAAGTAGGCCTTAAAGGAATCCCTGGCTGTTGGAACAAATTGCCGTTAAATTGTTGGCAATATGGTCTAAGTTGAAAATATGTTGACAAAATTGTAAAATATATTTTAGTTTTTTAGGAAATTGGACATGAGTACGAGCCATGTTGGGCACGGGCGCCGCCATCTTGGGAAAAATATTTTGTTTTTTGACAATAGGGACCGCCAAAAAACGTCATCAGATCCAAGAAGGCGGCGCCCGTGCCCAAAATGGCTCCTACTCATGTCCAATTTCTTAAAAAACTACAATATATTTTCCGATTGTGTTAACATATTTTTAACTTAGACTATATTGCCAACAATTTAACGGCAACTTGTTCCAACAGCCAGGGATTCCTTTAACATTATGTATTGCCAGTAGTCGAGAATTTGTCAGGTAAAACAAAGGCAAACCGGTAAGCTCTAAGTATTTCGCATCGTAGATACATTTTACCAAAAAAAAAGTCCCTCCATATTGTTTTATCAAAATTGATCATATCCAAGCCGCCTTTCTGTTTTGGACCTGTAATAGTTATTTTTTTAAATCTTAGGTGGTTTATTCTTCCATATGAACGCGTAAGTAGTATTATTCACTAATTTCGAAAACCTCTCAGATAATGATAATACAAAAAATGTTTAACTATATTAATGCGACCATAAAGAGTAAGGCTTCCTTTTTCACATATAGTTAGGCACTTTTTAACATTGTACAGCTTACTCTAAAAATTGAGCTTTTCACTTTTATTTTGGTCGTAAGAAAAGCTAAAATAAGTTGTTAGGGCCTTTTAGATTCAAAGGGCGTCTGCTTTGAGCCTTTTATTTTTCCAAGCCACGTGGCTTCTGTTTTTGATGAATTAATTTTTAACCCCGAAGCACGACCGAAATCATCCAGTAATTGGTTGAGATATTTTATTGACACCGTGTCATCGTTTTAGAAAAAAAGTTGTATCGTCATCGTATTGAGTCATTTTGACCTCTTCTCCATGCACCATAATAGCTTTTATCAGTTTCGTTGCTTTTTATAGCTAGGGCAAGTATCTCAATACCTAAAACCAACAGGAACCCAGAGAGGGGGTAGCCTTGCCTTACTCCACGACCAAGATTAAAAAAACTCTGAATCATAGCCATTGTTGAGGATGCAGCTTTGATATATCAGTATAAAATATATTAATCCAATTAATTAAATATGGCCCAAAGCCATTTCTTTGAAGAACACGAATTAAGTAATAGTCCAGCTAAGAACTAGGCAGTCCAACGGCAAGGAATGTAGAAAGGTGCTAATTTTCTATTCTTATTTCTCGTAATTTCATTGGTTGATACTCATAAATTCAATAGAAAACCATCGAAATAACGCATTTTCGTTCGATAATTTTGGAGGTTTGAATTTATTTTTGATCAAAGTAACTATGGTTTCATTTCGAAGAATATCGTATGTGGGGAAAGTTCTCAAATTTGCGATTGAAAAATATTTTGTTTTCTCCATTTCCGATTGGCTGGACGGTAGCTGCTTTGAGTTTTCACAGCAAAAATGGCCAAGAGCATAACAAATAGTTTATTTATTGGGTGTAATTTCTATTGTGGACATCTCATACAGCACTTAAGGCATATTCAAGCAAAATCGTATGTGGGATATGCTCATTGCCGTACCCCAGATTGCTTAAGCAAGAAGCAGACGCTGGAAGACGAGAACCTCCAATCAGATTTAAACAGGAAGTAGACACTCTTCCACGTGATTCGCTCGTTGGATCCAGACCGGAAGTGGATGGCTTACTGCGCGCTCAGTACCACAGATTGCTTAGGCAAGAAGCAGACGTTGGAAGACGAGAACCGCCAATCAGATTTAAACAGGAAGTAGATGCCTTGTCGTACGATCCTTACGCAAGGTCAAAGGTGGATGCTCAGCTGCAAGAAACGCCCCTGAGACCCAAATCAGAAGCAAGTGCTTGTGTGACGGAGCAACAGGTGTATGATGACCAACATTGGTTAGTGGTGGCAGATGCAATTAGGCAGGGCCCTTCCATCCCAAGGATAGAGCTAATGAAGTTCAGTGGAGACCCGCTAGACTTTGCTCTCTTCAGAACTAACTTTAAAGACAATGTCGAGGACCAGGTGATCAAGGAATATCAAAGGTTGACACATTTGATTGTACAATGCCAAGGAAAGGCCAGAGAGGCGACCAGAGGACCTGTGAGCCTACCTGAGGGTCATAAATACGCCAAGGCATGGGACACACTGACGTGGAACGTTGGGCGACCACATATAATTGCCGAGGCGCACCTCAAGAGACTGATTGAAACTCAAGTACGACGGGACACTAATTCTCTCCTAGAATTTGCCCGAAGACTAGAGGATAAAAGAAGAGCCTTGAAAAGCCTGGTGCCGACTTACTACAACAAACTTGAGAATCAGGAAACAGTAGTCACTCTCATGAAGAAGCTTCCGGAAAACAGCCTGAAGCGGAAGTGGGCTGAACGTGTTGGCGATTTGATCCTATCTAATGCATGCGTAGAGTACGTTGACTTCACCAAGTTCGTCAGACGAATAGCAGATCGAATGAACAATCGGTTCGGCAAGGAGCTGAAAGCGCAAACCCAGGCTGATAAGCAACCTCAAGGGAACAGACAACAGGCGAACAAAGTACATGTAACTACCTTAGCGACCGAAAGCGTCGGCGAACAGAATAAGCGGAAGACCGATGACAAGATAGTAACCCGTCGGAGGTGTCCCCAATGTGCTGAGGATCATGCTATTTGGAGTTGCAAGACATTAAGAAGCTCTGCGGTAAGGGACCGCTTCAAAATTGTTAAACAGCACAAGCTTTGTCGAAAGTTCTTGGGTTTTGATCACTTCGCTGACAGCTGTCCGAAAGTTCCAACATCGGTAGGAGCAGTGCAGACTGGAAGACCTCGAGTATGTTGCAAGGTTGTTCCAGTAAAAGTGTACAACAGAAGAAAATATAAAGAGAAGCTCGTCTACGCGTTCTTAGATAACAGTTCTGACACTACTCTTTGCTTGAATTCACTTGCTGATGAGTTGGATCTAGATCACGAACAAACCACTAGCTTCACTGTGAGTACCGTTAATGGAGAAGTAATAAACTCAGGTTTTGAAGTATCACTGGATGTTCAAGGCGCTGATGGTGGTCAGGTGTTTAGCCTAGATCACATGATCACCACAACGAGAATACCAGTTACGCAAGGTTACATCGCTGTAAAAAAGGATACTGAAGGCTGGTCCCATCCACATTCTCATCAGTAATGACCGACCAGACATCATAGAAAACGAGCTAGAGAAGAGGGTTCGCAAGAAAGGTGAACCATTCGCCGTGAAGACCCTTTAGGATGGACAGTGTACGGACCATTGGCAGACAGTCAATCACGAGCTTCCATCAATGTGAACTTTATCAAGTGTCAGCACGAACGAGAGCTACGTTTTCTCCTGCAAGAGGTGGTTAATGAAGAGCTCCACGATTTGGGTTGGTAAGTTGAAGATCGAAGAGCGCATGAGATAATGGAAACTTCTCCTCTGCTGTCTCTCTGATCTTCTGATTGGAGTATCCGCCTTGGGATCACTTCTTGACTTCTGTTCCGTACACTTTTCCATGCTCTGCTGGATTGGTTCCTTTGATGCGTCCAGCGGTTTCGTCTCTACTTCCTCCTTGCTCTCTGCACTGCTGTTCTGCAACAATTTATTGACAGGTGTTAGTTTTGCGAGAGTATTAAGCTCCTCCTTGTGACTGTACGACCAGGATGTTTCCGTGTTTGCTCACTTTCGTATATGGAGTCGCACAATACAGTAAGCCCCAACAGTTAGGTCTAAGTTTTCGAGGTCAGATTACTTTTTGAGATAATAGAGAAACCAAATAACGCAGAAGGACTTTAAACACACGGCCGCTTCACAGAGGAGCTTGAATGACAACCAGTTTAGGACTTTCTTTTGCCAACACTTTGTTATCAACGACGCTTCCTGCTTATAACCAACAGTTAAGGTCTTATTTTTCGAGGTCGTAGTTTTCGAGGTCTTAGTGTTCTAGACACAAGAACGTTAAAAGGAAAAAAACAAGGAATTCGTTGCAAGCGCTCCCTTCCCTTTCCTCTCCCAATTACCCATCTCCTCCGCTTTCTCTCACCTCATTCTCCCTCCCCCTTCGCTTGCCACACAGACTAGGCTCATGTCGTTCATATTGGTTACGCAAGTCTTTCGAAACATTTTTGGTTTATCTTTTCCGGCGTTGGCCTTTCTACAAGGCTATATGACACATCACTTAATAACCACCGGAAAAACAGCGAGTTTTGTTTCCCTCGAATCTCGATGTTTCCCTCGACTTTCTCTTTAGAAACATCGAGATTTCGCGATATAGAACTCCCTCTAAAAATCATGACAAAGCCATATCTCCCCGAGGGAGGGTCATAGCGAAACGAGGTTCGCAAGAACTTGGAGACCGTCAAATCGATCGACCTACACTATCCTTGCTAACTGTTACATAGAATTATATCTTGTAGGCTGGAAAGGGGGATGATAAAGATTTCCTTCCCCACCTCCCTAGAAATTGATATCTTATTTGTGATAGCAGAACCTTGTTCGTATGTCGGTCATGACAAAACTGATCAGTTTCTAAGATTTCAAGTTCTAAACTTTGAGACTGACGACAACTAAGAATTTAATTTGAGCCGTTTCCCAGGCCTCGCTCAGCCAAAACAAAGGGGATACATTCTTACGGAGAGAAAGGAACGTCGTAACGACATGGAGTTTACGCCAAAATGATATTCATAAAAATCTGCAGATGGTCTATTTTGTTTGGTTGAAATCAACGTCCATGAAGAAAAATGAGAGCCGAAACAAAATTTCAAAACGGCTTAACCCCCCTGAACTTTATTTGTGCCAACAACCCAAGTCACTTGAGCAATTTTCGTCCATCCTCCAAACAAGAAGCGAAGCGTATTTCCAAGCGAATGAAACTTGCTCAGACTCGGTTCTTCGAGAAAGTGCTGATTTAAGTTTTAATCAGACTTAATGATATCCTCCAGTAGAATGCGTAAAAAAATCCTTAAATTCCGAGTTATTCGTGAAATAAAATTTGCTGTGTGCACAGGCTAACGATCCTCACATATTTTGTGTATTCAGTCAATGATATAATGTCTTTCTGTTAATCCATTATTTCTTAGAGTCATCTCACTCATGTAACCGATTATGAAAAAAACATCGCTTTGATGTGATTCTGCTGTGTATGTGTTGATTTAGATGGTTGTTTAAGCACGTGCTCATAATACTGCTCGGACTTCCTGTAGCTCAGGCTATTTACATACCGTATCAGTACATCAAATTACACAAGACAGGCAACCAAAATCGGAAGCTTTTGCGAGTGCGTCCGTTGGATGGTTGATGATGTCAGAAAACTGGTGCGCCCAAAACTACGAGCCCTCAGTACAAAATGTCAGTTGAAACAATAACTACATTTTTTTATGGAGGGAGGGTTCTTTTCAGCATAGAAATAACTAAAAATCAATCAAATCAGGAGCCCATTACCCGGAGCGTCCATCTGTCATATATTCGGATGCTGCGTTTTTTACAGACCGGGTTATTTTTAGATTTCACATCTCGTTGTTCGCTTCCATCGCGGAATGTTGTCAAGAAAATATGCCTCGTAGCTTCTCTTGTTTGGTCAACCAACATGGCTGCAAACATCAGTAATCATTTGAATTAAAATTACGCAAACGTTTGTGATTCGCTAGCGGAACCAAACTCGCGGGAAACACGTTCTAAAAATAACTCGGTCTGTAAAAACGCTGCTTCATAGACGTAGTATGGGAGATGGACGTTCCGTGTAATGGGCTCATGATTAAATATACTTCCAGCTGCGATTTAATTCAAAACTATAAATTATCATCATTCCCGATTACATATTATACGGCGTAAACCGCTCGAACTAGTAGAATTTCCCTGCCGGAGAGTGTTGCTTGTGTTTTCGGGTTTCCTCTCAAATTTTGACAGATAGATGAAGCATGTTTTCTAATTTGAATTAGTGGACAGAACTCTTGAACGCGCGTCAGTGGGCAAATGCTGCAGTCCCTTTCTTATTCTGTTGTCCCACATTTTGAGCTCGTCTTTCACAAACCTGATTTCATTTTCTTTTCCAGATAAGCTATTCCTTTGTTAATGATTCCATTCCTTGGACAAGGAGAAGAACCGTTTTGTCTATTCAGATTTCAGGTAAAAAAAATTGGTATGATATAATCACGATTTTCTTGAATGAAAATAAATGCTTCTCTTATAATTACAATATTCTAAACACGTATTTTCAAACAATATTAAAATGTTAAAACAATGTTAAAACAAAGGGAATTTTACAGGAATGCAATCACGTGGTTGTACTGGGTGACAAAAAATCTTAATTCATATATTTAAAAGAACTTGCAGGAGATCGGTAGTGTTATTAGCAAAACCTGTTTGTTAATGCTATTTCAACTTCAGATCGATTGTCGATCTTTCTAAAACAGCGGTTTTAACAATAGCCTGCCACCCAGCATCCATGGCAACGTCTTTCCCATAGGGATCACGAGCGCAATTCATTTGTTAACAAAGTATTATATCAGCACGTGACTGTATTATATCAGCACGTGACTGTATTATATCAGCACGTGACTGTATTATATCAGCACGTGACTGTATTATATCAGCACGTGACTGTATTATATCAGCACGTGACTGTATTATATCAGCACGTGACTGTATTATATCAGCACGAGACTGTATTATATCAGCACGAGACTGTATTATATCAGCACGTGACTGTATTATATCAGCACGTGACTGTATTATATCAGCAAGTGACTGTATTATATCAGCACGTGACTGTTTCCTGCAAAAGGCCTGTTGACCGATCTGGCTTGTACAGTTGTTGTACCAATAATGTTTTCTTGATTTTTTTTGTATCCCAAGAGGAAATGCATAAATTTCTTTAATTGGAAAACAGAGCACTGAATCCTCTGGAGAGCTGTCACATGATCTGAATTGGAGCAACAAATGTAGAAACCAAATCGGTCAGTTTATTTAGTTCGCGGTCGATTGAACTCATTTCGGGATAAGAATAGATGAAATGGTATATGGATCACTGCTGCACATTTAGCACTGCCAGCTACACACGCTTGCTGACATATGATAATCAGGATGCATTTAGGCCACTGTGGTCAAAAACTCCCGCCCATGATAAGCGATCTGTAGTGATAATTATGCATATTTTTATTTCGAAATACGGTCGATCGAACGCATGCACCCTAACATTAGTCTCAATGCATATTAATGACCATTTACCGAGATTGCTGTCAAGATAAATATTCTCCAATAGGCACTAGACTGAGCTGAATCGTTGCTTTAGTATGAATTTACAGTTGAACATCAGAGAAACTTTAAAAGAGACTAGTGCATTTATTTTAACATTGTTTCTTTCTTGATATGCGGTGTGTCATTGCAATATGCGCGTTTGTACTAATGGTTGATCGCATTATCATGAAAATCAACTTTTAACAAGTATTCTAACAAACATGGACGTTCGACTTACAGTACTTTAAAACGTGGTGAGTAGTGTTTCCACCCGCCTGATTTGTTTTACTTTCAATTGATTTTTTTTTTATCTAATTAACAGCAATTAAAATGATGAATAGTACCCGAAAAGGCGTTACGTTTTTGAAAAAGCTTATATCTTATATCATACAACAGATAGTTTAATGTACTATTGTGCGCTCAGCTGTCAATTAGTAATTGGAATGAACGCATTTAAAGAACGTTTGTAACTGACCAGGTTAAACTCGATACTAAAGCTCCTGAACTGTACAATTTCAACTGTGCAACAACTTTTCACGACTTGATAACAAATTCTAACCTAAGAATCGACGGATTAATTTACGTCCACCAACACAAATACAGATAATGTTTACATTTCTACGGAAACCATAACTAGATCTTCAGAGAGCAATGACTGCTCATCTATGCACGCCCTACCGAATGCGTATCTACGCGGTTAAGTTTGTATCTTATAAGTATGGCTATTTTTCGCCGGCGTATATATGAACGATGGCCAGACGTGTAAAATACACGTGTATAATATATATATATTGAATTGGTCCCAGATGAGATAACTGACAAGACTTTAAAGACATTATTAGAGGACTGGCGATGTCACTCGTCTCGAAAGTGTTATTTTTCAGTCGTACTAGAAATGTAGTAATCGTCGTGAGGCGGGAAACCTGATGCAACTTTTATAGACGAGAAAGGTGTTGCAGCCATAGCAGTGGACCTTAGTAACCTGTTGTTGGCTAAGCTCAAGGCCTACGGATTTAGTCAATCAGCCGTTGAATTAATGAAAGCCTACCTGTGCGAGCGACGCCAACGAGTGAAAATCAACGGAGTTTGCTCTGAATGGAGAACCGTAGAGTTGGTCTTCCACAGAGATCCCTGCTAGGACCCCTACTGTTTAATATATTTATTAACGATATAAATTAATTCATATCAAATGTGTTGTTACGATTATACGCTGATGACACGATATAGTAATTTGCTGACCACCCTCCTATGATGTTGGAATTCACGATCAATAAAGAGACGAGCAACCTTTCAGAATGGTTTGCATATAACTATTTAACAATAAATGCATCCAAAACACAAGCTCTTGCAATAGGACGTTCTACTTATAATTATAACTTCTAGTTAAACAATCCTTCGAGTGAGATGAATGATTCACTGAAAATCCTTGGACCTTGACCCGATGCTGATATTTAAGGCCCACATCAAGGAGCAGCTGAAAATGACATATGCAAAAACTGGAGCGCTTCATGGAATTAGACGACGTAATGATACGGCTCTACACAGCGTTTGTCCTCCCACACTTGCAGTCCTGTCCTTGCTGGTATTGTAAAGACACAATATAATAATCTGGAAGATGCCAATTTTGTATATTATTAGAACAATTTTAAATCAAGAACGGATCTTTAACCCACAGTTAAGATGGGAACTGATTAAATATGAAATACGGAAATTTTCTATTAAATTTTCAAAATTGATGGCAAAAAATCGTAAAAGCTTATATCAAGATATTGTGAAACATATTTCCGATATAGAGAATGTTAAAGGATGGGAGTCGGAAGACAACAAAGTAGCGGAACATGATAATTTGGTTAAAGAATTAGAAGGATTGAGTAATTATATAACAGAAGGTATTATTATCAGATGAACAGCAGAGTGGTACGAGATGGGTGAGAAAAATATAAAGTATTTTTTAACGTTAGAGAAGAGAGATAGGTCAAAAACGCACGTTAAGAAATTAATTAGAAGTGATAAAATGGAGATTTAGAAACATTATGAGGTAAAAAAGCATTTTGGTTCATATTTCCAACAAAAATCAGGGAAATCTGAGACGGAGTGCATGGAATTTCTAGCTGAGTTGAATACTCCTCGATTAATATAGGAAGATAGGGAAGCATGTGAAGGCGAAATTGCTATTAAAGAGTGTTACGATAGTGTTAACCAAATGGGATCTTCAAAAACTCCAGGAATGGACGGATTGACGAAAGAATTGTATGTTTCTTTATCGTTTGAAATAAACCATGATTTGGTCAACTGTCTGAAAGAACGGGTATAGAAATGGTTTGCTATCTACTTCCCAAAGACAGATTATTCTTATTTTGCTTGAAAAACCAGGAAAAGATCATAGGTATATTGATTCTTGGCGCCTAATTAGTTTAATCAACGTAGATGTTAAGATTTGTAGTAAAGCTTTGAGCAATAGGATGACGCCTGTTCTCCCGTTTCTTGTACATTTAGATCAGGCAGTGTTTGTGAAGGGTAGAAGTATAGTGGAGCCAATTAGAATTATTGATGATATCTTGTTTTACGCTAAATCTAAAAACATACCTACAATTTTATTTGCGGCTGATTTCGAAAAAGCATTCGATTCAATTGAACATTCATTTATAACTGCAGTTCACTTGAAAAAACATTAGAAGTGCTAGATAAATTTAGATTATATTCTTCTTTAAAGATTACTTTAAAACAAATCAGAGATAGGGTGGTTGGGGTCAGGGTCAGGCAATGATAGTTATAAAGACTTTAAATTAGTTGATTTTGAGGAAAGCGTTCTAAAGATTTTAGGAATATTTGTTTCATATATTAAAAAGTTAATCTATAGTAACAATCTACATCGAGCGTTGTGTAACTTTAAAACAATACTATCCATTTCACATTAGCACTGTCTAAATTGTTGTATGTTTGATCCAAAATACGTGTATCTGACGATTTTATCAGACTAATGTGAGCTTAAGGATTTTATCTGGAATGAAAAAAATAATATCAAATATCAAACACTAATTGGAAGTTACGAAGTAGGGGGTTTAAAAGTTACAGATTTCTCATTGTTAGTTCAAGCCAACAGAGTAAAATGGGCCTGCTCTGTGTTAGATAGTGAGAAATCCGCATGGAAAGATATCCCGTACTCCTATTTAGAAATAATAGGTGGTACGAAGTGTTAACTTCGATAAGGAGAAAATCCCATATGATATTCCAGATTTTTATAAATCTATTTTAAATTTGTAAGAAAGGTTTAAAAACTATGGATTTGCAGTGTTGTGTTATTGACTAGCTAGATCGACAAGTCGACCATTCTCTCTTAGACCCAAGTCAAGTATGTTTATTCCCACACGCGCACATGTTCTCGGGATATCCTGAATCCCGCGGGTCATACATTACATCATAATTATTAACATAACACTACATCTCCCCTAACCGGGTGGAACAAGTCAACGTATATCTGAACAACTGTTCTAAAGATCAAGTCTATTTGGAGGGACTGAGAGTCTTCCGGATCTTGTCCTTGTGACGACCTCAAGCTTAATGTCTGGTCTGCTGAACCGTGGGCCACATCTGCATCATCAGCTTTGGTATCTGGTGTGAATGTGGGACTTTCTCTAGTCTCTACATTTGTTGCATCAGGGATCTGGACCAGTTGACTTCGGTTCCTGCGCATGTTTCCCTCGTTTGTACCGACTATGTACGATCTTGGAGTATGGGCTGGTAAAATTACTTCTCCCTGTTTCTGGCAATCAGTTAGCCACACCTTTTCTCCTGGCTGTTGACTGGGAAGCTCCCTCACTCTGTGTCAGTGGTCATAGTTGACTTTCTGCTTTGCTCTCGCCTCTTCTTCTCTTCTCTTTACTTCCTTGAAATCAGGCCAATTGGGAGTAAGCTGTGCTTCTGACATCGGTAAAGTGGTACGAAGCCTTCATCCCATGAGGAGTTAAGCTGTGCTGAATCCATTCTTCGGTGGGGTAGTACGGTATATCAACAGTGCTCAGTATGGGTCATCATCTTTCTCCAAGACGTTCTTGATCAAGATACTCTTTGCCGTTTTAACTGCACGTTCCGCCTCCCCGTTACTTTGGGGTATCTTGGACTGCTTGTTACGTGCTGGAATACATATTCTTCTGCAAACCGCTTGAATATTTCTGATGAAAATTGAGGTCCATTGTCTGACTTCAGGATTTCTGGGCACCCGTGTCGAGCAAAAATGGACTTCAAGTGTAAGATAATACTTGCTGAAGTTGTGCTTGTCAAGCGAGCCATCTCGATATAGCGTGAGAAATCATCAATCACCACTAGATACATAGTGTTCTTCCAATCGAACGAATCTGCACTCAGTTTCTGCCAAGGACGCTCTGGCATTTGCGATGGAATCAGTGGTTCACGTGTGTTTATCCTCTCTTTAGCGCATCTCTGACTTATGTGAAGAAGATCTCCCAGCTGCATACTGAGGCCAGGCTTTAGCCCTGCACTTTACGATTCTCTGGTGGCCTTCGTGTATTCTATCCAGTATCTCGAGACGCAATTGCGATGGAATAACTAAACGATTCCCTTTCATAATAAGTCCATTCTATACTGTTAGTTCTGTACGAACGGGCCAGTATGTTTTCACTGCTCCCTTTATCTTCCACTTAGGTGGCGACTCGTATTCACAATACCCCATTACCTCTTTGCAAACATCATCTTCTTGTAGTAGGTCCCTTATCTCCTGAAGTCGGGTAGGCGTCGCTGACAGACTGTTCACTGTGAAGCATGCAAGCAGTTCTGCTTCCACTTGTAACTCCTCGTCCTTGGTAGAGGGTTTTACAGATAGTGGAGCTCTTGATAGTGTGTCAGCGCTCGTTATACTACTTCTGGGTATGTGTGAAATGCTATATGAATAATGCATTAGACGCATTCTGAACCTCTGGATGCGGGGCGTCAGTTCATCTATATTTTTGCTCGTCGAGAGAGGCACCAAAGGCTTGTGATCTGTGTGTATGTGGAAAGATGTTCCAATCAGGTACTCTCGAAAACGCTCACAATAGCTAGAGCCACACGATAGCTGGAGCCTCTTTTTCAATTTGAGCATATCGGCTCTAGGTGTCTATCATCGATCTTGATGCATATACAACTGGTCTCCACTCGCCGTTGCTTTGCATCTGAGTGAGAAGACCGCCAACCCCATTGTTTGAAGCATCTGCAGTTACACGTGTCTCCCTTTAAGGGTCATATTGGGCGAGTATTGGGGCACTGGTCAGCATTGCTTGAATCTTCTGAAAGGCTGTTTCGTGCTGCTTTCCCCACGTCCAAGTGTTCTTTCTGCTGAGGAGATCCCGCAAGGGTTTGCTTGTGTTCGCTAGTTCGGGCAGAAACTTTCCGAGTTGGTTGGCCATCCCAAGAAATCGTCTGATTTCTGGAATTGATGTTGGGCTTTTCAGTTCTTGAATGGCCTTTGTCTTTTCTGGGTCTGCAGAAACCCCCTGTGCGCTGATGATGTGTCCAAGAAATTTGATTGAACTCTTGGAGAATTCACATTTCTTGGGATTCAGGGTTATCGTTGCTCTCTGGAGTCTCTGTAGAGCTGCTGTCAGATTCTTATCATGTTCCTCCTGGTTGCCTCCGAACACTAACACGTCATCCATTTGACACAGGACTCCATCTAATCCTTCTAGAATTTGAGACATCTGTCTTTGAAAATGTTCTGGTGCAGAACGTATTCCGAACGGAAGACGTTCGAAGCAAAATCTGCCAAAGGGTGTTATAAACGTGGTCAGTGGGACTGATTCTTTGGCCAAGGGAATTTGCCAAAACCCACTGTTGGCATCAAGTTTACTAAAGACTTTAGCTCCATTAAGTAAGCCTAGTGTCTCATCTACTGATGGTAGTTGGTCGTCTTTACATTGTCATTTAACTTTGTGAGATCCACACATATACGGACTTTACCGTCTTGTTTTGGGACTACGACGATACCAGCACACCACTCTGCTGGCCGTTTAATGGGGGTAATAACCCCGAGGTCTTGCATCCTCTTCAGCTCAGACTATATTTTATCCAGGAAGGGTATGGGTATCCTCCGTGTAGCATGTATGGCAAATTGTTGGGCTCCTGGATTCAACTCTATCTTGTATATACCTTCTAATTTACCAAGTCCACTGAAAAGTTCTGTGAACTCTGATTTGTGATCGCTCTTATTGTTCGAGGTAAGGTTATCGATTGCAACTTTCAGCCGACCTAACGCCCGAATAGCTGGTCGTCCCAGTAGTGAATGCTTCAGGCTCTCAACAACATAGATTTATTGATCAGTGGTACTAGAGCAGTGCTGTAGGCTGGCTGTAAACTGCCCTACTACACCCAACTGTTTGTGATTTGGCCAAAATAGTTTCTTTGCTGGATCTCTAAGTGGGTACTCTTCTTTAAACTTGTGATAGGTTGTCTCTGGGATCACCGTAACATCGGCGCCTGTGTCTAACTTAAACACGGTTTTGGATTTGGCTAATTTGAGCTCAACCATCCATGGGCATCTACACTGCCAAGGAACACTTCCTCTTTGCAGGTTTATCCAACTTTTCCGGATCTGCACTCAGAAGCAAAATGTCCAATCTTTTGGGACTTATGGCACTTTGCGTTTTTTGCTGGGCACTGCTCTCTACAATGGGCCTTTCTCCCACAACGTGTGCAAGTCTCCGTGCCGGTATCTCTATTTGGTACGTTTGGCTTTTGGGCCCCCTGTGGATTTCGGCGCCATTGAGCGCGTGCTTGGTTTTGCTTGCCAAACACCACTTCAATATTTTCCTCTTCCTGAAACCCACTCCTTATCAAATGTTGTTGTTTATGGACTATTTCTGACTGGCGGGCTAGATTTACTGCGGTTTCTAGGGTACGTTTCGGGTCAAGCTGCAATTTCTCGGATAGTTTAGCATCGGCTAATCCAACAACTATTCTGTCTCTGATCATTTCGTCTCTTAAACTGCCGTAATCGCACCCTTCGGTCAGCTTATGCAGTTCAGTGATGAAACTCTCAACAGATTCCCCCTCCCTTTGACGGTGTTGATTAAATTTATCCCTTTCAAAGATACTATTCCTCTTGCACACAAAATGGGTTTCGAATCTTTCTTTCACGACATCATATTTCTTTTCGTCTCCGTCTGGCAGGGAGAATGAGCTCAGAATGTCTTCTGCTTTGTTTCCCATATATACAGTAAACTAGGGTACATACCTGCATCTCTTCTGACTTTTTATCCAATTCGCTAGCTGTTCTAAATCTTTCAAACCTTTGGATCCAGTTTTTCCATGCTTCTGGCTGTTGAAAGTTCATCTGAGGTGGAGGAGAAATTTGATATGCCGCCATTTCCTTTCGCTAGTGTCGGTTCGATCAACCTCTGAATCGACGAATTTGCGATGATTTCGACTAAATTTCCCTTCAATTTCGATTTCCACAACTTCCAAGGCGTTACAGCGGCCACAATGAGTCGTAGGAACTTTATTATTCTGACACCATGTTGTGTTATTGACTAGCTAGATCAACGAGTCGACCATTCTCTCTTAGACCCAAGACAAGTATGTTTATTCCCACACGCGCACATGTTCTCGGGATATCCCGAATCCCGCGGATCATACATTACATTATACTTATTAACATAACACTACAGCAGGAGATTCTTCAAGAAAGTGTGTGCAACAACGTTTACATAACAATTAATAAGAGGTCGGGTTATTATGAGAGAATGGCACGATGCCGTATAAATAGGATAGTTGACATGGTGAATGAAAATGGAGAACTTAAATGGGAGACTGTTAAACAGAAAGTGTTACAAGATAAGGATTTTATGAGCTGGGCGAGCATTGTGCACTCTTTGGCATATGAATGGAAAGTTCTTTTAAAAGCATCGATTATACCACATCAAGATATAGTTGTGCCGGAGAAAGTTTCAAGGGTTGGTGAAAAGGATATTGCCATAGATAACATAAGACACACAAAGCTTATATGTCAATGTTTAATTGATAAAAAGTTTAAGTCACCTACTTCATAAGCTAATATATCTAAACGGATTGAACCAGGATTTGTAATTAATTGGAAGTCGGTGTATAATAAAATGTACACGACTTCAATTGATGCATATTCTACGTTTTTTCAATACCGTATTCTAAATAATTGTTTGTTTCTTAATTATTATTTGTTTCGCTTTAAAATTAGTAGTCATCCTACTGTTCGTTCTGCAAAACTTATTACGAAACTATTGATCATCTTTTTGTTGAGTGTGTCGAGTCAAAAACTTTTATTTTGAAATTAGAACTTGGCTTGAAACTGTCAATACAGTAAATATCATTTTAGGTGTAGATGATCAAGTTATAAATTATATAATTTTAGAATATAAAATGTGTATTTACAAAGCTATAGAAAACAAATCGGTCTATCACTCATTTTTAAGAACTTTTTAAGATACTCAGCTGCAGAAAATTCGTTATTAAAAATCGCCAAAAAAAAAGAAATTAACTCCTTTCACGTTATACGAAATGAAATACAATTATAATGGCAATAAATAAGTCATTAGAAATACGTAGCGTAAATTTGAGTATGTTTTAGTTATTTTGTGTATAGTTCAGTGGTAGTAGATCTGCAATTTTTTAAAATGTTGTAATTTTTTTTATAGAAATTAAAGAGGTCGTTAAAGACAAAAAAAAGAAAAGAACAATTTTAGGACTAGCTAAATCAAACACTTACGAATGCGCCCTACAATTAGTTAAAATACGAACACTTCAGCACCGAATATATTTTCAATCATTATTATTATTTTATTTTAAATGTATGACAGAGCAAGGTCCATCATATATTGAGAAGTTTTTTTTTTAAGCTACGTTTATATCAATACAATTTAGGTGGCTCCGATACAAAAGTGGAACAATCTTGCTTTAATTCGAACTGGTCAAAGAACTCGTACGCTTACATTACCAGTCAGCCATGGAATAATATACCGGCTAAAGTACGCGCAACTCCTAACACAATGACATTTAAAAGAATGCATAATAAAGTGGAGCTTAACCCACATTTATGCAATACATAAATATCTAACTGTGATTTAGCGGCATATGTATAATCCTAAAATATAATAATATCCTAAAATACACCCGTTTGTAGAGACATTATTGTTGGATACGTGTGTAGGGTGTATATGTTGCATGTCAAAAAACTTCAGGTTAAAGTTCTCCAAACTAGTTTTTTTTTTTTAAAGTAGTTTATTTTTTTCAACCTAGTTTGTTTCTTTCAACCTAGTTTGTTTTTTCAACCTATGTTATTTTTTCAACCTAGTTTGTTATTTTTGTTTGATATCAATCATTCTAAAAAGGGATCCTTTCTTTTTGGGGAGTAAAAAAAAATGAAGTTTAGTTTTTTTAGGGGGCACATTCTAAAAATAATTGAGCAGGTTTTTGTATTCTACCTCCCCTCCCTTCCCTTTCCTTTGTCCCACTATCTTCCTTCTACCCCACCCAGCTGATCCCCCTTACCACCATTACATTACATTAATTAATATTACACATCATTATTACTTAGTTTGTTTCATCCCAGACGAGACTCGAACCCTGAACCATCGGCTTGGAATTCGAAGAGCAGAACTTTACGACAGAAACATTCGATGACGTGGTAGTCATTTTTAAAAATCACTAATTTAATTAAGACGGCAGCTCTAATGGAAATTATGTATTCACGCATGTGCACTGCTAACGAAATCGGACGATAACACAGACGAAAATAAAGACGAAGTTTCTGTTGACTCTGCGTTCTTTTATGAAAACTCAAGAGAAAAAAGAAAGCTAAATTCAGAAACATATATTGTTTATAGATGATCAGGGTTACTTTACGGCTCCACTCGTACTTCGAAACAAACTATGAACCGAACCGAGTTCTACACTGAGCTAAATAATATAAAAGGGAATCAACGCTAACATTGACTGGAAGAAGACTTCTACGAAAGAGATAAACAGCATCTTAAAGTAACGAGTTCAGAAGATCTTGGACTAAACATCGTACTCGTTAGACTCAGCTTTCCAAATAGAATAACACGCTGTGACTAGAACAAAATGGAAGTACGCATTCCAAATAACGAACGTCTCACTCCTGACAATAAAGAAACAGTTTGTAAAGTGTGTGTAGTTTATAGCACTAATTTGTGACTTAAGACATCACAGGTAAATTAATTAATTAACCCTAACCCATAATAAGAAATAAACTAGGTTGCATCAAAATAAACGAGGATAAAAAATAACCTAGGTTGAATAAAAATAAACTAGTTTGGACAAGAATAACCTAGTATGAACCAAAATAAACTAGTATATTTTTTAAACCTAGTTTATTTTGGTAATTCAACGCTAACCTAGTATTTATGTCAATGAGTGCTCACTAATTTAGGGTGTTTAGAGCTATATAGTCACTCCTTTTTTACGGCTAAGTCACTAAACAACAGATACATATAATACTTCTTTAATGGTCCTCTAAACCACTACAAACCCTACCCCTACATTTAGAAATACCCTAACCGTCCACAACGGGTGCTCACTTATTTAGGGTGTCTAGAGATAGTCACTAATTTAGGGTGTTTAGCTTATAGCTAGTTTATTTTGGTTAAAACATAACCTAGTTCGGACAAAATTAAACTAGGTTGAACCAAAATAACCTAGTTTGGAGAAAAATAAACTAGGTTGAAAAACATTAACTAGTTTGGACAAAAATAAACTAGGGTGAACAAAAAAATAACCTAGTTTGGGCAAAAAATAAACTAGGTTGAAAAAAATAAACTAGTTTGGACAAAAATAAACTAGTTTGGACAAATTTAACCTGAAGTATTTTTTTAAACTACAACATATACATAGCCATTGCTCTTGTATATTCTGTATATGCCTCTTGGAGCGGTGTTCTCGAATGCAATTAGCACATGGATTTGAAATAGCGTTACATTTTTATAGTAGATTGATTATAATTGCCTTATAAATATGAACAAGTGCGCGTTTTAAAGAGTTCTTAACTCCTAGGCCTTTAGTGTATAAATAAACGATTGATTGATTGACTATCAACTGAAACTACTAGCATATTTGTTCACCCGAACACTTTGTCAAAGCGGACGAGAAATGCCGATAGTCTTTAAGACTTATCGATCAAACTGAGTCACAAATGTTCACGTTGTTTGAGAAGTCACTTTATATTGCTGTCTTTTTTTCAGCTTCCGAGATATACCGCTGTACCTTTTCTAGTGGATTGTGTCCTGGATGGAATATCATGGAGAATTCTACAAGGTGGAACTGGACGTCTGGTAACCAAAACACACTCTTTTACAGTATTTACAACGTTAGCTGCATCCTAGACCAGATTACCGGACTCTATAGCAAATTCCTTTATTTATTTTTATTTTTCCTTTTAAAATGTTTTTCACTCATTCCGTTTACTCATAAGCATTATATGTCTGCTCGGTTAGAAGTATTTGGATGTATTGGTGTATTGGGAGGTCTTTGGGAGATTGGAAGTAGTGAATGTTTTCAAGAAAATGGCAGACATATGTTAATTTGTCGTGATGCTGTCCGCCATCTTGCTTATATCATGCGCTGTACATAGCTGCATGCTGTTTTAATGTTAATGTCGATGCAACAACAGAATGAACTACAACTGGCTCAGTCAGGTTGCTCTAGACTTAAACCAAGCTGTCCATGTTGTGTGCTTGTGCACAGCTACATGGGGTTTAGTATTAATGTTAATGAAGAAACCGAATGAAATAGAACTGGCTCACAGTCAGATTGTTGTCGATTTAATCTAAGCTGCCGCGAGATTACAGACGGCCACTGAAAAGAAAACGACGTCGCTGGGTACTAAATCCGGATCGCATGCACTAAACAGTGATTTTCCTTTCGTTTCTTTTGTTGATATTTCTTTATAAACTGCAGTGTTTCGTCGCCATCTTGAATTCATGTTTTTAGTGCGTTTGCACAAGCATTGCATTATTGGCCGGAAAATTTTCAATCTTGGTGTTTACATGAGTGAATTCTACAAATGTTCAACCCTTCTAGCCGGGTCAATCTGGGTTAAAAAACAGTTTCCCTGCAAGCCGTATTTTTTCTATAAGAGTTGCAAACTCGTTTCAATATAAGATAGAGGAGTATTTTTTTACCACAATTACCGATAATCCCGCGATCTGATTGGTCGATGTGCGGTGGTAAATGAGAGTCCATGCCAGACAACGGTGCTGACGCGAGAAAGTTATAGACAATGCTGGCTCTTTCAAAGCTGTCACGCTTTATAACGCTTTGTAACGAAACGTCCTTGTACGTTTTCTAATATTGTTGTAAAAAAATGTCCTCTGATTTTCCGTGGTTAGGATTACGGGTAGTATCGGGTAAGTAATAGACCACGAAATAATTTTGGAATTAATGTACTTTCCACATACATATCAAATAGACCGGGTCAGCTTGTACATTTTGGGATACAGGAAAACAAGAAAACATTACTCAAGGGAAATGTCAGGAGACCTGAATTGGGACAACAAATGTACAAGCTAATTCGGGCTATTATCATTAGCATGTACATTAAGGTACTATTGATCGGAGATTGCTTGGATTATAATCTCATTTGGTTTCAGCCCAAATTCTAAAATTTAGAATAAGGGCTTCATCCTATTCAGATTAGACGAACCCGGGGTGGTCTCGTGTACGAGTCAAACACTATTTATAATGTTCCAGCAAACTAGCTATTATGAAGTTTTTATCAACTGAATCAACTAAAACGTTAGTGCATTCTCTAGTTACTAGTAGAATTGACTACTGCAATAGTTTATTATATGGTTTGCCGCAAACACAAGTTGTCTAAGTTACAGCGTGTCCAGAACACAGCTGGGCGCCTTATTTGCAATGTTTCCCGCTTTGATCGTATATCGCCTGTGCTCTTTAAGCTTCACTGGCTGCCAGTGCTATTTAGAATTAAATTTAAGATACTAGTAATTACATTTAAAGCTATTCACGGGCTAGCGCCTGAATATATAAATGATTTAATTATCATTAAAGACCCTTTAGCACGCCCCGTGATACTTTGCGCGAAACCCGTGTTTTTGTTTTGATTTCGTGTTCACTGACTGTGACGAGCGCTTAACTCGACACCGTAGTCAAAATTCTATGGACCTCTAGGAAACTTTATATAAACGGAAATAATGCCTAGATTAAGAAAGCCCTAAAATCGATTCAGCGTTGAAAGCTGAGACTTAATCATTAATCAAACATCCACAAAGGTAGAACTTGGAAGAGAACTTGATACAGGACGTTATTTAATTATTCAGCGCGTTCTAGGATTTTAAAACTGATGCACGAACACTTACATGCATTTCATATCAGATTATAGAGCACAAACAGTTCGATTATTGATCAAATACACATCTAACTAATAATCTAGATGAGGAATAAGTCAAGCAACAACATTGATACAGCAATAGAAAATCAGTAGCAGCAATAACTTTATTTGTTCGCTGAGGAGAATATTATAATAGTGTGTACTGACCGATCGCTACAAAGTATTTGCGTTGACATCGGTTTGAACACCTACAAGCTACTAAATATCGGAATTAGTGAGCACGGATACAACGGAGGAATGGCAAGGTATTCATTGAGTTTATCCACTGATATACACGCAACTAGAAAACTGAACCACAAATATCATACCGTTGGAGAATCGACTGTCCTTTGAACAGCCAGAGTCATCCGCTCGGCATCCGCTAAGCCGCCGGCTATTTACAAACGCAGAGTACTCTCCAAACTCACCGCAGTTGCTTGTGTTTTCCTAACTGGAAGATCGGAGAATTATCGGCGAATGATCTTCTTACCTTCGTTTTAGGAAGGAAGACAGACCGTGACAATGTTCTCGGCGGTTATTCTTCGCTGGCGCCATCTCAGATTTGCTAGGCCGTTGGTTTCACATCACAGAACTGAATCTCGTGTGCCACGAAAATACTTGTTTCGCGCAAAGCATCACGGGACGTGCTAAAGGGTCTTTAAGGGTGCATCGCGTTATTCTTTAAGATCAAATAATGAACTTCTCCTTGAGTTGCCAAGAGAGCGAACAAAGAGGACATTGGGGACAGGGCCTTTTGCGCTGCTGCCCCTAAACTATGGAACTCGCTACCATGTAGTATTCGTAACTGTAGAGCCTTGGATAATTTTAAGAATGTGTTGAAAACGCATTTATTTAAGTTAGCTTTTTTATAACTAAGATATATTAGAATTATTTTATTTATTCTTTTAATTTTACCTTATTATAGCTTTACTGTGGTTTTAGCTCAATTCTTATATTACTGTATAGTTTTTAATAGTTAATTTTGTGATATGCAGGTGATCATATATTCATGCAGCCTGCGCACTATAAATGTAAATTATTATTATTATAACACGTTGTTTACCTGTTTGAAAGTCGGATCATAGCTTTATTATATCCGCTTTCAACTCACCATTCTTAACTTCTAGGTCAATAATACGTGATGACAGCATCTTGATTTCGGTCTTGTATATATTATCTTGCTGCACTAATTGGTCTTCCAAACACGTTGGGCTATAGGATGGGTGTAAAATGTGTCATTTGAGCATATCTTCACCGTCTTTAAGTCATTCGTCGTGAAAATTGGCATCTGGACTGGGACAATCAAGGCAAATATTTTGATATTCATTTTGTGATAAAATTTAAATCGCTGACGTCACAATCGATGATGTCATGATATTGATGTTTTCTTAAATGTCGTATTTCTTAAATATCGACTTCCTTTACATAGGGGTATTGATAGATATACTCGAGACGTCTTCAACACTGAAAACCGTTTGTCGCTACGACGTAAATTAGCTGAGATATGATTTTTTGAATATATTATATAAATTCTGTCAAAAACCTGCTGTCGAAGGGTAAGTTCCCCCGGATTTCAGTAAATTAAATCTAATCAATAATTGTCACATGTGTGGTACCAAATTGTACCGATAACTTGTCAGAAATATCACCAAGCTATCGGAGAATAAGGAGAATGATTTTTTTTTACTCAAACCTTTTTCAATCCTAAGTTAATGCACAAAACTTGTCTGTGACGCCATCCAATGTGTGACGTCATACTTTAACAATTGCAAATATTTTCGTTATGAGGTTGAAATCCAAAAATCGAAAACGACAGCATTTTGCCCTACCGGCTAGCCTTAAATACCAAACAAGAGTTGACTTAATCCAATCAAACATAGAACAAAGTGAACCAACGGGTATTTCCCTGTCTGTTTGTACTATAAGTCTGGTTCAGGGGGAGCATGTATAATTCACTCAACATGTGATATCTCGATGAATTTTTTCGTATCAAGAAACGGTTTGCGGCTTTCATCATCTCTTGAGAAGCTCCTTCAAACCAGCTATAGAAATTATACATATGTTAAACTTTTTAATACGGTGATGTATTGACGTCATCGATTGTGACGTCATCATTTTAAATTTTCTCACAAAATGAATATAAGAATAGTTGCCTTAATTGTCCCAGCCCAGATGCCAATCTTCACGACGAATGACTTAAAGACGGTGAAGATATGCTCAAATGACACATTTTACACCTATCCTAGCCCAACGTGAAATGGCTGAGTTTCGTTTCTTGATTCGTGTTTTGATGTGACGAGAGTAATAATTCCATTACGCATATCAGTTACATTTGTAGGTCAGCCTCCATGTTACAAATCAAGGTCATTAAATCAATGAGAGAGTTCTTATTGCGGGCTAACAATCCTCGTGAAGAATCTAAAGAATTCCGTCTCTTCCGGTTTGAATTTGACTCAAGTGTATGTTGCTTTTCGAGTTTCAAGGATATGTTGATCCAAAACTACAGGCTCTTGGGGTTTTTCATTGACTTGTGAACTTGCAGGCTCTGTAACTTGTTTTGTTTTCTTAGTATAACATAAAGGGTTGAACACGTTCTCAAGCATGTCGCGCGTGACCTCTGTTTCTTCATTCATTAAGTACTCTACTTTCATCTGTAATCTGGGAAACTCAATCTTTGCCAATGCCTTGGCACATAATTATTCCTGTTGTTAAGTAGACGTGGATGGTTATAAGTAAAATCCTTCGACAGCTCGTACCGTTGCCGCTAGGTCAATATCCTCGCTGGAACGAAATAACTTGATCTCAATCCTCTCTGACTGTATCAACTTACGGTAAATTTAAATCTCTGACAGTTTTTTAAAGACTCATAATATTGGTCTTGAAGTGCCTTCACCCAAAATAAGATGTTCTCCTCGGATGTTTTAAATGC
Source organism: Actinernus sp. WN-2022 (assembly GCA_030867875.1). Classification (NCBI taxonomy): domain Eukaryota; kingdom Metazoa; phylum Cnidaria; class Anthozoa; order Actiniaria; family Actinernidae; genus Actinernus; species Actinernus sp. WN-2022. The sequence goes on from JAOWCC010000330.1 coordinate 131,335, forward strand.
AGCACAGCGAGCCGATGGCTTATAGATTACAATATCTATTTCTTCGAATTTTAGCTTTCCGGATCCTGGCCCCTTCACTGGCTTTAGGTCGTCGTACGTGTCGTATATAAAATCACTGGCCATCTGGGTAAAAACGCGGTCCTTCGGCTCCGACATTAGCTCCAGTTGAAATATCCTGAGCCTGTTGGAAGGCTTTCGCACGAGTGAAGTTAAATACAAAAATAAACTGCTTACATTTGAGAGATGGGACTCCAAATTAGAGAGAAAGTTCCTCGTGAGTCCTCCACCATCTTGATTTATTGTATTAAATTATGTAAATAAATTAACCTTGCGATTGTTACGTGACCAGCACAGTACAATCTGATTGGTGTGAACTTGACCTTTAACGCATGCGCAGAAATTTTGCTACCCGAAATAAAATAAATAAATAAATAAATAACGGCTTGCATTTTAAGACTCAACCGACAAGAGACTCTGATTCTGCCGACAAAGGACCCAATTGTGGACAGGTGTTCTTATCCGATTTTGTCATTAATCGTTTCATGTCTTTGTTATTCTCGACAACAATAATAACATGCATCTAAAACTTATAGCGAACGTTGAACTATAAATAACCAAATTATTTTTTTGTCTATGCGAAAGTAAAACATTATAAACTTTAGCCAATTTGTAATTTAGCCTGTCTTAACATATGTACCACATCGAAAACAATACATTCGATTTGATATCAAATGAGGTAATTATACTATAGTCTAAACGCTAACATGATTCAGATCAGTTGTTTCTGTTTGCTAGTTTCAGGAGGATTTATGCAACTCAGCGGCGAGGGTGTGTCATCCCTTGAGTTTTCATCTCTTCCCTGGATACCAGCCTATAAACGGATCAGTTTATGCTTAGAGTTTTCGTTACTTCTCCAAACGAACTCTTCCTCCAGGCTTGATGTGTACAGTGTATACGTAGGAGCTATCCATGACCAAATATGGAGTATGTCTGGGTATCATGGAACCGTGTGGTTTCACGCCAGGGCTCCTATCAAGGCTGACGACAAGTTCAAAGTAATGAAGATATGTTTTATTATTGTTATAAATACATGTACTTCTCTTTTTATAACCATTATTGTTGTCATTATGATCATCATCATCGCTATCATCATCAGTTGATATCATTGGTATACTTTTCATTTAAATATTTATTATTATGTATTGAAGTAACAATCTCGTTCTGATTTCCTGAAATGTGTTTGATGTATCTCAATGTGCATGAGAGCGCTCGCCTCTCACCTTTGTGGCCTGAGGTTCGATTCCCGGACCCGGCGTCATATGTGAGTTGAGTTTGTTAGTATCTCGTCATTGCTTCGAGGGTTTTTCTCCGGGTTCTCTGGTTTTCCTCTCTCCTCAAAAACCAACCTAAATTCCAATTGGAGTTCGTCGTAATACTTAATCCTAAGCATCTGGATTCGGAGACCAGGTAACGGCTCCCTGTATCTTCGACGCGAAATAAACCATTTGGTATTTTTGGTTTTGACATAAGAACACCAGGATATCATAATACTAATAATAATAACACTTTATTTAATGAGAATATGCAGATAAAGCTTACGCTTCAGTGTTTCCAATCTGGTCCTCCAATAACTTTTCAATAAAATATAAACCCTATAGCTTTAGAATTAGACAATTAAAAACATACATATACATATGTATACATATGTATATGTATATGTATATATATATGTATATATATACACCCGATTAAAAAAAGATGACACTCCAGAATATATATATATATCCCCATGCGTGTGTGTGTTTTGCCTGGGAAGGCAATGCCAAAGGGAGCGGTAAGAGAACAATGCGCAAACAATCGCTTTGTTTAGTGCCTAAATGCCTAACAATTTTACTTAGCGCCAGTGGGACTTGAAATCAACCGATGTTAGAAATAAAGAAAAGTTTAAGTTTTTATTGTGCAGTATTAATTTTCGTTGTGTGGTTTTCTCTTGTGGTTTAAACACATACAGGCAAAATCAGATAATACAGTTAAACCACGCGCGTAACTGCCGTGGTTGCGAAATGTTTAGGTCCCAGGCTATTTGTCTTGTTGCGGCCGAATCGATACAATATAAAAGCTAGAGGATTTAGTTATGATTTTGGCTTTCAAAATATATATAAAAATCAAACAAGTGTTGTTCCCTATTGTAGTAAATTCTGCATGAGATATAATTTTTTGAAAATATTAATCACTATAATGGTAGAATGTACTTTCGTTTCTATAATATATTCAATTAGGGGATCTAGTCACCTAATCGGGACGCTTGAAAACTCCCAAATTCTCCGAATTAATTACAAACAATTTTTTGGCCTCTTATATTCGTTATATTAAGAAATCACTAAAAAATCTGCTCAGAATCGGAGATAAATATTAATTAATATTGCTAGGCCTGTGAAACAAAAATATGTTGCTTACTTCAATCTTTAAAAACAAAATATTGTCTTTACTTTATAGCATGATCAAGCGTAAACGAAACGCAGCCGCGATTCTTTCTTGAAGAAATAATCGTGTCCGAAAGAATGAAAAATCCGCGCGTATTTTCGGCCAAAATGGATATTTTGCTGCGCTTGGAAAAAATAGCAGCAAAATTATGTTCACAAGGTGATTTTATGTAGAGCCATTTCATTGGCTCTTGTACAAACACGCTGCATGATAAGTGTTGATTGGTTCAAGTTCAGTATTTAAAGGAGTGTTTAATTAGAATTGACAATCTAGGCAAGTTGCTGCACTATTAAGTGCGACAGTACGACACCGAACGGCATTCAGATGGGCAAGGTGTTAATTTTGTATTGTGAAAATTATTGATCTGATTGGTTGAAACATGAAAATCGCCTTAAAGGTTAGGAAGATGTTTAATTTCCTCCAATTTTTCAAACTATTAAAAATACGATTTGCACTGTGGTTCCAAATGTCGTTTTTAAAGCAAATCGTATGTTCGGAACCTTATCAATCGTGCCTGTTTCGTAGCTATTGTTTTTGGCTGTTCCTAATGGTTGGAAGATAATTTGTTCATAAAAATGGAATGAAACTAAGACTTCATACTACTTTTATTTCAGAAAAAATCATAATTATCACCCGGTGTTTTCGTAGTCTAAAAAACAGACAAATCCCATGTGAGGGAGCCTCAATGCCACATAACAATGGATTTTGTCGTACTTTTTACACGAATCATTACTTAACATTAATTTTAAATTGAACATGTTAATTTTCTTTGGTCAAATTTCGTTGTTCTTGCTTGGAGTAATATTTCGTTATTTACAGTTTACTGTAGCTATAGAATTATAGCTCATAACAAATTATAAAACAACAACCTGTAAACTCCACGGGTTTAGGTGATCTTGCACAGGTGTGGAGAATACGTTTCCGGGTTTTTCTTACTATGATAGGTTTTTATCCCAGCTTTTCGTATTCGGCAATTCACTCCTTTTTTCGGCTGATTGGCCTCACTTCCAATTTGGAAATTAATTTGTAGTGATAGTTTTATAAAGTAAAGTACAGCACATAGCACAATAAAGATTGCTGGACTCAATACTCCTTGCAGCAGCCAGCCAAACATATATGTTTTGTGATTCCTAACTGTTAGGATAAAATTTATAAAATTAATTGTGAACGATACTAGTTTAACAGTTTCCTCGGTAAAGCACGCGGTTGAGACATTTATTTTGAGTTATTAAAGTTTTTTAGCGAACTTTCTGTCACCTATAATCACTTTGTTTACTGGAAACTACCGAGTTGCAATATTAGATCCTGTTTTAGCTACTTACCCAAACAATCGCGTAGTTTTACTTGAATTCTAGTGCGGAAATTTAATGCGCGATGATCGATTTCAACATATACTGTACCATTTCCTTCAGCCGATTTCGGTACTTTAAAAAGGAAAATTGTCAGCGAAGTAAGGAGAAGAACACTGATTTAATTGCGATCTAAGTTTTTGAATAATTTCGTTTTGTCGAAATCCCCTATATTTTCCTTCTAGCTGATCATTTTCCTGCAGCACCACAGTGGTGCAGCAGCAGACGAGGCACCACAGACTACTGATAAAATGTGATACAAAACAAAATCCTTTACAATTGCATGGCTTTAGGTTTAGTATTTTGTTCTAATTTGATGAAGATTTTCAAATTACTAATTCCACTCCTGTCTTCTTGGTAGCAGTTCGTCACATAACGAAAGTTGAAATTAACAGCAGTCAATGCAGACCAAAATTAGAACCTGAACAGGTAACAATTCAACAAGAGCTTGAAGAAGTCACAGCGAAAGAGGCTGTATATCAAAAGGCAGTTTATGAGGAAAATGGCTTGTAAGATTTCCAGCGGCCACCATTTCCCACTGAACGCCATAATGTTATGTCTGCCTTTCTGAACGAGCATGAATCGGAAGCTGCTTCAACTCCCATAACTCTCCTAGCGCCCTCCACGATGACCGATGCAGTCCCAGTTACATCTCTGACTACCGTCCGGTAAGAGATACAGCCACACCCAGAACAACCCTAACCCAGAATCCACTGCCACAGGTACCTTTAGCCACACCCAAACTGCGGACCATGACTCTCATGTCGACACCGCAACCAAATACAGCCAGGAAGAAGATCCTCCACTTTCATCAGTATCTTCAGTAAGTTCGAAATTTGCCCCCTTTGTCTAAGGAGTTCGTTTGGCAGCCAGCCTCCCATAAGCAATCCCAGATCCTTTCAGAGGTGACAAATATGCATTTGATGCAGTTATAGATTCTGTACCGATTACACCTCCGCAAAAGTCACACCTTCTATACCAATACATACCTGTTTTTACCACAAGAAAAGCTCTCATGCTATGGGTGAATGTGAACAGTTTAAGAAGTTGAGTTTCGATCAAAGAAAATAGTTCTTGATGAAGAATAGAATTTACTTTAATTATGTAAGCTCAGTTGAAGAAAACAATGACCAAAATTGCGCCACAGTCAATCGTGTAGCCGTAACGACAGAAAACGTCCAAGACATGCGTAACAGGCCTGCTAGTAACATCCACACGAATAGTACTCTTATCCAATCCACTACAGAATCTCCGAATAAGGATGTGACAACTGCAAGACAGATAAAATAAATAATGCAGTTGGACTATAGTGAGTAAAACCATAATCGTAATATCCGCGGGACATAACAAGTCGCTTCAACGGAAGATCTACGCTTTAGAAATCTCCTCAGCGAAGGTATCCACAAGCACGGCAAGGCAACTGGAAGATGCCACTCCCTATTAAGACTGACGAAATTAGCTTACAAGACAACCCTGATCAGCGTGTAAAGAGACTACTCTGTTTAAAAATGAAATTTCTGAGGAACAACAAGGTTTGCAAAGCCTACATCGAGTTCATGCAGAAAATCTTCGATCGTGAACACGCCGGCCGCGTAACAACAGAACAACTCCAAACCACACCAGGCAAAGTATGGTACCTCCTGCATTTCGACGTGTACCATCCCAAGAAACCGGAGCATATTCGAGTCGTTTTCGAGTGTAGTGCAGTCTTTTACGATGACTCACTTAACAGACACCTCCTGCAGGGTCCTGATTGGATGAATACCTTGATCGGAGTCATCTCCCGCTTCTGTAATGAAGAAGTAGCCGTGACATGCGACATCGAACAGATGTTCTACAGTTTCAGCGTTAACCTTGAGCATAGAGACCTCTTACGATTTCTATGGTTTGACAACAACGACTTGCAAGAACCTCTTGCAGAGTATCGGATAAATGTGCACCTTTTCGGAGCAGTTTCCTCTCCCGGCGTCGCAAACTTTGGCCTCAGAGCAACAGCTAAGGTTGGACGAGAAGAGTTTGGAAAAGCGCCTGCAGAATTCCTAGACAAGGAGTGTTATGTAGACGACGGTTTGAGATCCTTTGCCAGTCCAGAACAAGCAATCCAAGTTATTCTGAATAGCCAAGCTATGTGCGCTACAGCGAAGCTCCGACTTCACACGTTTGCCACTAATAGTAAGACAGGGCTAGAAGCCCTCCCCGTTGAAGATCGGGCCCAGGAATTGAAAGACCTTGATCTTCGCCACGATACTTGGGTACCTACTGGTGTATTGAATCAGACACCTCCGTATACGACCCACGCGGCATGGCCGAACCAGTTATCTTAGTAGGAAAGCAAATACTTCAAGATCTATGCAACGAAGACGTCAACTGGGATGACCCCACATTCTTTCTCGTTGGGAAAGCTGGAGATCTCAACTACAACTTCTAGAGAAAGTAACAACGGATAGATGAGTAAAACCTCCAGGTTTCGGTGAACCTACCACATTAGATATACACAGTTTCTCCGATGCTAGTGACACAGGACTAGTGACACAGTATCCTTCGTAAATGGTTCTGGCCAAGTGAATGTCAGCTTTCTGATGGCAAAGGCCCGTGTAGCCCTACTGAAACCAATTTCAATTCCCCAGCGCGAACTCACAGCAGCCGTAGCTACGTGAACGTTACGTCTATGCTAAGCAATAACTCAACTATGAAGATGTGAAAGAAGTGTACCATACAGACTCATAAGTAATGCTTGGTTAGATAAGCAATGACGCCCGACGGTTTCACATTTACGTAAGAAATCGTGTTCAGCACATTCGTGACAGGTCGAAGCTCAAGATCAATGGCACCACGTCGCCAGCAAAGATAACCCTGCTGATGAGGTCTCTTGTGGGTTCACCACCAAAGAACTGCTCGAAGATAGTCGCTGGTTTAAAGGCCCATATCGTTTATGGCAAAAAGAGACACCAGTTACGAATCAAAATCCAATCTCCCTATTGGATCCCGAAGACCATGAAGTTAAAAAGAGATACTGCACCATTTGCATATCAAAGAAGAAGAGTGAGTCTACTCCCACGACTGACCAAGTCTTCCATGAAACACTCGAGTTGGAACGTTTCAACCACTCGTCATTTCTAAACCGCTTGAAGAGGAGCATTGTCCGTATACAGGGGATATTCGAGAGGAAAAGACACGACAAGCAGTATAATTGGCGACCACACAGGACTGCCCTTCTTAGAAGAGCTGAACCAAGCAGAGACAGTGATTCTAAAGTCACTTCAGCACCAATACTTTGATGCGGAAGTCAAGACGTTACGCGACCTTAATGATGGCAGCAATATGTTTCAAAGTCGCGAGAGCGCACTCTACAGAAACTGTAGGATTAAGCACACTAGTTCACTCTACAGCCTTGATCCCTTTCTTGGCGAAGAAGGCCTTATTAGAGTAGGCGGCCGTCTTTGCAAGTCTGACTCGATAAATCACCTCATCGTCATACCAAGAAACAATCACATGACATATCTTATACGTTTTAAAACAAGTCCACATTGCATCTACGTTTTCTTTGTACTCTACTTGTTCCCAAGGTTTTCGTTACAATCGTACAGAAAATATTCACTGTTAAAATTCTTAAAATTCCTTATTTCTATTTCCTTTATCGTTTTGATTTTTGTAGGTATATTAATTTTACGAATTGTGTAAATCAAGCTATGGTCGCTAAAGCCTACATGAATAACATCCGATTGTATTTTTTTTTCGGGAGAACAAGTTATGCATATATCTAACAGCGATGTGCTGGATTTAGTGATGCGTGTAGGCTTATCGATCAGCTTAGTAAGTTGAAAATTTCCATAATTGATCATAACTTTTGGGCAGACTGATTTAGTAGATTACAATTGAGATCGCCTAGTATATAGATTTATTTATCTTCATTGTCAATTTTCTCTATCAAACACTCGATGATAGAGAATATTTCAACAGCCAAGAGGTGCGCTAGGGGGTCTATATATTGCGGATATAATGAAAGGCCTGCTTTTCGGTTTAATCATTTCCAAGCAAACGGCTTCCAGGTTATCTGGCACTAGGTCATGGCGCCCACAGTAGGTTAGAGTTTTCCAAACGTATATACATACGCCACCGCCAAGTCGATTTCTATCAAGACGGACAATTTCATATCCGTCAGTACTAACAACACCGTTTGAGATTGATTTATCTAGTCGGGTCTCATTTAGAGCTAGAATATCGATCTCTCGGTTTGCTAGCATGAGGCAGATCTCGACATGTTTAGTTAAACTGACAATTGTTTGGGATGCCATTTTAACACCTCGTTGTTTAGAGAAAGCAGACCCAGCATTATTTACTATCCCTAAAGTTCAGAACAATGCGAAATACGATTCTTAGCAAAAATACTGCTGCCATTCTTATTCAAATGCAATTCTCCAATTTAAAGATCCTGTTTCCTAATATTACGGTGACTTAAAAACTTTCAAGAGTTTTGTTTATAGAATTGCGCGACGATCTTGTTTTGAATCCAGACTTGAATCCAGATTTGAATCCAGACTTGCGTCATCTCCTCTTGTGATGATTTCTGAGATGGTGATATCAATTCCTGGACTTTTGAAAATAATTTGATTTGGCGCAAGTCATTAGTTCCTACGTGAAGAATAACTTCATCGGGATTTAGCTCCTCCAGCGTTGGGATGACATCATGACATAGTGTCTCATGTGTCTCACCCTCGCTCCAGAAAAGGATTTCACATATACTTTGTCTCCTGCGCTTTTGGAAAACCGTTTCCCTTGTATATACTTCAACATGAAATCGCCCATGATCGCTGTCACTCGGTGATCAGGCTCATTCGGTTGTGACGAGGAAGGTGGTGTGACTTCTTTCTCTTTTGTGTCTTTTGATCTACCTTTGTTCTTCATTTTATTTGCATTTCTTTGTTTAGACTTCGAATTTGATTCGACCAGCTCCCAAGGGGCATCCTATGTATTTTGATGAGCTTTCTCTACGGTTTCCTGGGGCGTCTGATTCTTCTTTTCGATTCCATCTTGACTGCAATTCAGAGAATTAGACAGATCTTTCGCTAGATAAGTCAGCGCCAGTCTAAGTGAGTCTCTCTCTGCCTCCACACCCTTCAGTTTGGTCTTTAGAGCCGCGTTCTCACGTTTCAGTGACTCAACTTCAGAGTTGGCGGGAAGGTTAGAACACCGTTTCAGAGATTCGAAATTTGACTTTAGAAGCCCAATGTCCTCGAAGGCAGATATAAGTGTAGCCTCTCATAGTAAGGACTTTGCTATCTTGTGAGTTGATTTCTGGCGAGTCATCATCCTACGAGGCACTATTCCGGTCAACGAGACCTGCAGTAGAAGAGGTTTCAGCCATTGTAGTTTCATTCGGGGGATTTTCGGCAGAAATTTATTTCTCCTTGCTTTACCGGCGACTAAAAGACTATCTAGTCGTTCCTTGAGAACAGATTTGGTGCCTTGAGCAGAAAGGTCGAGATCAGCAAGTTTTTCTTTCAGTTCAGGAACTTTTAAGCCGGAGCTTGAGGCGACATGTCCGTCCTCCATGAATGCATGTAACTTAGTTCCCTTGATCAGTGCGTATGTAACTTAGTTCCCTTGATTAGTGCGCATGTAACTTAGTTCTCTTGATTAGTGTCCATGTAACTTAGTTCCCAGTCGTCTAGCGGCCAAGGGCGATTTGGGTTATGAAAAATCCTACCGTTTCTGACAGGTAACCCTTATTATATTTCACCTCCTCTTTTTGTTTCCCTCCCCGTACTCGCTACAGTTTCTCCCATCTTCACCACAGGTAACCAAACCCTGAAAACTAGAGTGAAGAGTAGAGTTGCCTATAAACTGAGATTACATCATCATCATCTTTATTATTGTTATCCTCATTAATATTATTCCAAGTCTAGTAATGCGTTTGAATTGTGATCTTCTTTTATTTACAGCTTGTATTGAAGGGATCATCAGTGATGAAAGATTCAATCGCAATCAGAAACATTGACGTTACAACAAACGCATGCGTTCTACAACCTTCTATCGCACATCCAGGTAACATTTATCATTGGCCTGTCATTAAGCATATAGAGATGGAATGAATTACCGGAATAGTGAAATCACCAAATCTCAAACTGTCGCAACCAAACATGCTTGTCCCGGAAGGGCAAAATGAAAAACAAAAATGAGAAAAGAGCTCTGAAGACTACCCAATGCAAACGAAGTTCATTTGTTCTAAAATGGCATTTTTAATTGAATTAAATTTGAAAATAGCATCGTTTTAGTCAGTTACATCAGTACTTCTGGTTTCATGTAATAATTGATAAATAGTTTTTAAAATTGAAATGACAAAGATACTTTGATCCAAGGTTCAAAGGTTCGTTTATTTCACACAAAAACACACAAAAGGAGATATACATACATAAAGAAAAGTTTGTGAAGGATACAAGAGATACAACCCAGAGGGGTTAATTACAAACTCTTGCACCCTATTTGGTATTTATGATTAATCTAAGATGGCACGCACTTACTGTATTTATAATTAGATAATTTTAAAGTTAAAATACGATACTGAGTTCATTCTATTCATGTACAAGAGCATTAGCTTTTTACACAAATATGAAACACGGTGTGGAAATTAGACGCTTTTTGAAGTATTTCTTAAAATGTTTATTTGAAGAACTGTTTTTAATCTCTATTGGAATGTCGTTCCAAGTTTTGACGGCTGCATATTTAACGCCGAATTTGCCATAGTTTAGATTTTGTCTTGGCAAAAAAGGTTCTTATTTGATTTAGAGCGAGTGTTGTAATCATAAATAAGGGACAGGTCGTTGAAATAACTCGAAAATATATCTGGAAGTTGATTGATAGAATGCCTATGCACTAAATCACCGAGTTAGAAGTCCATTGTTTGAAATATATTTAAAATGTTAAGCTTGTTGTATAAAGGTTTGCTTGGGGTTTTGAAATCGGAAAAAGTAATGACTCGAAGCGCTCGCTTTTGTTAAATGTGGATAGGTTTAAGCTTGGATTTATAATTACTGCCCCATATTAATGTACCATATGATATATATGAATATATAAGGTTGTAGTAAATATTTTTAAGAGTATCCAAGCTAAGATAATGCCTGATTCTACATAAGACTCCAATTGTTTTTTACAATTTTTCGTGATATAGAGTCTATTTGGGAATTCCAGGTAATATGTTCAACTATATAGGCAAGGCATTCCAAAAGGATGGCATCTGTGAAAATCTGTTGCTTTTCTTGAAACCTGCAAAAGCAAAAGCCTCTGGTTTTCATGAAAACAAATTTGAATTAAAATTTCGATTTTATATTATTTTCATGTATGATCATAGCCGCAACATATAAGTTTACAAACTTTGCCCCACAATTTTCTATTTAAGTAAAAATGCACTGACGATACACTGACGACTACATGCACATCTAAATAAATTGATTAACAAGCACAAAGTTCCGAAATAATTTTCGGACTTGGTCTTTGCTGCTTGTTGCTTTTGACCGAACCACCGGTCTTGAAATATGTCTATTAAAAATCCAGTAACACAAAAATTAAATAGAACAAACATAAAACGTTCAAATTAAAACGCTATTAAAAACGCTTAAATCTCCATATTTATAGTCTCCTACTATTAGCTCACTATCAACTTTCTCATTCACTCATTAACATTTTTTCTTTTTTCTTATCACATTAATTGACTGTGTGTCAATTAGCCAAGCAGTTTATTGTATATTTATTATCAAATATCATTATCTTATTTTATTTTTCATTTTTGTGGCATACCTGTACCCCAAGTACCTTAGTGTATTGACCACGGTAAATAAAGTATAGGAAATTACAAAGGCCACTTCTGAAACTAACACAGGAATTGACAAGCGCAAATTTATAAGCACTTGAAAGTGGTTCAATACTAATTTTAGGATACAAGTGTAAAAATAAAGAGTTCCAGTGTGACAATGGTAACTGTGTAAAGAAAAGCCTAAGATGTAACGGCATCCAGGACAGCTGTCTTGATGGATCGGACGAGAAGGGCTGTGTCTGTCTGTCGGGTTATTTCTCGTGCTCCAACAGAAAGTGTGTCGTGTACACTGACCTCTGTAACGGAGTAAAGAACTGCAAAGATGGAACAGATGAAGCGAATTGTGGTAAGGAAGTATAGAAGATCTTAATATATATATAATTTATTATCTGAAATTCTTGTCTAATAATTAATAGACCCTGAGATCGCTGTATGTGTTTAATACTCTTGCATGCTTGAAACTTACTAATCTAGAAAACGAGTGCACGGGTAGATATCAGTGCTATGACGGGTCGTGTGTTTCGCTGTCGACAACGTGCAGCTCAAGCAAGGCATGTGAGGATGATATCCATCGACTACCCATATGCAGTATGTAATTCAGTTTATTTTGCACCGCACATGAGAACGTTAAAGACCTTTATCCAACTGATACTTTTGCTGACGGCTACACACCTCGAATATCTTGAAGATAGTTATTTTTGGTTTCCGGTTAATTTCGCGGCCTTTCAAACGACTCAACATAATCAACAAACACAATATGAACTGCCTCAAAAGAAATCACTGCCGTTGAGAAATGCGAAAATTAACAACCGTCCACTCAAAATTTTAACACATCAGAAGTCACTAGTATAAAGTACATTAGTATATACAACATGGGAAGCTATATAGATCATGTAATTTGATTGGCTCGCTATCTCGGAATAATGAGCAATAGCCACCTACAAAACTCGGGATAATACTCCAGTTTCGTATTCGAAAATTACCGCTGAATGCAATGACTACAGACGCATGTACGCAGGGTTAGCCTCATTCTGAAGTCAAACATTCTTAAATACCAGCAAGAAGGTACAAAGCCTGAAACTAGAACATACACAGTGTTGCGAATAGCCCACCTCGCTGGTATTTACGAATGTTTATCTTCAGAATGAGGCTAACCCTTGAAACAAAATGGCAGGCGTAAATTCACGTTTCGCGATTGTTTCCGATGCCGAAATTTTACAAATTCAAAAAAATGCAGTGCCCAAAAGCAGGTTTCCATGTTGTATATACTAAAACAATTTTTCGCCTCAAGCTCAGTCGACATTGGTGAATATTCACCAATATCGACTGAGCCTGAGGCGAAAAATTGTTAAATATTCTAAAAATGTAGAGAATATACTGAGCATAAAAAATCTGATTATGAAAGAATATATATTTTCCAACGTGGTTGTTACCATAGTCTAGATAGACAACGAACACTCGTAAGTTGTGAAATATAAATTGCCTTTCACTGATAAAATACCTACATGTATACGGTATTCTCGGTAATTGATACCCCATTCCTCGTTCTCCTTTACTCTCCAGCCCTTCCGTTAAAAAACGCTAGACAACTTTTTAAAAACGCCACATTGCATATTGACATAACGTGTACAATGTCTGGTTATTTTTGTTTTACCAGATTATTGTACTATAGATAGCAAAAGCTGTGGCCAGAGTTCAAACAGTTTGACAAAAAGGCGGTCCTGCGACACAGCCAGAGGTATCTATTTTATGACATTGTTACAATAATGTATTACATACGACAATAGCTGTACATACATGTGTATTGCTTATTCTCTGAAATCAAGGTCTATAGTAGCAGATATCCGACAACAGTCCTTAATTACCGATATTAAAGACTGCATTGATACTAACAAGATGACAGAAAGTCAAGGAGGGTGGGTAACCCTGTGCTATTGTCTTCTCGTGTGTCAAGGAGGGTGAAAACCCTGTGCTATTGTATTCTCTTCTCGTGTGTCAAGGAGGGTGAATAATCCTGTGCTATTGTCTTCTCGTGTGTCAAGGAGGGTGGGTAGCCATGTGCTATTTTCTTCTCGTGTGCCAAGGAGGGTGAAAACCCTGTGCTATTGTATTCTCTTCTCGTGTGTCAAGGAGGGTGGGTAACCCTATGCTATTGTCTTCTCGTGTGTCAAGGAGGGTGGGTAACACTCTGCTATCATCTTCTCGTGTGCCAAGGAGGGTGGGTAAACCTCTGCTATTGTCTTCTCGTGTGTCAAGAAGGGTGAATAACCGTGTGCTATTGTCTTCTCGTGTGCCAAGGAGGGTGGGTAACCCTATGCTATTAATTTCGCGGGGGAAAACAATGGCGGACATTGCGTCAGATGCGAGAGTCAGAGCTGCGGGGGGAGGCACTCATATACACGACGTAAATAAGATGTGCGGTGGTACCGGGTACAGGTTTCAGCCCAATTTGGCAAAAAAAGGCTTGTTTTGGAGCAAATCAACTATCAATTCCGGATGATTTTCATAAATTTCATGGAAATTCTGGTTAATAAAAACACCTTCACTACATTTTATTTTGCAAACTGGGTCGGGCTCTAAAGACGACACTTCACATACCTCCCCTTTATTATGCAAGCAGTGCCCCCCGGTTTGAAGCTCAGTACATACAGGTCGCAAAGCGGTGTTACAAACTACAAAGCTATGGTGGCAAATTTCGGGCTTTTGACGACTAAATTTGAAGATATTGGAATTGAAATGAAAATAAATGTAGAGACTGATCATCTGTGCCTCTGCTAATGGATCTTGGGGTGATTCGAAAAAGTTCAAAGTGATTTCAAGTCTTTAATATTGACTAGCGACGAGTATAAAAGTTTGACTCATGACAATTGAATGAAAACGGAACCGAAAATTCACATTCATCTCGCTGAACCAATTTATAGAATTGGTTTGTTTTTAATCCATTGAAATCCTTGGAAACTCGGGTCGCATGTGACCCGTTGTCGTGAGCAGGTTGATTCAAATCTTGTTCAAGTTGCCTGAAGAAAAAAACCCTTGCTTGTACTAATTTTAAGAACTGGAATTTCATTTCCAGCTGCGATAGTTTCGTTCAGTTTTCTAGTTTTCGATTGTAAAGTTTATTCTTTGCGATTTATAACAGTTAATGTCTTTAATAAAACAGCAAAGTGACAACTGTTTCATTATTTGATTGTGCTTGGAGAACTGCCTGAAATCAAACTTCGCTTTTTGTTAGTGTTCAGTATACCAGAAATCGACTTTTTCACAGGTTATAGCTATTTTCTCGATTATTAAGCATTGCTTGGAGATTTGCCGGGCTGTTCTTTTATTTGCCAAGCGCAAATTATCTTTCAAATTTTCACTTGAGCTCAAACTCAAGGAAGTAAACAAACTCGGTGCACTGGACTCTCGAGATAACATGTGATTGTCTTTAGCAGTAAATTCCTTTGGTCAAATAGCATGATGTACGTGATATTTATCACTCGCTGTATTTATGCCAAATGACACTACAAAATCTGCGTTTATGAACCAAAAGGCAAAACTTAGCTTCGTTCTGTATACATCACACACTGCTGTAAATACGAAGTCTTATACAGATGAAACAGGAAAATAAAAGGTGGGAACTTTGTGGGAGATATATTTTTTATTTGAATCAACATATTTGAATCACCTGCGAATATAATATGAAAGTCACCAGTATAAGAAAATCAATGGGCCTAAACCCATCTGTTGAAAACCATAATTAATATCTGAAGTAGCATTGCCTATCGATAGAGGTTGTTTTCTATTTGATAAGTCAGATGAAAATCAAGTATTTCCTGTTTTGTTTTTGTAAGAAGAATGTCATGATTGACAGTTTCAAAGGGTTTACTAAAATCTAGAAACATTCCACAAGAATGTTGTTATAGCATTTTGTTTTTTATCATTTTGTATTTTATAAAATAGCATGAATTGTTCAACGGTTATTTAGGAACGAAAATCAAATTGAGAATCACATATCAAATGGTACTTTTCCAGAAAAGCAATTCCATAGCAAATGTTTGTATTCCGTTTTCTTATTCTCATATTCATATAATGTAGCACTAAATAAAGCTGAAAAACTGTGAGAATGCGAGAAATACCTCAACTTATTGACACTTAGTAGCAACGTTATATATGGAGGAACTTCATATATAATGTTGCTACTAAGTGTCAATAAGTTGAGTTGTTATATGGCAGCTCCGTGAGCGGGCAACATGATTCTGAATGCTGCAATCTGATTGGTTGCTCAGGATTTTCCAAATTCGCTCACAATTCTTCGTAAACAAATAGCGATAGAACCCATACATTTTGAAGGAAACTTAACAATTTGTGACATGAAGGCAAATACTAATTTAAAAATCGTTCTGCTTTTTCGTTTACAGCTAAAATTGAACTTTTTAGAGGGATTAATGCACTTTTTCTGGCTCTCGCAAGTTCGATGAAAACAACTGCAGCAAAATCGACTGAATTGAATGAAGCTGGACTTAGGAGATAAAAAAGCGAAGCTGAAATTGCCGGGACTTCAAAAACACAAAGAAAAGTTCGGCTACTTCACAACGCTACTACAATCGTGGTACAAAGAAATAAAATTGTTACGGAAACGAGTAAGCACACGGTTTCATCAAAGAAAGCAGGTTTTTTATTGTATGAGCTAATAAATTCAGCATTCACATTTGGTAATTGGCTTACAAATTAAGAGTATTTACTAATTAATACTTACAAGTTTGTTGGTATTCTTCTACAGATCTATTTGTCAAGTTTTGCAGTGTGCTTATCTGGGTTATCGCCACTCGAGTGATTTCAACGCCGTTTTTCAACTTTCAAATCTTCCACATTTAATATGCACATTTTTTACTCTAAATAATGCATTCGGCCTTCCTGATGGAGTTATCATTGACACTCAGTACATCTGATGTATAAAAACGCATTTTTTTGGCGGAAAACAAACTGTTTTGAACGCCACGAGGTTGAACTTCAAGTGAAAGTCGTCGACTCTCAGTCTAATTTTAGCCTGATTTATATTCGCTCTTCAGTTTACCATGCAATGGGTTCCTGGCGCGTGTGTCAAAGTGGGATTTTATTCATTTTTGCCATATAATAAAAACCTTATTGTCCAAGCTTGTTCGGTCAAGATGGGGGAATATCGGCTCGTTCATTTTTTGCCTTTTTATGGACCTCGACTTCGTCTCGGTCCATAACACGCAAAAAAATAACTTGGCCAATATCCCCCATCTTGACCTCACGCGTGGTCAATAACCTCTATGTATTTCTCGCCTGAATTTCGGACCTCTTTCTCTAATCTTAATCGACAGGGTTGTGTGGCTTTGAGAATGGACTATGTGGATTTAAGACCGAAGAAAATAGTACGTTAGTTTGGAGACCAATTGTTGCTATAAATATCCAGAACCGTGATAGTGGTCTACCTGAATATGATCATTCTACAATGACAGCTAAAGGTATGTCGTTCACTCGGATAGCTGATGATCGATAATCGGCTGAAAAGACGTACCTTTTTACCTGTTTTGTTCTTATTGTTAGTCCTTTGTTGTACTACATCGGAATTCATAACTTTTGTTTAACATCTGGGAGGCTTGATATCAAAGGAAATTACGATCGTGTTTCACTACCTTCAAATGTGTTGATATTCTTTTAACTATTTTCAGAGGCTAAAAATACTTCATTTTAAGTTATCTTCATTTTTTAATATTTTAAAACTCTGTTTTACTCCCTGATTGTAATTGTGTGTATTTTGGCATAAAATATTTATTGAGCTTCCCTGAATATTTGTTACAATTTTGTAGTACTTTCCAAATTACAGACTATAGCGAAAGCAAAGGCGAACTTCTTACATACACGTGACATCACAAATGGCATAGGTTAACAATTCCAGTAATTCGTGATGTAGCAATTATAGTTCAGGTTTCGCGCTGATAGAATTTCCTGAAAATAAGAGAAGGCTAGCAGTCTAGTTAGAAATTAATTAATAATATCACTTATTTTATCCTCAGGTACATACA
Source organism: Actinernus sp. WN-2022 (assembly GCA_030867875.1). NCBI lineage: Eukaryota > Metazoa > Cnidaria > Anthozoa > Actiniaria > Actinernidae > Actinernus > Actinernus sp. WN-2022. Next base: position 149,013 of record JAOWCC010000330.1, read on the forward strand.
TGGCAGTACGAGGTGGCTACAGCAGCAGTGGTGGTCGAGCAAGGCTCTCGAGAGACTGGGCTGGTGCAGATAATGTTTGTGTTCAGTTCTGGTTCAGTATGCGATATGAGTCCAGGGTATCCCTACAGGTATCCATGAATACCAATAGCACCCTACATCCACTGTGGAACATATTTAACCACACCACTGATGGATGGTCATTTGCACAGCTACAGATCCCTCACGACTTAACAGGAAAGGTATTAGCCTGTAAACACCTCAATCTATTTGCCCCTATTGCTGTTGTTGAGAAACAAGACAAATATTTTTGCTCAGCATAGATTGGTGATGGAGGAGAGCGTCTAGTTGAGGCACAGCAATAGAGCCGGTGCCTATTAAGTTAACTATCATTACCTTTCGCCTTACTAGTCTATTGTGAAGGATAACGGGACTGTAATGATTGCCGGCTGAACAACGCTCAAGTTGTAAATTGCTGGTTAGAAGTTGCCGTCTTTCAGAAGATATTAGATAGCGGATAATATAGAATTCGAATACGGGAATTACGCGATGAAGGGAGGTAATTTCTGTGTCTGTGTAAATTAAACGTTAGACTTCATTTGTTTTCATTATACGGAGGTTCCCTCCTCTTCTATCCCCGCACCTCTACGAGCAGCTCCGTGTGGTTTATGTGGAAAATTCCTCATCTCACGTCCGTAACATATAAACAAATTTCAATGATTTTGTTGTAACCTTTATTCATTGCCTTTTCAATATTTATCTATTTCCCTTTTATCTCATTGTGAACCTATTAACGAGTTGCATGTTTTAGCTTATAATAGAAGCAGAAGTTGCTGACAATAGAAATGACTACATGGCCCTTGATGATATCGGATACGTGAAAGGAGATTGTTATCATATTGTACAACAAGGTTTGCATTTGCGAATATTTATTTTTATCATATAATTTTATTTTAACTTTGACCATAAGAACAAGAGCCCACTGGGCTTTCACTCGGGCCACTATACCTCCATGCAGCCAGACACTCTTTAAGGTGAGCACACACTAGGGGACATTTTGCAGGGACATGGCAAAAATACTGCAGTGTGCATTGCATGCGAGTCTTGTCGCAGGGACATGTTGCAGCGACCCCCATAATTTGCACTGCACCCTTTCATGAAAAAGGTGTCTTGGGGACAACATTGTGTCCCTCAACCCGATTATTTCGTGAAATGGAGCAGTGCAAACTAGAGGTCCACACCAAATGTCCCCTAGTGTGTCCCACCTTTATGGAGGAAAGCGTACTCCCATTAAAACAATGTGTTCAGTGTCCAAGGGAAGCCTCATTAGAAGTGTGAAGAGGGGAGGTAGGACTAGCCTGTTATGCAGACGTATTTTTTAACTCTCATAAATTCGAAGAAAAAAGTAACGTCTGCTTGTCCCGGCATCAATTAACGATAAGTGACAATTTAACTCAGGGGTGTAGTGTTGAATCAGGCGAGGAAAGCTGTAGAATAAAGATATTCGTTTATTTATTGGAAATATAATGTTTTTGTGTGTTGGCTCTTCGTTGTTTGTCAAATAAAAAGATTTTAACGAAATTCCGGAGGGACCCCGCCGGTGTGCTAAAAACGTAATAACTAAACCATGGGACTTCGAAACCTTCGATACAATTGATTGGGGAGTGAAAGTGCTTTGAAGAATAATCGGTGAGAATTTTGTCCTGCTTTGCTTTGTTTGTGTTCTTGTCAAACCTACATTTGAATACACAGCCTTAGAATATCTACGGTCAGGAGACGCAATTAGTTCACACTAAAATCTTTGAGAACTGTTTTGAACCGATTCTTTTGTCCCTCCAATCAACTCAACTCAACAAGATAACAACACACGTTTGCTATCAAACATTGCAGACGCTTACAGTCTTGACCAACTTATAAATTTACCTACTCGTATAACTGAAACAACATCTACTTTAATCGACTTAATCTATACAGCGTGCAGTCTGGTCCGGAGTTTCTCATGTCAGCAATCAGTGACCATAGCCTTGTTTACGTTTATCGAAAGCTTTCCATAAACCCCCTAGTTAAAGGCATAATGATACAAATAATAATAATATAGAAGTTTTAAAAACTTTAATTGTGAAAGTTTCCGCCACGATATTTCCTCTCAAGATTGGGTTATTGTGTTACTTGTAAAACGTGAAGTCATGGACACATGTACACTGTAAGCTATTGTGATGCATGTAAAGTCTTTGTGCAGACACACCTAAGGTGTAAAGCTACTATAGATACATATGGAGTGCTGTAAAGTCATTGTAGACACACGCATAGTAATTGTGCATAGACACACACGTAAGGTGTAAAGTTATTTTAGATGCATAAAAAAAAAAAAAAATCTGAATTTCTAACGAGACCTGAAACAACCATGGGGGCTGATCAAAGCCAGGTCCCGGCTAATCCACAGATAGAATTGGAATTTAGCGTGTTGATTTTTGCGGAGGGAGGAAAACCGGAGAACCCGGAGAAAAACCCTCGGAGCAAGGGCGAGATACCAACGAACTCAACTCACATATGGCGCCGCGTCCGGGATTCGAACCTGGGCCACAGAGGTGAGAGGCGAAGCGCTTAACCACTGCGCCACCCGAGCTCCCCGAGCTGCATCAGAGTGTAAGTCAGTGTGTGCATCAGTGTGCATCAGCTCCCCGAGCTGCATCAGAGTGTAAGTCAGTGTGGCACACATATACTCATTGTGCACAGACACACGCAGGCGGTAAGCTATTATAGATACACGTGGTATGTAAGTCGTTGTGGACACACGTAAGCCGGGTACAGCTATTATAGATACATGTACTCGTAAGTAATAATCATTGTGGAGTCACGCGTAAATTAATTCTGGACACATGTAAATCATTGTGCATAGACATACGCATACGGTGTTATACTATTATATATCCATGTGAGTGTAAGTCTTTGTGGACACATGTAAGTCATAGTGCTTAGACACTGCTGTTTTAAAAGCTGTTTTAGATACACGTGAAGTGCAAGTCTTTGTAGATACACGTTATGTACAGCTATTATCGATACATGTATACGTATGTGTAAGTCATTCTGCATATACATACGCAAGGTTATAAAGCTGTTATAGATACATATCATTGTTAAGTCTTGTGTTCACACTTAAATGTACAGCTATTATTGATACACATACACGTCATTAAAATAATTTTGGACACGAAAGTCATTGTGAACAAGTCATTGTGGACACGATGAAGTGCATAGTTATTGTAGACATAGGTGAAATGCAATCTCATTGGACACACAAGGTGTAAGTATCGTTAGACACACGAATAGCGTAAGGCTGTTAGGATACACGAGAAGTGTAAGTCACTGACACACGTGAAGTGTAAGTCTTTTGGACACACATGAAGTGTAAGCTGTTGCAATACACATGAAGTGTAAGCTGTTGTAATACACATGAAGTGTAAGCTGTTGCAATACACGTGAAGTGTAAGTCATTGACGCATGTGGAGTGTAAGTCACTGTGACACACGTGAAGTGTATAAGTCTTTGTGACACATGTGAAGTGTAAGTCATTTTGACACACGTGAAGTGTAAGCTGTTGCAATACACGTGAAGTGTAAGCTGTTCTAATACACGTGAAGTGTAAGCTGTTGTAATACACGTGAAGTGTAAGTCATTGACACATGTGAAGTGTAAGTCACTGTGACACACGTGAAGTGTAAGTCTTTTTGACACACGTGAAGTGTAAGTATTTGTGACACACGTGAAGTGTAAGTCTTTATGACACACTTGAAGTGTAAGGTATTATAGTACGAGAAGTGCAAGCTATTATATCTATCACATGAGTTTAAGTCATTGTGACACACGTGAATTGTAATTATAAGCTATTATAGCACGTCAGTATAAATCATTGTGAAACACGTGAATTATAACATATTACAACATGAAATGTAAGTCATTCTGACACACATGAAGCGTAAGTCATTCTGACATACGTGAAGCGTAAGTCATTGTGACAGACGTGAAGCCTAAGCTATTATGGCACGAAGCGTAATCTATTTTAACACGTGAAGTGTAAAGTCATTGTGGCACACGTGAAGCCTGAGCTATTATAACACGAAGTGTAAAGTCATTGTGACACACGTGAATTATAGGCTATTATAGACGTGAAGGGCAAACGAGAATAATCAATACGTGCTTCCTGTGCCTCTGTATCGATCTCGATTCCTAACAATGTAAGGTTCGTAGTAGGCGCAGTTACTTTCTTAGGGTTAGTACTAAAGCCTAGGTCACTACATGCCGTTAGCATAGTGTCGTGATGTAGTTTACACGTCGGATCTGGAGCTGGCGGACCACAGGTCCAGAAGTCGTCCAAGTAGTGCCACGCTGGAGACACGCCTCGATCGCGCATCACAAAAGTTAACGCGTCCGCAAAACGCAGACATAACACAGGTGTACTCCGGAGGCCGAAGGGAAGAAACATGTCTAAGAAATACGCCGTTTACGAAATGCCGTTAAGTTCGATTGGCTATGTTGACCATAGGAGTTCCCAGTCATCTGGATGCACCAGAATGTGCCTGACCGCACAGGATAAATCCAATTTTGCCATTAACGCCCCCGGTCCCAAACGATGGAGTTGGGAAATGGCTTGGTCTAGTGTGTCATAATTACAAGTAAAACGTTCCTTGGGAATACCATCATTAACTGACTGGCCAGCGGGCCACGATAGATCATTAATGTTGCGCCATTTTTGCGGAACCGAGTGCTTTTTCGGAATACACCCATCGGCGACCCGACGAAATTGCGAAAGGGAGGTGCAAGGTACGGTCCGGCCTTACGACCAAGTTTGAGCTCACGTAAGGGATCTGCGACAACTGCGTTAGGATTTGAAATGGTTGACAAGTGATTGTTATGGATGCTAGAAAGCCTCGGGCCTTCTTAGCCAATTCGTACGCCATGTTCAATATCGTGTAAGAGTTCATTGACAAAGTCCGTGTCCGTGTGGTATCTCAGGGCCGGTTTCCATGCGGTAACGTGAAAGGGAGATGTAGGGCTAGGCAGAATGTTGGCAATCGGCCAGTCCGTGATCCCCGCGACAACGCTTGCACAGGTGTGCTCGTTTGCACTTAGCGCCGAGGTTACAGGAGCCCAGCTGGAAAAGATTACAGCCTTCTTGCCCGGAGGTTGTGCACCACTTTTCCCATTTCCAGGCGTCCTTATCGTCTTGCACTCCGTTTGATTTTCCACCGGTTTGGCGTTTTTTTTTGTTTGACTCGGCGCCATCGAGTCTGACGCCGGAAATGGACTGTCTTTCACCATATGATCGTAGCCTTTACTGCGAGCACACTGACGGCCATCTCGCTTTAGTGCAGAGGCATCCAGCACGGTAGTGTAAAGCATAGAGTCGAGTTGTGCGTAGTTAGGGGCGGGCGAAGCAGCCAGTTGGAGGCGAAACCGAACGTCGTACACGTAAACAGACTGCCATTTAAACTTCCGGTTGGCTAGTTTAATTGACTCGCGACAGACCGATAGTTCGTGGTACTTCTCTCGAAACAATTCTCCGTAATCAATGTACTCACCACAGTTAATGGCGCCAGGGTTGGTTTATTTGTCTATATCTTCAAGACTTTCAACAGTACAATAATGATTTTTTTTATGGAGAGGTTTAGAGCGCTAAACAAAATAAAATGTTGTGTTTTGTGTTAACGCCAACATCTTAATGACGTCACAATGACGTCATTTATCCAATTATAATAGGTTTCTCCATATTTTTAAGTGGCCGTAAGATACTAAAATGTTAAATTTTTCAATTCTCCTCTTGTTGGGAACAAAGTAATCGAAAATCCTATTTCGATTGGTTAAGAGGGAGAAAAGTTATTTAATTTTGAATTTTCGTAATTTTCCCGCCAAATTTTGGCATGAAATAAACACCATAAAACCATTTATGAAACATATTTCTTCAAATAACTTTTGGAGTCTTAAATATTATTACATGACAATCTAGAAACTTTAAGAAGACCTTGGTACCTAAAATCGTATGTTTTTTGAATTGTAATTTTTAATGGATAAATGCTTTCAAGGTTACATTGAAAAAACGTAAACGTCACTATGACGTCATCACTATTTGGAAACGCCCTCTAAATATAGGCGAGTGAGCATTGTATCTATATTTGTTTTACCAATGCACTTCTAACGCACTAAGTAGTTGTAATGTCGAGTTTTTGTTTTTCTTTTACAGTGGAAAGCCCCATTTATGTAAAACACATTACGTCACATATATGACGTCTTGAAAATATTAAATCCTTAATAACTTCGGAAATATTTATCATAGACACTTCAAAATTGTGCCATATAAAAACGCATCGCCATATCTTCGTTATAGCGTACTTTACTTTAAACGACTATTTAAAAAGGAATTTGACCAAAAAAGGAGCTTACTCTTATGACGTCACAATAATGTCATTATCTAAAACTAATTTAACCAGAACCTTAAATTTTACTTGCATAGTAAACTGTGAAAATTTTATTCAATTTCAGAGATAATTTAGGAAATTGTGCCATTTTATCTAATTTTGGTCACGCTCAACCCTGGCGATTTCGGGGTCATTTATGCCCACCATGCTTGGCTTCTGTTGCAGGTGATGGAGAGGGAGATGCGGAGTGAGCAGTCGTTTGCGCTGAGTTGCATGAAGGCTCTGGAATGTTTGGAATGCTTGCTGCTTGTTTTCCAGAAACCGTAGCTTTTAGAGCCGAGTAATCCGCTTGTATCGCGTCCATTTGTAGTGCCAGCGAGCGAACGGCAGACACCAATGAAGCTATTTCGTTTGGTTCGACCTTCGTTTCAATTGGAGGCGGTTCGACTTGTTCGGCCTTTGCTGTCTTTGGTGGCGACATAATGTTTGCCTCGTCGGGGGATTTTTCCTCTCTTCCGACATAGAATCGGCTTGGCGGACCGAAGTCGTGCTCTGATTTCGGGACTTTACAGCCCGGGCAGACTGATGCTCGCTTGCTGGATTTCCCCATGGCTAATTGCCGATTATAAAGAGTTTTAACGAACCAACTATAGTTACATGATTGTGCTTCGATCGAGCGAATTACACGGATATGTCCCACAGCGGAATCGGATATCTGATGCGTACACAATGCCTAGCTTTTCATATTAAACTAAGTTAATTATTCACTTTAGTTAACAACACGATTTCTCACGGGACAATTTTAGGCGCTCTGTTATTTCTACTGTATATCAATGATTTCCAAATTGTCTATCAAATTCTCAGCCCAGAATGTATGCACATGACACCCCTCTAACATTCGCTGACAATGACATAAACACCACTGAATTTTGTTGAAACCAAGATTTGGAAAATATATTCTCAATCTGATTAATAATTCATGAGATAGTCATCCAATGGAGGAACTGTATTTGGTCACATGCATGGGTCTTGATACCGTGTGAAACCCTTGTGTTTGATCATGTTTCCAACCCTAGTGATCAATATTTCTTAATCATCATATTCATGAACCACTAACTAATTACATACTGATAAACTACAAGTAAGGAGCGAAGAAGTAAAGAAATAAAAAATGACATAGAAAGAAAAAGTCTGCCTTCACTGGAGTTCGAACCACAACCCTTCCGACTGCTTATACTAACTCTTGTCCACTACTCTACTAGTACGCTAGTTGAAATCACTGCTATCAAAAAAGAATAATAAGCCATCTATTGAATAATTAGAATACAACAGTCAAATGGTAAACAATACTTGCTAATGAAGTTTGAAAAGAAACGTATGTATATTGTCGGTTTTGCATTCGCATGAGAAGACATGTCAAACACTCACTGTTCGTCTTTCATCAGGGGATTCCAAATATTTCGAAAACAATAAATTTGTTTTCTCAATATTTAGAACCCCTGATGAAAGACTCCAATTCGTGTTTGACAAAGTTCGTCAAGTGGCTAATCCCAAGCAAACTCACTCTAAATATGACTAAAACTGAATTTATGCTAATCGGGTCGAGGCAAAAGCTAAATCTTCGGTGAAATCTCCTGAACTTGCAATCAGTGGTGCTCCAATAAATTAAGTTTTAACTACAAAATTTATTGGAGTTTTAATTGATGAAACCTCACTTGGAGTATATAGCCATATCGATAAATCAGCAAAAACGATTGGATCTGGTATCGGTGCTATAACATGGATCAAACCCTTTGTACCTTAAACAACCTTACATCTTATTTTTAAAGCTTTGGTGCAACCGCATTTTGATTATTGCTGTGACGTCTGGGGAAAACTTGCGGCAAAACGTTTTCCGACAAATTACAAAAGCTCCAGAACCGTGCAGCCCGAGTGTTGACTTTTCATAATTAATAGCATGACATGAGGGAATTAAGTGATTAAATTTCCTTGAGAGCCGAGGGAAGATTTGTGGAAATCTCGACGCCGTAGTTTTCTCTGCCTAAACTACAGACAGTTGAGTTGTCTTCGAAAATGTTTTGTTGTTTATTTGCCTGATTGAGCGCCATTGATTGAATGACTCTGGCTCCCCCTGGCGACACGCGTGTTGTTTTTGAGAAGAATAACACTAAAATACAATGTAATTATGTGGTTCACACTAAATATTCAAAACGCATGCATGGAATTTGATTACGTCACGTTTATGGTTTTAACCGGGAGACACTCAGAATATTTTGGGTAGGGGTGTGCCGCGGAGCCCTCAAAACCCTGACCCTATCCCAGACCTAAAAATGCCGTTTACCATACCCTATCCCAGACTTGAAGCAAAAAATATATACCCTATCCCAGATCCCGAACAGTTTTAAATTAAAATTACACTACGAAATCCGTTGTTTTGTTTTAATATGGCATTTTAAGCTGTGGTGTGGTCGCTAGAGCGCTAAGCATGGCGCCAACGGCACGTATATCAAAATCCATACCCTTTCCCAGATCAAAAACGTAAAAAGGATACCCTATCCCAGAACTCGGTAGCTCAAAAACCATACCCTATCCCGCGGCACATACCCGTATATGCCATATAAGGGAGTACCTCCCCCGGGGGTTTTAAGTATCCCACATCATAGTTAATAGAGTGGAATTGTTATGAAACCCAGCGACTTTCTTTGTTATATGTATTTGTTCGCGTTTTTCAACCATGACCGTGCACAAAACACAATAGAAATGCCAATATGTTTATCAATCAGCCAATAGAAACGTGTGGGTTCAGTCGTTCAGGGGACGCTAATGAGCTATGATCGTGAACAATCTTTTGGCTTACCCTCTTCCAACATAAATCGCAGCGCCTTTGTTAGCCCCTTTGAAGTTTGCCGGGTTTCGTAACCATTCCACTCTATTAACTATGCCCACATGCAAGAAGCGGGTTTGAGAAATGTAGAGAAGAACTTTCTTGTGGAATAAAATAGTTAGGGTGCAGGATTAACAGGTATTGCGCCATAACCCGGTGTGCCAAGGGACAGTCCAATGTTCTCTAATCAGCGTGCATACCCCTCAAATTTTCTCTCTTGCATGTCAATGAGAGAAAATGAGAAAAAGATATGCATGCTGATTGGAGGATTTAGAGATTAAATGTCCCTGAACGAACAAAGGAAACCGAGGTGATCATTGTTATTCCAGTTATGACGCTGATAATTTATTACAATATCTGGGGTGGAGTAATTTTTAAATTACTTAACAGTACTCAACGTCAATTTCATAAAACTGTAATAGTTTATAAATCTATTAATGACCTTATGCCTGAATATCTAAGTTCTAAATTTGTAATCGCAGTGATATAACAACTTACACATCGAGAGACTCCGCTAACACGCTCGCTATTCCTTTTCAGTGTATCAACAATTTAAAAAATAATTTTAGCTCTAGCGCTGAGGTTCTTTGGAACATCCTGCCCTTAAATTTAAGGCGAACAGAATCTCTGAATAAATGTCGAAGCATGTTGAACTGCAGCAGTTTTTCTTTCTCTTAACATTGACATTGTAATCACTATTGATGGACGGCATTCACAGAAAGCTGGTGTTAGATTATATATAGCAGATAATTTATCGTAGTTTAATAGTTAACATTACATATATTATTGAAGTATTTTTTATATTATTAAGTTAGGAATTTATTATTAAATTAAGCATTTTATTTTATTTTTAAATCCTTATGAATCACTACCGTACTAAAATAAAGTTATATTATCTTATCGTAGTATTCTATTAAACACTTGAAAAATTATATTCCCATGGGAAAACAAAAACTTTATTTATTAGCCGTTATATCGCTTTCGTCTTCTAATCTCTTCACACAGGAAACCCATCGTGTTATTTCAGTAAAGATCTGTGCAACTGGAAAGTCGAAGGATCCTGGGTTTTCACAGGTCCTGAAAGAAAGCCTTTTGGTGTTGCGATGCCAATACAAGGTAATCTCCATGACTAATTCCAGTTGGTTCTAATGAGAAGTTATAAAATAAAGTAAAATATGAAGATGTTTCCAATTTCCGCTTTGGAGCCACGTGAAGCCATGTAATTCGTAGCTCTCGTAAAACTAACTTTAGAGCGATGTTCGATTGAGTATCAAAAGTGATTCGATGATTCCTTTGATTTTTCGTTTCTTTAGCCTTTCTATTGGCTGTAAAAAATGTTTTGTAATAGTCCACTTTCGATATATGCTTCAATTGTCTATGATTGAGGCCTCATATTGAAACCTTCGTGCGTGACAAGTGACGCACATATCGAAAGTGGACTATTATCGGCCAAACAAGTTCTAAACTGAAACCAATCATTGATTTGGTCCGTTACGCAAGTTATTTTTTATTAAGTTAGGGTTATCCACGATTGCGTTTACTTTCGTTCGTGATTGGTTCAAGTAAAACCAATCACGAATTCCCTCAGTTCGTGATTGGTTCATTGCGTTTTTACTTGCTCCCTAGCCTGGGAAACCAGTCCACTCTTATCGCTCCCCACTCGCGAAAGAGACGTCTGGGCAACGAAGCAGAAAATTCCATACTGATGACATAGCAGATAGCCGTTTCACAATGCATAAATTTGTTGCAATTATCAGAAGCCGAATGCGAACAACAAAGTTATTTTCAAGGTATATAACTACCGAGGCTACTCGTTTGCTTGGCAGTGGATTTATGCATCGTGAAACGGCTATCTTAGTGCTACGTCATCAGTATGGAATTTATGCCTCGTTTCCCAGACGTCTCTTTCGCGATTGGGGAGCGATAAGAGTCGGCTGGCTTCCCAGGCTCCTTGCTCCCATGTTGACCCTGTAATTACTTTCATTTTGGTTTTACAACACTCAATCGAACACCGCTCTAACGTGTTTATGCAATCATTTGTTTGATATTCCAGAACACTTCGATACTTTCAAAACTACTTTAAGTCAGTCGCATGGTCATAATACTAGGAACGGATATCTGCCGAGACTCCCCAAGCCGAGGACAGAATGGGGAACGCGTGCTACATACTTTAGGGCAACAAACGATTGGGCTTCCCTGCCAAATGAATTAAAAAAGCCCATGCCTAAGTTGATTTTTAAAAGAAATATAAATAAGTTCTTAATTAATCAGTATTTATGCCAGTTTTATCTTTTTATGATCGTTCTTTCTTATTAATATTTTTACCTATTATTCTATGTCCATTTTGTCTTTTTAATTTTAAATTTTATGTTATAGAGGACCCTCCTGAAAACCACTTTTGCATAAGTGACGGAGGCCTCCTCTCAAAAGATGTATTATTATTATTATTATGATATTCATTATAAGGCTTTGTTCCCTCTGTAGGGTCCGGTGGCTCGTATGTCTCCCTACTTAAATCCTCCAAACCTCTGAGTAATCTGTCTAGTCAGGTTATCAACCCACGGACCCAGGGATGGAGGTGCTTGCGTTTCTCGTTTTACAGTAGTAAAAAGTACTTTAGGAGAAGACTCGCGGTTTTCTTCAAAACTCAGAACGCAACATCTCAAATACGGAGTTACAGAAGCATTAGCAATGAATGGAGACTGATAGAGTTGGTGCTTCCAGTAGACCAGGAGTCATTACAGGTTAATACAATAAACGTTAGATTTATTGAACTAGCGACATCATAACTGCACTGCATGCTCATGACAGATGTGAGTCAGCATGATCACACATCAAACGTTTGTCAATATATTGTGTTTGTGAGGGGTGGGGAAGGGAGGGGTTAGAAAGCTGACAGCTAAACAGTAAGGCTATTGTGTACATTGTCCTTGGTGAAATCTTGGTGAAACAAATGTGGTTTCTTTTGTTCCTAACAACCAACATGGCCGCCAGTGCAAACAACAAAACACTTGTTTCTAGAAAAGTGATGTATTGTTTATACAGGTGATATTCCAGGGAGACAAGCTGCATAACCAACCCAAGTTGGCCGTCGCTGATATCAGCTTCTCTAAAGTAGCTTGTACCGGTTAGTAACAGTTGTTTTTATTCTTTAATGCTAAAGTTTGTAATTAAACTGTTTACATGTTTTGACACGAAAAATCCTTAGGAAAAGGTCGTCTTTCGTTTTCATTGCGTGGTACCATTTCTCCTGAAGACCATATTCAAGTATTAGCAGCTACTATTATATAGACACTAGTTATTGTTGGCTTCAGAAATATGTTGCTTACAAAATGTACTTCAAATCTTTAAAAACAAAATATTGTCTTTGCTTTATAGCATTTTCAAACGTAAACAAAAAGCTGCCGCGATTCTTGTCAGGTGAAGAAATAATCGTGTCCGAAAGAATGAAAAATCCGCGCGTATTATCGGCCGAAATGAATATTTTGCTGCGCTTTGAAAAATAGCAGCATCATAGCCCACTTCCGCGATATGCTTTACTTGTCATGCACAAATATTTCAGTACGAGGCCCCGTGCGAAATTAAATTTATTATTTTTACAGAGTAAAGAATAAATTTAATTTACCACGGAGCCTCGTATTGAAACCTTTGTGCGTGACAAGTAAAGCATATCGCGGAAGTCGGCTATTATGTTCACAAGGTGTTTTTTAGAGCCATTTCATTGGCTCTTGTATTCAAGTTCAGTATTTAAAGGAGTGTTTACTTAGAATTGACAATCTAGGCAAGTTGCTGCACTATTAACATTAATTTTAAATTAAACATGTTCATTTTCCTTGGTCTAGTTTTGTTGTTCTTGCTTGGAATAATGTTTCGTTATTTACAGTTTACTGTAGCTATAGAATGATAGATCATAACAAATTATAAAACAAGAACCTTTAAACTCCACGGGTTTAGGTGATCTTGCACAGGTGTGGAGAATACGTTGCCGAGTTTTTCCTACTGAGATACATGTAGGTTGTTATCCCGATTTTTCGTATACGGCAATTCACCACTTCTTTCGGCTGATTGGCCTCACTGCCGGAAACTCTCGGATATAAGACATACACCACAACACATTTTTCGAGAGAAAATGCAATTATTTGGAAATTCAAAAAAGTATTATCTCGATCACGTTCTACCCAACCGATTTCGTTACTTTTAAAAGGAAAAATTTCAGCAAAGTAAGAAGAAGAACACTGATTTAATTGCGATCTAAGTTTTTAAATAATTTTGTTTTGTCGAAATCCCCTATATTTTCCTTCCAGCTGATCATTTTCCTGCAGCACCACAGTGGCGCAGCAGCAGACGAGGCACCGCAGACTACTGATAAAATGTGATACGAAACAAAATCCTTTACAATTTCATGGCTTTAGCTTTAGTATTTTGTACTAATTTGATGAAGATGTTAAAATTTATAATTCCACTCCTGTCTTCTTCGTAGCCGTTCAAAGCCGTCGTCACATAACACTGGTGTTACTAAAACTAAGAAAATAATTTCAAGATACACTACTTTAGAAATTTATTTTGATTATCTAACAGTATTGTTTCGAAGTCTGCTCATATTTTTGGACCCATAAGATGAGCAATGTTTTTAATTTTTCATCCGCACGGTAATAGACCAGTTCGCGGTAAATTTTCACGCGGAATTTGACTCGTTTTTACAGACAATGTATGGAAAACTGAAAACACGATTGCACGCTTCACAGCACAGCTACATCCCTCAAATTTAGATATGTTAAACTTTTACCTGGTATCTTAAGTTCGTATCTGAAGAATATTTCAGAAATTCGATTTTACGGATTTTATTTGGCATCGGATTCCCATCGATTCCCATACAAACACTGTAATTCGCGCCATGTTTCAAAATGTCGGAATTTACCGCGAACTGGTCTATTCATGCAATTGCCCACTTTAGAAACGAGTAGGGGAATAGGGCGAGTTCGGTTTCGCAAAGGCGCTTGGGATCGTTACTGGGGACAGTTAATTGCGATATTTGCTATGTTTCTTTGTATTCTGCAATTAGGGTGTCCCCAGTAACGATCCCAAGCGCCTTTGCGAAACCGAACTCGCCCCATTCCCCTACTCGTTTCTAAAGTGGACAATTGACGAGATAGGCGCCCGCGTTTTGTTTTGTTTAGGTCGAATTGTGCTTTTGAAGCTAATGAAAATGGTTATGTGTACTATGGGTGTTTTGATGCTTTTCAAGCGTTCCGAGCACGTGCCTAAACCCCCTAATCATTTGACATCGCAATTCTTTACTAAAACCATTCAAAAGGCAAATGTGTTCTAAGCGAACTGGTACTTAATTAAATTTGTTTAAAGCCCCGAGAGAAGAACAAACAATGTGAAAAAATGCTGCGCTATTAGAACTTTAACTTTCCTTTATTTCTAATGTTTGTAAACTTCAAACCCACTGGCGCTAAGAAAGATCGTTAGGCATTTAGGCACTAAACGACGCGATTGTTTGCACATTGTACTCGCACCGATCCCTATGGTATTGCTTTCCCAGGTAACAACAAAGACACATATGGGGATATATGTATTCTGGAGTGTCATCTTTTTTTGATCGGGTATATATATATATATATATAGTCAATTTCAAGAAGGTTGTCGGAGTAAAGAATATTTTATAAACATAACTGTCACGTGACCGTACATACGAATATATTAAAATCACTCGGTTGTTCAAATTATTACGCGTTACGAACTACAGCCGAGGAAGCGACAAAATAGGCCTTTGGCCAGAGATTGTCACGTGACGTGTTGGCCCATAAGCAACGCCATACTGGGTTGTAAGCTAGCTTGACTGAATCCGTGGTATCATAGCTGAACTTCGAAGCGTTTTTCTTTCTTTCTTACAAAATTAAAGTTATTCTTTACTTTTCATCCAGTATTTCGTCAAATATGCTGGGCAAAATAGAGTTTGGAGTCTCAAACGAACTGACCTCGAATCTCTGGCATTTGCCAAACATGGCGGCCGCTCAACCCGCACACACAGCACTATCGTTTGTGTAATAATGTCTGAATTTATCAGCCTTAAATTTGAGCAAAATGCTACAAAACATATTAATAGAATGGTGGAACCTGTTCAGTTGTATTATTTAAATGCATGTTCGTTCCCTTTGCTTCAACTTTATAGAAAAGGACAAGCTATGCCTAGCTGCATGAGTATGTACTATGGAGATGCAGAAATTATATTTGAGTATTATTTTAGTTTGATACTGTACCAGTGGGTTCTGTAAATGAGTACAGCAGATGCAAATGATCACTGCAGTCATGTAATTTACGTGTTATTAAAGCTTACCTGAAAACCACATATGGGAGCTACATATCCAGTTCTGAAGCAAAGAAAAATATCAGGTTTGATAAAATTTATATCCCTACTTAGTCATTGGAGAGAATGTTATATATTTGTTTCTGATGTTGCTATTAGCCAGTAATATTATTAAAGGGACACTAATTAAGTTGTCAACCCCAAAATGCATGACAAAAATATCTACCCAGATTACCAGATTATGATTTCCAGGTGTACTAGAGAAAATTTGAGACAATTTTGATAAAGGATAGCAAAGATTCGGGTGGATAAAAAAATGCTGCTTTTAGGAGAAATAGAGAGTGAACTCCTAAACCTGTTGATGGAGTTGCTGTTTCTAAAAGCAACAGGAACATTATTTCACTCTTTGTGTGAAAGGTACAAGGAGCGTAGTTGTACTGTACTAGACTTAGATCTAATATATACATTTAGACAAGCCTGAAAGCGCAGCTCCCAATTATCTGAACTGAGGTAACGCCCTGAAAAAAAGTGATAAATTATATAAAGAAAACAGAAATAAAAACACCAAATTAAATGTTAGAGTCAAGGTAAAAATCATTGTAAAAAGTTTAGAAGAAAAAGAAGATTACGAAAATAAAATCGATCACTAACTACTGTCAATGTTTCGATCTGGGCCGCATGGTTTCAACAGTGCGCGCGCAAGTGCAACACTTAACCAGGCACGTCATTCGTCGGGCGCGAGGGAAACCGAAATTGAGCCAATTTTTACTCTCATCCTATATCACTTGTGCTCCGCTCCGCTAACGAGTCTAACGCGATCGGCATGATGTGTGTGCTGCTAGACTGATTTAGCATGCGGACGCGAAGTTCGAAGGCGACGTAACGTGGACGATAGGAGATTTCATTGTGGACGGCAACAAGGTGTAACATTAGCGTGACATAACAGAAGGAGAAGACCCGACGTGAGCAAAATCAAGATTGCGGTGTTTGTTGTTTCTGTTGTTATTGAAATTATGCTCCAGTAACACCTCATTTCCTAAGTTATGTAATACCTTGGATCCAGCGCCCTTCCCTTAAGTCATGGCCAAAGGTTGTGGATTTAAATCCGTTAGAGAAGCTATACTCCTCGCATTTGATCAAACCATTAGCGACCAAAATTAATTTGCTCTTCTCTTCGATAGCAACTCATCGAGGGAAGTATTGCTGTATTGCAAATCTGATGTCTTTGACGTGCAAACCTAGGATTATACAGAGTGTCGTACCGAACTGCGAATCGCTAAAAAAGACCTGAGTTACCAAATCGATGCACTAAAACTTCTCAGTGAACTGTGTGCAGTGGAGTTGAAGGGATTTGCGTTGCTCTTAAACGGCTTGCATTCACGTGCTGCAATTCGACAACGCGGTACTCATTTGCCGAACTGCTTCGGATTCGTGGATGGAACTCTCTGCCTGATTTCAAGGCCGAAATATAACCAAATAATACTATATCGCCACAAAAGAGTCCATGGAATCAAGTACCAGAGTGTTGTGATACCAAATGGGATGGTTGCCAACATGTGCGAAGGAAAAAAACATGATAGTACGCTACTGTACGAATCTAACATGTTGATAGAGTTGAGGCGTGTTGCCTGGGAAAATGGAGAACCACTCTGTCTTTACAGAGATCCAGCATACCCACTAAACGTCCATCTCGAAACTCCTTATAGAGGACCACGTCTGACCAACAACATGGTTATGTACATCAAAGCAATGAGTGAAGTGAGAGTATCGCTAGAGTAGCTATTTGTCAACATTAGTAATTATTTTAAATTTGTTGATTTTATGAAACAGCTCAAGGTTGGCTTGAGTGCAATCGGTTAGCTTTACCTTGTTTGTGCTTTACTTGGGAATGCAAGAACTTGCCTCTATGGGAATATCGTGTCCCAGTTTTTTTTATTTGCCGCCACCTACTTTACAAGTAATAGATACAGAATGAGTGGCCGTGCTTTATGGCATTTACAAACTCGAACTGAAAGTGAGAGGTTGTAAATCCCATAAAGCACGGACACGAATACTGTATCTGACTTATCAAACGTCTAAATTAACAGAGTCATGTTTTTAGTTATTGGCGATTGGCGATACGACTTGGACGAAATTTGTATCAGATTTACAGATCACTTATCGCTCAGTGATTTCCTTTATTTGTGCTTCATGAATTAATAATAATGAGTTCGATAAGAGTATGTTCAGTAATAATAACTTCTTATTAATGGAGAGCGACATCTTTGCGGGAAAATATTAGACCGAGGGCTTGACAGTATCGATAATAGATAAATATCGTAGATAAAAGATCGAGGTTTGATCACGCCGGGCACGAAAGATCGTAAAAAGGCCGAGGTTGAGTGCACACACAAAAAAAAAATTAACACCATTTCTTTACTACTACTCTAAATTTGAAGACATTTTGGCAGATTGGTAACAAAGTGAAACTTCATTTTTTTGGACAATTGTTTATGTATTCTGCCGTTGTTGTGACGTCATAAGGGATGTCTCCTTTTTTGGTGAAATATAACCTTTAAAACACGTTGCAAACAGATTATGTGATCAAAATGGCTTCATGAAATATATTCATTTAGCAAAAATTTGAACTCTCTACGATAAATATATCCAGAGTTATGGATGATTCACTATTTCTATGACGTCATTATCAGTGACGTCAGGCTTCAAGCATAAATCAGACTGCCTACTATAAAAATATCACTAAAGGAAATACGATGACTTCTGAGAGTTAGAAAAAGGTGTTCCGTCGATAAAATTCAAAAAAATCTGAACTAGCTATTTTCTGAGGACATCCAAATATATTAATGACGTCATAATGACGTATACCAAAAATAAGGCTTCCAATTCTAAGCTGTTATACTCAAAAAAATAAAAATTCTAAAAAGAACACGTTGTTATCAATAAAGAGTTTTATTATTGTGCAAGATATGATGTACCAATATTTCGAACTCTAAAAGTTAAAACAAGCGATATTTTCATAAATGGTTTTATGTTATTTATTTCCCGCCAATTTTTGGCGGGAAAATTGCCAAAATTTAAAATTGAATAACTTTTGTTTACCTCTACCAATCGAGAACGGGTTTTCGATTCCTTCATTCTCATGAAGAAGAGATTTTAAAAAGATAATAAAACGTTTTTAGAGGTAATAAAAAAGTATAGGAAACCTATTAGAAATGGACAAATGACGTCGTTGTGACGTCATAATGATGGCTACATTAGCTTAACTTATCAGGTTATGTTTTGTTGGCATTCATTTATACACATACCAAAATTCATTTATCTACGCAGAATGCTTTTTAAAATATAGAAACCCCGGCCTTTTTACGTTCATTTGTGCCCGGCGTGGATATTTTCCCATAAAGACCGAGCGGACGAGGTTAATAAGATGTTTATTATATGTAAAAGTTTATAAATGAGCGACCACGAACAACACTCCACTGGTATACGTCGGATCAAACAATGATCTAAATGGTTCGCAGATTAAGAAATAAGTAGAATGAAGAATAGTCGACATATTGTGCTACATTAAATCCGTATAATTCTACGTCGTATTGGTTATTCTTCATTCTACTTATTTATAATATGGCACTTTCTTAGCTAGAAAACAAAATATAAAGCCGGAAGTTAATATTTTACATCCGTTTGGTGAACGCGCACGTCTTGTTTGTAGTTTTCGCGCCCTTTTGAGTTTATCCGTATGATGAACGAAGGCAACACTGTGTTTTATTGATGAATTGAGAAGCAGAATTGAACATCGAACATTGAATATTAATTTATTTGAACATTGAATAGATAGTTTTCACTCAATCCCCAGAGATTCAAATGACAAAGGGCATGGCGGCCATGTTGATGTACCTAACAAAAGAAGCTAACGAAGAACATATTGTTACACATGGCCGCCGTGACGTCATGTGCAAACCATCTATTGAACATGAGGGCGAAAGGACGAAAAAATGTGTCAAACTGAAGTCATCTTCGTTTGATAATTTATTGATCAACACTCATCACCTGTTTTGCGAACCTTGGACAAATTTGTTGCTGGCTATCACTGGTAAATCCGTAAGTGGCATCCTGAGACACTGCCAATATTTTCAGCTAGCAAAAATCGATTGCCTGATTTCCCAGATGTAAATAATGTAATATATAAAGTGGTAAGCTGTAGTGCTAAGTGTGCACGCTCTACGAGGGAAAGAGAAAAAATCTCTGACCCAAGTGGGACTCGAACCCAACGACCTCCAGGTTACATGTCTGGCGCTCTACCAACTGAGCTATGAAGTCAGATGAGAGCAATCGTGGGTATTGGTGCGTTATATGGGGTCACGGTGATTATATATGTATATGTAGTTATGATATTGAATCATGTTTGCCGCGTAGCACTAGTAAGTGTAAATAATGTAATATATAAAGTGGTAAGCTGTAGTGCTAAGTGTGCACGCCCTACGAGGGAAAGAGAAAAAATCTCTGACCCAAGTGGGACTCGAACCCAACGACCTCCAGGTTACATGTCTGGCGCTCTACCAACTGAGCTATCAAGTCAGATAAGAGCAATCGTGGGTATTGGTGCGTTATATGGGGTCACGGTGATTATATATGTATATGTAGTTATGATATTGAATCATGTTTGCCGCGTAGCACTAGTAAGTGTAAATAATGTAATATATAAAGTGGTAAGCTGTAGTGCTAAGTGTGCATGCCCTACGAGAGAAAGAGAAAAAATCTCTGACCCAAGTGGGACTCAAACCCAACGACCTCCAGGTTACATGTCTGGCGCTCTACCAACTGAGCTATCAAGTCAGATGAGAGCAATCGTGGGTATTGGTGCGTTATATGGGATCACGGTGATTATATATGTATATGTAGTTATGATATTGAATCATGTTTGCCGCGTAGCACTAGTAAGTGTAAATAATGTAATATATAAAGTGGTAAGCTGTAGTGCTAAGTGTGCACGCCCTTCGAGGGAAAGAGAACAAATCTCTGACCCAAGTGGGACTCGAACCCAACGACCTCCAGGTTACATGTCTGGCGCTCTACCAACTGAGCTATCAAGTCAGATGAGAGCAATCGTGGGTATTGGTGAGTTATATGGGGTCACGGTGATTATATATGTATATGTAGTTATGATATTGAATCATTTTTGCCGCGTAGCACTAGTAAGTGTAAATAATGTAGTATATAAAGTGGTAAGCTGTAGTGCTAGGTGTGCATCAATGTACCGGGAAAGGGCCTGCCGTGGGCAATGATGAACGAGTTGGAGCTTTGTCAGTTTGTGTACAAGATATTTGCACTTTGCAGCATAAAATGGACGTGACGTTTTCGAAGCTCTTATTCCAAAGGATATTGACTGGCCTTCAGGAATGTCGTCAGAGAGGATGCTATTAGTAGTGATAGTGGGCTAAAATAATACCTCCAAGCATTTTTCCGCAAACTCTTTATACTTGAGAAGTGACTTCAGATTTAGATCGACCCGAAAAACGTAGGGATTCGATTTTGATCGACCTCCAAAGAATCCGGAAGGAACTTAATATTTCGACTGACCCTGCGTAATGATGTCATTCCGATCAGTCAAGGACCAGTGAAGACAATGAAAACCCGAGGTGGTCGGACCTCGAGGAGGGGATTGTCTTTGAAAATCCTCAAGAGGATGAAGGTGAAGCCCAAAGTTGGCATTACCCTAGTATTGACCCTACAATCAGAGGATGGTGATGTGACCCAAGTATGGGCCCCGTCAAAGCTTCGGTCGATGCTCACCTCCAAGGACGCCTACGTCCTAAACTTGAGCATGGTGCCCTGTGGTGATGAGGGTGGGACCGCCGCCTCCTTGTAGCTTGGCTCGATTTCAGCCGTTGGGGTGTCGTTTCTTCAAAGCCTCCCCCCACTAACGGCTGGGCGCGCGGTCAACACACCGTGTCCGTGACGTCACCTGATTAAAATTCAATATTATTCAATTTGCGTGTTTTGACAAGAAAAGCCTTTTACCCTTTCACGACTGTAGCGTAGGCTCGAAACTTTCAAAACACACTGGAACTCTAAACTAAAACTCCAAGTGTGAAATGAATTCTCAATAACAAACGCCATTTAAAATTATTGAGAAAGTAGGCTGCATTATTTGTTACTCTGTAATATTAGTGCCGCTCAAGACACCTTCGCTGACAGAAATTAAAAGCCGATATACGGGGATAAAGTTCAGATATTATCTCGGAACTATTCTGAGCTAGAGTCGAGTATTCCCGCTTAGTACTTGTGTCAAGTATGTTTTGGAGACCTTAAAAAATGCACAAACGTAGTACATAGGACTTAAAGAATTGTAAAACTCGTTTGATGCAGCGATTTTCAAGTGAACTGTGATCGCAGAGTTAAACGCGTAAACGTGGCCTCAGTCAGATGCGATTTCCTCTCTTATAACTCCTTTTAATATGGAGTCGTCCGTCTTTTCTTCTCCAATAAAGTGACTGTTTCCCAAGTGACTTTCCAAACCCGGTGCGTACTGACAGTGTCTTCACCCAAAAACTAACTCTCCTATTGCTTCCTTGTGTGAATCCTTGAATTATTCGAATGCAAACTTTTCCAAAGCAAATTTAAACGCATTTAATTTTGGAACAGCAATCCAAAGCTTCTGGTCCGGCTTTGAAAAGTTTACAATATAAATTATGCAAATACATTCAGCGACAGGATTTGAGTGGCAAGTTTTTGATTGGCTAAATACCAACAATGCCACAGCTCGCGCGCCCAGCCGTGAGTGGGGAGAGGATCGAGGGCACACCGAAACCCCCACGGCTGGAAACCGAGCCTACCTTGTAGCTCGCATAAGTTTTTTTTGGATTTTATCGCTGGCAACACGCGTAGATTACATGGTCCTTGAGTGGTAGTAGATCCGACTTCACGTAACCTTACTTAGGGTAAGGTCACGAGACTTAGACGTATCTTAGCCCTTATTAGCTGGAGCGAACATGGAGATCATGTCCAAGCTTGAGCTTAGAAAGAAGGCGATGAAGGTGCGGGTCAAAGGTATTGGCAGGAAGAAGGAGATGATTGAGGCCTTAGGGATGACTGACATGGTTTCCTTGAGAAATACTAACGCCAGACCCGTCCACCTAGTGGACATTGAATTGGGTGAAGTCAAGAAGTACGATCCAATACGCAAGTGCTCGTTTTACCTACGCAAGAGCTCCGGATGGCTCTTTTACTTTCTAACGCAAGAAAGGACCATCTGGATTGGTGGACGCGAGTACAGGTTGGTCGAACCAGAGAGTTAGTTGGCGGGGACGAGCATGTTAGCGCGGCGATGGTAGTCTCGTCCCCTTTTTAAATGGGGAGACGATAGGAAGCTGTCTGAGATCAAAGCGTTGTTCAAGGAGCATGGGATCAAGTCAACGCTTGACTACCACGTGAAACTTGTGTCATCAATTGAAGCAGTACGACATGAAGATGAGGGTCAAGATCACCAAGCAAAAGAAGCCCAAGCTAGTCCATATCGTCACCAACGCTCGCGATGCCGTTTTGGAAAATCATTCAAATTTCCAATTGTCAAATATTTTGCCGGGTAATAAGTCTTGGGCAAAAACGTATTGGCCATGGCTATCGGTTATCAATTTTTCGTTTCTTGATATGTTTTAACTCGTGAGCATTTAAAACGGTAAACGATCGAAACAAACTCATAAGCGGACATGACACTCAACAAAAGGTTCAGCCAATGTGACGGCCCCAGTAAAAATATTCTGTGATCACACTGTGATTACGGTTTTGGGTGTGATCACACATGTGATCACACCTAAAATTGTGATCACATCTGAGTCATGGTGTGATATGCAATCAAAGTGTGATCACAGGTGTGATCACACTAAGTAATATGTGATCACAAAAATAACACGTGATCACAATAACAACATGTGATCACAATAACAAACTGTGATCATGCACAAGTGCAATATCATGATCATGAGTACAATTACACTTAATAATTAATTTTCTATTCTTATATAGTTAATTGTTTTAATGTATCTAGCTACATTTCTATTGTTAATTCCCTCTAGATTTTATCACCAATTTATTTAGCTATTTTACAAGAGCCCCTTTGGTGAGCCTGACTACAGCTCTTGGGAAATTGCATTGAATAAATCTGTTCAAATAAAGAAAAGTCGAATGTACATGTAGAGATCAAGAAAGCTAGGCTGCATACAGTTAAAACAATGTACTCATATCAAGTAAAATCACATGTAAAAAATTAAGTAGCTTGCCTGATCCCATGAAACAGCTATAAGTTATATTTGGAAAGTAGGACATACTAACCAGAATAGAATTCAGAACAATCATCGAGTTCACACGTCCATTGGCTGGCGAATATGATTCATGGAATCATGCCTCTCCAAAATAGGCCGCTGATGCAAGTTAAGCACATTATTTTTTTGACAACTAATCCATTTAATTACGCATTAATACTTTAGGAATACATTTCTAAAGTATCCATTTTATCTAGAAGAATTAACTAATAAGCTTATAATTACAGGTAAGCTTACGGCAGTTACGTACATTACAATGTTTTTAAAACAGCTGACTTCTCAAAGCTGGATTCTGGTTGTAGTTTTAAATACGCAACCCACCCAGCCTCAGGTTTTTTTTGCTTTCCCAGACAGAGGAGTAAGTAAACCAGTTCATTAGCATCTTAGATTCGTCAGAGACATAGCCATCTAGACCATTTTCCAATCCTTAATGCCATTACTATTAGACGAAGACAACCCTGCCTTCACTCTACAAACCAATATGGCCGCCATGAATCGATCCCATGATGCACTGCTTTGTATAATACCGCTGACCTGAATCATGCGGGCGGTTTCAGAAACCTCTTGGCGCAATCGTTCAAAAAAGCCGTTAGATGTGCGATCTCTTGTAAAATCTGTATTATAGGCCTTCCAAACTTTGCAAAAGAATCTTCAAAACACCTGGAAGGTTAGAAAACTACAAAGGTAAGATGTGATAGTAAAATTGTATGGTTTGTAACCAGGAAAAAAGGGAATTTCACGCTAATTTAGGTTAAAATTATCATGCACAGTCGACTACTACGAGATTTGAGACTGACTCTTTTTAGAAAAAGAACTCATGATCATATCATGCATTAACCCCTTCACTTTTAATGAGCAAATCCGGAATTTTATCAAGTTTTATGTATATAGAATACAATTTAGCAAAGTGATCGATCACCAGATATCAGGGTTTGTCGGAGTTCTTAAAACTTAAACTTAAAGTACACTCTGAGAGTGTCAGTGACTGCCTTAAAGACAGTCTGCACAGAAAGCCCTACAAATGAGTAATATCATGATTTGTGAATGCTATTGAGGAGGAACTGAGGAGGTTCAAATTCTTTGAAATTGCTTGATTACCAGAGAACAAGAAGGTCATCTGCTGGCACATCAGACAACTAAAATTCACTTTAAGGTAAAAAAATTACAGAGATATTTCACAAATCGCAAATTCCTATACAATTGCAGTTAATAAATACACTAGCCTTATAATTTTTGACCACAAATATCGATCCTGGGCTAATCCTATGCCGCTGCACGAGTAGATTAGCATCCTCCGCATGTACATAATATATTTACAATGTACATTGACTGATCAGCAACAATTGAAATTAGGGCATGCTGTCAGTGCTTCAAGAACAAGAACAATCAATATTGGAAATCATGACAGTACCGTAGTGTCATTCAGTGTATAATTGCAGTACATAATGACCTGCTGGCTGCCCATGACAATTAATATGCAATCTAATGGACATTTATAACAGCTAGTACAAATACAAATGTAAGTTAATTACCAGTTTTCTTACATGTATTTCTTCCATGTTTTTCCCGGTAGAGGTCTGTATAAGAGGTTCAAGTGTAGAGCATGGCCAGGACAACCTTTGACATTACATGTATCTGATTATTTCTTAAAAAAATATATGATTCAGTGAAATAATAATTGTAATTAATTGTGTTACATTATTTAAATATTTACTGGCATATTTACTTCTGCTTATCATTATATACATCTTATTAGATACTTTTTCGGGTAATACGGGCTGATATTTTACGAGTTGCGAATGTATTTTTCCGAGCCCCGCAGGGGCGAGTAAAAATACAAGCAACGAGTAAAATGTCAGCCCGTATTACCCGAAAAATTATCTAATAAGAGATTTATTATACAACACTTGAATATCTTTGTGATTGATTTCCTTTTCAGTTCGAAGAGAAATCCGTGCGTCTTTTAGATCAATGACGTGAGCGATGGAAAGCCAGAAAAGTGCCTTTAATTTCATTGGATAATAAACTAAAAGTATGACATGTGATATGAATCTCGTAAAACCAGCTTGTTTTTATAAGCTGTGCATGACAAACGTTCTCGAATTAGTTCAACAAGGAAAAGTGTTTCAAAGAGAATATAAAGCGAGAAATTCAAGCCAAAAACGTCTAATATACTTTTGAACTTGACAAAGAGGCTCTTAACATTCTCTTTAAGAAACAGTGTTCAGTCTAAAGTTCATCGTCACTATCAAGAAGCGGCAAAATTCTCTTGAATCTTCTGGTTGGTGTTTTTAACCCGCCACAAGGATAACCAGCATTTCCACCGAAGTTCAATGAACAGTTGTTGAATACGGCACCACAGAACATTGCTGGTTTTAAATGTAAGTCTTGTTCGGCAGACATCATATTTGGATTGGTCATCAGTGGTTTGAGGATTTTCTTCTCTGGCTCCGAAGATTCCTTCGACGTATCGCGCGTCCCTTGGCCTTGAATGTGGTGACTGATTTTGCTGGACATGTCTTTCTGTTGTTGTTCTGAGGCTTCAGAATAACTGTCCAAGGATTTGAGATTTCTTTGACCTGCCAGACCAATAATATTGAGAGGCTCAACATTCTCTTGTCGTAAGGTTGAAATCATGGTTCTTCGTACAGAATGATTAGTGTATCGGCCATTCAATCCCGCGGCTTTGCTCATTTCTTTCATGAAAGAGCCAAGTGAGTGCTTACCAAGGGGCTGTTTCTTGAACCAAGTCTGTGATGCTGGCCTTGGAATTGATGCTAGGTAAAAAGGAGCATCTGGGTAGTTCATATCTGCTGGTCTTCGGGATATGTACTCCGTGAAAATACGAACAGGACAACATGGTCCATCGGTGGCGTACATTTTGGGATTGAATGGCCGGTCAGGAACAAACTCGTTCTCGCCGGTACGAGTTTTACTGCCACGCTCAATCACCCACTCGACATACATTTTTCCCTCTGGCCCATCCTCTTTCTTTACATGGAAGTCACCAAACCTTACACGATGGTGTTCATCCCGAGCTCTCCAGCCAAAATAGATGGTATTATTGAACCAGACTGTACGTAGAAGGGTTTGAGAAGAACAGTTTCCAAGCTGTTTTTGTTGCCATAACTGTTGGATCTGTGTGTCGTTTAGTCCAAGGGCTTTATTCAGCCTTTGACCTTTACCAGAGCGACGAAGTTCTTTTCTTTTGCAAGACAAAGCTTCTCTGGCCTTTGAGAATTGTCTGTCAAGGAGTATGCTGTATGTTTTGCCTTGTTCTCGCAAAAAGCGGTCAAAACTACGAAAGTATGAGGTAAGTGTATCTGGCTCAAATTCGTCACCATCTTGTTTTCGTACTTTCACTACAAAGTGTGAAAGCACACTGTCAAGTTCAGTAGGCGGTATATTGTCAATAGTTCTCGTTTCGTTAACAGTTTTTGCCCATTTATAAAACACGTTAAGGTCGCTTCGTGTCTTTTTTGTTGTGTTTTTGTTTCTGTTATCCTCGATAAATTTTGTAACTTCGTCATTGTCAAGTTTTGTCTCTTTTTTCTCGCTTCTTACATTGCCACTGGAACTGTCAGTCGTTTCAGTTTCCTCAAGCAACTCGACAGCGTTAATAAGTTCTGTATCAAAGTCAATGTCGTCGAAAAGTCCTGTTAAGTCAAAGTTTGGGTAGTCCGCGTTGAGTTCGTAACAAATCTCATCGGCCATTTTTGCTTTGAACTCAGTATACGGTCGTGTACTAAACCGGTCAATACTGGTTTACTAGCGGGTAATACGACAATCTAGTGGGTAATACGCTGGCATATCAGTCCGTTTTTGTGACCTAATATGGTAAAATTACGTCATAGTTGTATAATAAGTAGTATTACAGTTGGCAATTAAGACATTGAATAATAATTAAACTTTATTGAATTTGCATCAGATCATGTGTGATCAAAATTATCATGAAGGAATTTAGTGTACACTTGTAAGCATGATCACACTTGTAAGCGTGATCACACTTATGATCATACTTCCTCAATTCCTTCACTCCAGACATTTGTGATCACAGTATCACCGTGATCACACCATGATCACACCGTGATCACACGTAAAAGTTTTTACGCGTGATCACATCTGACTGATCACACGTGTGATCACGGTGTGATCACAGCATATTTTCACTGGGATTCTGTGATCACACCATGATCACACCATGATCACATGTAAAAGTTTTTACGCGTGATCACACGTGATCACACTGTGATCACACTTTACACTTTACTACACTAAATTCCTTCATGATAATTTTGATCACACATGATCTGATGCAAATTCAATAAAGTTTAATTATTATTCAATGTCTTAATTGCCAACTGTAATACTACTTATTATACAACTATGACGTAATTTTACCATATTAGGTCACAAAAACGGACTGATATGCCAGCGTATTACCCACTAGAACTGAAAATATTGGTATTCCCACATTACGTCAGGGTGATTCAGTGTTCATCTCAGATAAGGACAAGGCAGAAACTCTCAACACCCAGTTTCAAAGTGTGTTCACCAAAGATGATGGACAACTTCCTGAACTTAGCTCCACTACACGTATTTGTACTCCTATGGAAGATATAATGTTTACTGAGCCCGGTATACGTAAACAACTTGAAAACATTAATACATCCAAGGCTTCTGGGCCTGATGGTCTATCGGGTCGTGTTTTACATGACTTATCTCCTGAAATATCGGGCATGCTCACCTTCATTTTCCAACAAAGTTACAATTCTGGAGCTCTCCCAAGAGACTGGTCAAGTGCTATGGTTGTACCCGTCTTCAAGAAATCTAGTAAAGAAAACCCTGCCAACTATCGTCCTATATCACTTACCTGTTTGTCCTGCAAGATAATGGAACATGTGGTTCTTAGCCACCTAAATAAACACTTATCAGCTAATAACATTCTCTCTGACCTACAACACGGATTCCGTTCTGGACTCTCTTGTGAAACCCAACTTGTTCTTACAGTTCACGACTGGGCCAGCATCATCAACAAACATGGCCAAGCTGATGCCTTGCTTCTCGATCTAAGCAAGGCGTTTGATAAAGTATCCCACGAGAAGCTATTACACAAGCTCTTGCACTATGGCATCCACGGAAGGTCTCTCTTGTGGATTTCTAGCTTTCTCTCCAATCGCTCTCAATTTGTGACTGTGAATGGCACCCACTCAAGTAGCATTGCTGTTACCTCAGGCGTACCACAAGGATCAGTCCTGGGTCCAACATTGTTCTTGCTGTTTATCAATGATATTGCAAATAGGGCTAATTCACAACTGCGTCTGTTTGCGGATGATGCAGTAGTATACCGGGACATCAAGTCTCCAACCGATCATCAGCTGCTACAAGATGACCTCATCAATCTATCCAAATGGGCTTCAGATTGGCAAATGGAATTTAACATATCCAAATGCCATCTCCTTTCAGTAACAAACAAGCACAAGCCGTACATGTCCACCTACTCGGCCAACTTGCAGGACCTATCTCAAGTCCCCCACTATGATTATCTGGGTGTACGTTGCTGTAAAACCCTAAGATGGGGGCCCCATTGCTGCAAAATTGCTAGTAAGGCGAACAAAACCCTTGGGCTGATAAGACGATCCCTCAAACCCTGTAATATCGCAGTTAAAGAAAGAGCTTACCAGTCTCTTGTCAGGCCTATCCTGGAATATGCTGCTCCTGTATGGAATCCCCACACAGACACTGACGTAAATCGCCTTGAACAAGTTCAAAAAAACGCTGCCAGATTTGTTTCGAACAATTATAATCCTACTGTAAGCACATCTAATTTAGTCAGGTCATTAGGTTGGGACACTCTAGAACAAAGACGCCTCCTTAATCAATCAGTGCTGTTTTTTTAAATTAGAAATGGGCTGGTAAACATCCCTTTCCCTGAGTGTGTTACTACTTCCTCCAGATCTAGTAGACGCCATCAGTATAAGTACACACAACTTCCAGTTAATGTATTAGCATATAGCTATTCTTTTTTCCCTAGGGCTATAAGAGTATGGAACCTGCTTCCGTATGAAGCAGTTTCTGCTAACAGTCTAGCCAGTTTCAAGTCAGCCGCCCTGCCTGCCATGCGATCTATGCAGGTGCCTAGCCACCTGCGCAGGCTATAGATCGCTCGTATATATGTTTAGTTATTATTCTTATCTATTTAATATTTACTTAATATTTTGGTATGTGTCACGACTTAAATCGCGTAGTTTATTATTACTATTATTAGTAGTATTATTACTACCATTAGTAGTAGTAGTAGTAGTAGTATTATTATCATTACTATTATGTTACTTAGTTTATTATTATTATTCTAATTTATATATTATTTAAACTCCCAGTATTAGTGAAAACTATCCCAGGGAGTATAACCATCTAAGTATCTAAGTATCACAGCATGATCACAGTATATTTTTACTGGGGGGGAACCGGATGTTTGGCAAAAAATTATGACGGCGACTGACGCTGGAAAACGATCCTGGCAAAATATTAAAACACCCATTTCTAAGACATAAAGTGAAGTGAAAATTCGTAGTTTATAAACTTAGCAACCGGTGGTTAGCAAGGGGTTCTTTGTTTCTGTGTTTATAGCTAGCTAGTTGAGTGAGGTACTCATGACTGCCGTAAGTCGTGTCGGGCTCAATGGCGCGAGGTATTTCGAAGGGGATTATCAAAATAACACAAATGAAAATGAACCACAAAAGAAAAAGTTCAATAAATACACTGATGTCAGGTGTAGGCTAAACAGTAGATTTTACCTACGAGATAGTTATAGGTTATAAACTCACCGCAATTAACTATCGTACGACCGTGTGTCAACTCGAAGATTGTAAACTGAGTTAATCATCCCAGCAATGAATATTAGTAGAGTTAATTCAATGAATGAATTGGCTTAAATGTCACATGTTGAATCTGAATGTCAATAGCAGAATACTCACGTTGAACGTATAGTTGTTTCCGGATTGGCGAAGCGTAGCTAACAGTAACAACAAATCGAAGAGACCCGGGAATAGAGAAAGGTCAGCAAGCGCAGATGATTATTGTTAAAACGAAATCGAGACTTCCGCAAAGGATTATGTATAAAATGAAATCGAGGCCCAACGAATCTCGATTTTTTTTACCACCAATATACAGATTAGAAATGCTGCTCCGCTCACTTCGCTCGCTCCGCAGCAATTATTATTTTAGTTTTATTGTTTTTCTATTTTTTATTATTAGGTAAAAGGTCGCAAGGAAGGCTACAGAAGTAGAAACGTTTGACTGTGTGTCGAACATTAATTTTAGTGTTTTTACATACGAAGTTTGGCTTAGGGTTAGGTTAGCTAAACAATACAATAGAGCATGTATCCAAACTAAATGTGGCTTTAAAACATTAAATTTCCGTTTTAATTGACAGGGTAACTACGAAGGCAAACTATTCGTCACTTTATGTCCTGATTATAATATTTTTGTGTTGTTTCAGTTTTAGGACATGAATGTCAAGAATACAAAATACTCAACTCTGCTGATCGTCGTACAGACGTATTATCATCAGAGCATTATACCAGTGATAATGACCTTGACTTGACGCCGTGGTATAGAATCACAGGACCCGCTGGTAATCAGATGGCCACTTACTGTGTCAAAACAAAACAATATTTTTGCGCTAACGATGAAAAAGGCTGGATGACAGGGTCGCTTCCTGTGGTAGAAGAAGGAATTGTCCACCGTAAAGTGTGCTTTTTAAAGATGCCATACGACTCGTGCTGTGGTGCGAATACTCGAATCAGTATAAGGAACTGCGGTGGATTCTTTGTTTACAAGTTTCACAGTAAAATACCGGTGGCGGGCAGATACTGCAGTATGTATAACCAAGGTAGGCAGTATTGTGACGTTCTGCGTTTTCTACAGTTTGACTATTAATTATAAACATGTCATGAATACGGAGCGTCTTTGACTTCTGACTAGACTGGCACACATATAAAACATATTGACTATAACCGTGTTTATTACTCGGGCTGCCTGTGGCAGCGCCGAGTCTGAAAATGCAAGTGGTTATTTATTTTTATTTATTTGGTCCATGTCAGACGGCTTCTGCGCATGCGTTAAAGGTCAAATTCGAACCAATCAGATTGCAGTGTGCTGGTCACGCAACAATCGCCAGGTTAAATGTATTTACATAAGTGAATACAGTAAATCAAAATGGTCGACCCGCGAGGGCGAAAGCCTTCCAACAGGCTCAGGATATTTCAACTGGCGCTCTTGTTGACCATAAAAATACATGAACAACCAGGAGCCGTAATACATTCGATCAGCGCTGTTTGGACAGATCCAATGTATATTTAGAAACGTAAGCGAAATACAATATCCAAACACGTTTGGATATCAACGGGTATCGAATTATAATCAAAGGTTAGATCTCGTCAGGCGCGCTCAGATAAGAAAGTTCAAAGCACTCAGACTAGGCGAGACAAGGAGATATCAATTTCAATGAGTCATTGTCAGAAATCTATTCCATCGTGGGCAATTATGCAATACAACCTAAATTGTACAGCTAAGGCATGTTTTACGACAGAATAACCAGAGTCTTTCTACTGGATTGAGAGCTCGAGACATTATACATGTCTGCTAATATGGGGAAAACTGAAACAAAAATGAACTTTGACGGCAGAAACCCTCATTGAGCCAAGCGGAATATTTACATGATCCGCTAAGATTTTTACAAATCTTAGTTCAGTGTATGCCAACTGAAATGCTGTGCTCGTTTTCTGGTAACGGTTCAGTGGGGAAACTACACGAACAAGAAGCATGAACTGCCAGCAACGAGAGAGGAAAAAGTATTTGAAATGCACAGCGCTAGCTGAAATAGGGCATATATATAATATCTGAGACGTTAAATTACATTACTGTGAAGAGGATCAAAATTCAGGTTTTGTAGCTTGAGACTGTCTTCTGCCGTGACTCGTGAGAGAAATTGGAAAAGATCTAGCTGTTTCATTCAGACACTGGCAAATTTATTGAAAGCTACGGGCTTACTTTATGAGATTATTATTCATTGTGGAATGAAAGGAAACAGTTCAATCTCATGTGGCCCGAGTGAAAGCCCAGATGGGCTCTTGTTATATTTTAGCTTTGTATTGGTTGACTGCTTTGCCATGTCCATGCGGACTGTACTGGACTGGACTAGTAAAATGAGGACTAGTAACTGGAATTAGAATAAAGTATTTCACGCATTATCCCAATAATTTTAATGTTTCTCTTTATTTAAATGTTTAGGTCAGTCATCCTTAAAATACAATCACGATGTTTTATATCTCTACTAGCAACAAATCAGTGATGGTGCACGATTTCACGTGTTCATAACAAAATTCCAACTCAACTTTCCTCAAATTTCCTTGTAACAATACTAAAAGTAAAACGTCGGCGGAATAAGTGATGTCTTTCGATAAGATCCCATCTCTGAGATTTTACTGAGCGGTAGTCACCAGTTACCAACTCTTTCATTACATTATATCTCTGGTGGAATCACAACGTAAATGTTTTGCATTTGGCTTAGCATTGAAGAGGTTTTATTGTCCATCTGTGTCATACAGTAGAACGTTAGAAACACTAGTAGCTTTAGCGGAGTGGAAGTTAGACCCTGTGCACATTTGTTGACCGATTTTGTTAGCTTTGACGTATTCTCTTCTGCGTCCCTTGGGCAGGGACGTTTATAGGCCGTTGGTCTTGTCTCCTTCTCCTTCTAATCAGTATTTGAAAGGGAAGTGAAAGAACCTGTTGCACTACTCGAAAAAGAGCAGGGGATTGTTAGTACCCGGTACAGTAGCCTAGCCATTGTACTAACCACACACTCAACATTGTAAACTGCGTGGCAGCTATTAGCGCCATAAAGCAGTCGGAAAAAAATCACTGACGGGATATGTCAGTAATATGTAAAGCGCCATGAGACTATGGTGATATGGCGCTATAGAAATACGGCCATTACTATATACGGCCATTACTATGACTACCGCACAGACAAATCTCCGAGATGTGATTTTATTTTAAAACGGTACTTATTCCGCCGTCTATTAAGGTTTTCATTTGAGTTTTAGGAAGGAAAACATGCGTGGAACAAGAAGTGTAAAGGTGCCCAAATAAATTTGAGGTGATTTCGTGCACCGGCCATCACTGATTTGTTGCTGGTAGAGATATAAAGCATCGCGGTTGTACTTTACAGCGCGACAACCAAACTGTATGACCACTTTTAATGTATTCGCGTACATTCGTTGCGATCATTCTGATCATGTGTGAGAACGGCCTGTCTGGCCTGTGAAATAAACAAGCGAAACCAAAGGAAAGTCAAACTGGCACATTATAAGATCTCACAATTTTCCAGATCTCCAGATTGACTTTGTAAGCATTCCTAAAAGTTTTATTTTTCCATCTACAATGAGGTGATCGAGATAGCTGGCAATGGGCGAACAAAAACGAAACCAGTTCCAGAAAGACAATAACATGTTTTTCCACCATTTTCATTTACGAAGACTTTTGGGCCCTCTGATAGCTTCGAGCATTTCTTTTAGGCCGTGTTTCAGTGCAATGAATTAAGAATTTCGAGAGGGTCATGGTAGATTGATATAAATATTCGAACGTTTCAGGCTCAGTTTTAGCAATGTTCTGTCTTCTCATCGAGGGACCGTCGACGTCATCATGCTTAATGTCCCGCATAACGTCCACTGGAAACCCTCGCCCTCCTCCCTTAATGTCCCTATTTCAGCTCCAATCTCGTTCCCAGAACTTAATGCCCCACACTGACGTCTACACTTGGACCCCCTCCCCCCTAAACATCCAGTGGACGTTAAACGGGGCACTTAGCATATGTCGATGGTCCCTAAATGGGCGAATGAAAAGGAGGTGATTCAAAGAAGGCATTAACGTATTTTACTCACATGTGCTTCTTCTCAAAAGAATGTCCAGTCCAGTCAGCGGTTTACCACATGCCAACTGCCTTTTAATATTTCGTTTGACGGCAGATGTATTGTCCGACAGTTAACTTTTAAAAATTAACTATGCATATTTTTGGTGAAAAAAAATGTAGTGGTTTATAGCATAGAGGAATGGAAAGACTGGAAACATATCACTAAATCGATAACATGGAGGTTGTTAATAAACGACGAAATTACTGAAGTTAACTCGCAAATACGAGATGCCGTGAAAGACAAAAACAACATGAATACATCTGTAGAAGGTAAGTTTATGTATAGAAACTACTATGCTAATACGTATTAGTAGAAACCAACTGGCGTTCTAACAAGAATCCTGCAATCTGATTGGCTAAGATTCTCACTATATATTCTGTGTGTTAGTGTAACAAATCCACCAACAATCGGCAAACGCGCAATCTGATTGGTTACGCAGGATCGTCTATTTAACAATTAGCCTGCGAGCTCGAGGTTTCTATGGGCAGATGGTTGGCGAGGGGCGCAGCCACGAGTGAACTATCAAATTCGATAGAAACCAAGAGCGAGCAAGTCTAATTGTGTTCACTTGGTATAACCAAGCCAATGGTCTATTAACTTAGCGATCGAAAAAACGATACTGACATAACACTCTAAAAAAAACATTTTTCTAAGTGATTTTCACAACGTTGTCCACACGGTTTCCCGATATCAAGTTAATCGAAAGCTAAGTTTGGTTATGCTCAAACAATTAGACTTCCGATCTTGGTGTCTAGCGACTGTTGCATTATCAGAAATCCATCCCACGCCCTGGACACCAAATTAGAGCAATAATAAACAGATGCTGAGATGCTCAAACTTTTACTGTAGTTTGTATGAAGTTTATATTTGAAGTTAAATTATGAGACGGTATTTTAACAAGTCTCAATTGCCACGTTCGATTCATTTCCTTAACTATACAATCGTATTCTATCAAGTTTAAACGAATAATTCTGGCTTCCCAAGCTGTAACAAAAAGATCTACTAACTGTCACTTATGGCCTCCATGTTTACTGTAATCCCCTTCCTTTCATTCACTACCATGGTTCCTCTGATCAACTTTACAGTATAAACTAGTAGTGTTCTAGTAGTTCAAAAGACGTTATACACAAATGTTGCTTTACATTTTCCTCACGATTCCCGCCGATGATAAATATGAGTGATTTTGAGGTTTCTGTACAGCTGCAACTCGTATGAACAGCACTGATAAGAGTCCCGTAAAGACATATGCCTTCTTTCCCCTCTTTGTCAGAGTCGTTCGTCCGTCATTACCCACTCGATTTGCCTGTAAAAGCCTGGTAACTTATAGATTCTTAGCAGCTGTATGATTGGTTGTGTTGATTTTCAATATAAGAACTCTTTTATCTCGGAGTAAAGAAATACAATAGCTGGCAATTCTTGTTTTAGCTGTTTTAGTTTAAAGGGGAACTGAACGCTAAAATTGCCCAAATTTGATTAAATCTTAAAGCTCTGGAGAACTATGATTCATCGTTCTTTACTGTATGTTGCGCTTCCTGAAGAAAAATCGATTTTAACATGCCTCAAGTACCGCGGGGCGGAAACAGGGCGTCATCGGATATATATATTTAACTATGGCGTATGTAGGTCACGAAGTGAACGTAAACATTTAACAGTTGTTCACTGAAGTCGAAGTGACTATTCGTGAATATTTACCGAGACGAAGTCGAGGTAAATATTCACCAATAGTCACTGAGACTGAAGTGAATAATTGTTTTAGTATAATTTCATCAGAGAATATCAGAGACTTATTAAAACTAGACAATAATAGTCTGACTTCCGACCCATTTATAAGTTTTACAAGCGCGCGTGAC
Organism: Actinernus sp. WN-2022; assembly: GCA_030867875.1. Lineage (NCBI taxonomy): Eukaryota > Metazoa > Cnidaria > Anthozoa > Actiniaria > Actinernidae > Actinernus > Actinernus sp. WN-2022. The sequence goes on from JAOWCC010000330.1 coordinate 185,767, forward strand.
AGGATAGTTTTGTGAGAAACGTTTGCATAATCACGTGCTGCTACGGTTCACTGCACAACACGACTCGACACGAGACTGGCAGGGACTACAAGAATGGATTTTCTAATGCCAAGAAATATCAGGGTCATCAGGGGATAGTAAAAACCAATGCAAGCCTTCGCACAACGGTCTGGTGGTCTGGGGTACGGTTGGCAAGGATTCAGAGCGGAAGTGCAGGACATGCTACGGTTGTCAACTTGTTGGCAAGCCCTTCCCGCCAGAACCAGTTAAAATAACAGCACTACCTACACAGCGATGGCAAGACTTAGCGGCATCCTTACTTGGACCTCTGCCGATAGGTGAATACCTATTTGTAGTTGTAGACTATTGCAGTTTATTTTTTAGGTGAAAATTACCAAATAAGTGACAACAAAGAAATTGTAGACTGTCTAGAAGTTATATTTGCTACACACGGGATTCCACTGTCTATCAAGACAGACAATGGTCCACAGTTTGTGTCTGAGGAATTTGAGGCCGCCACCAAATGGAGAAGTGGAAAGACAGAATAGGAGTTTACTTAAAGCTCTTAGAGTGGCACAAGCAGAAGTCTTGGATTGGCAAAAGGAACTGTCCAAGTTTTTACTCGCATATAGGAGTACACCACACTCGACGACAGGAGTTAGTCCGGCTAAGTTGTTATTTGGTCGAGAGATCCGGACTAAGCTTCCACATATTGGACACTTTCAGCCTACTGAAACAAGCAGCGAGGCTCTTGACAGAGAAAGAGAAAGGAAGCAGAGAGGGAAAGATTATGCAGATGAACGGAGAAGAGTGCAAGAAAACAATCTTAAGTCTGTGGATGAAGTATTTCTACAGAGATCGAAGGTTAACAAACTCTCTCCTACTTATGAAGCGATATATGCCATACAAAGTAGTGAGCAGGCAAGGTGGTCATGTTGAGATTAAGTCTCCCAGTGGGGAGCATTACAAAAGAAACATCACGCATCAAGTTTGAGTCAGAAAGAGATGTTCAGACAACAATTCCGGACAAAGAACAAGCTGAGGGAGTTACTGGGGACAAACCATGCATTGGCAGCGAGGAGTCGATTCAGGAGTGGCAGCATGACTTGCTTGATCTAGCATCGAGGCCTCAACGTGGGCATCGACCACCCGAGTCTATGAACGATATTGAGTGTACATTGAACTGAATCGTTTTGGAACTGATACAATCTTTATTGCATTTTTGGCAGACATTAGTATTATGCAGTTACTGTTATGGATGTTTATTGCAATTTTGATTCTGAGGAAAAAGAGGGATTGTAGTGTTTCCGCATGGAATCATGGGAATAAAGGGCACGTGTGTTGGAATTCAATCTGTGTGCGTGCGTGTTCGGTCTGTTGGTCCGTGTTAGCTTAGATTAATAAGGCGAGAAGCCGTGAATCTACAGTTCCCGCTTACATTCGCTCCCTTTAACACGCCTCTGACTACAAGCACTCTTGTATTTTCAAGTAATTTTGTGTCCGGGGAAAGAGAATTAGATGAGTAAATTTGGTTAGTTTACGGCACATCACGATAAATTCGATATCCGGTCACTGAATTGAAGCTCGCCAGAATTTGTCCCGCTTTGAACAAGCTGAATCTCCATTGTAGCAGTGCCAACAATAGGCTCTGTTTAAGCCGTTGGGGGGTCGTTTCTCCAAAGCCTCCCCCACTAGCGGCTGGGCACGCGGTCAACACACCGTGTGATAAATAAGCTTGGGTTTTATGGAATAAGAGGTATACCTTTAGACTGGTTCAAAAGCTACTTCAGTAATAGAAAACAGTATGTTAAAATTTCTAATACTTCTAATCCTCACTCAATACAATCAAGTGTGGATTCTTTTTCTCTTGTATATACATGACTTATTCCATTCTTCTAACTATTTGGCATTCATTCTGTTTGCTGATGATGCAACTATCTTCTTTAGTCACAAAGACATTACGCATCTTGTAAATATTGTAAATAGTGAGCTTATCCAAGTTACAACTTGGCTTAATGCCAATAAATTAACTCTTCATCCTGACAAGACAAAATTCGTAACATTTCACCCAGCTAAAAAGAAACTCTGTCTTAATGAAATTGAAATTAAAATTAATGGTATTAGCATAAATAGAGTTGAACACACTAAGTTTCGAGAAATTATCATTCATCAAAATCTCTCATGGAAACCCCACATTCATGCTATTAAAAGTAAAATATCTAAAGCAATTGGTGTAATCAATAAATCACGTCAATTTCCGGCCTGTAATATCCTTAAAGTCTTATATAACTCACTTATTCTACCCTACTTACAATACTGTAATCTTATATGGGCCTCAACATATCCTACACATATTGAACCTCTTTTTCTACTACTATACAGAAAAAAACGTAATTCGTATTATCACTCACTCTCCACCACGTACTCATACTGAAACTTCTATTTGATGAACTTGAAATATTAACAATTTTTAATATTTACAAATTCCAGACCTCATGCTTTATTTTCTCTCATATCAATGATACGTTACCGAACCATTGTCTGCATTTTTTAAATTTAACCTGGAATACCATGATCATTTCACAAGATGCAGATTTGATTTACACTTTTCATTTTCAAAACATAAATTTGCAATTCGTTCTCAAGGACCCGGCATTTGGAACAGTATTCCACTTCCACTTCGTGAATCCCTAAAGTTCTTCAATTACAAAAAGAAATTAACATCTTACTTCCTTAATAATTAATATATAATTTGCCTTGTCCTATAATTACCAAGTGTCCAATACTTTGTATTTATCCCTGTGTATTTAGTATTTATCTGTTTGCTGTATTTTTTTGGATCCATGTCCTGTATGATAATTTGTTATTATACCATCTTGTACACCCTTCCACTTCAAGATTATACCCTGATCCTGTGCCATATAAGCCTCTGGCTTTGGCTGTTCAATATAGTGTAATCCTGTATATTACTTATTACAATAAATTATTATTATGTGTCTATGACTTAATATGATTAAAATTCAATATTATTCAATTTGTGTGCTTTGAAAAGCAAAACTTGTTTACCCTTTCAAGTGTATCGTAGGTTCTATTCCGCGTAAACTTTCAAATCACATTGGAATTCTTGAAATGAATTCTTTTAACGAATTCTCAAGAACAAACGCCATTTAAAATCATTGACAAACGAGGCTGCTTCATTTGTTGCTCTGTAATATTAGGCCGATTAACACACTCACTCACACAAATTGATAGCCGAAATTTACGGGGGTAAAGTTCAGATATTTTCTGGGAACGGTTCTGAGCTAGAGGCCAGTATTCCGGCTCAGTGTTTACTCATGTCTTGGAGACATAAAAAATTGTAGACTTATTACATAGGAATTGAAGAATATTGTAAAACTCGCTTGATGCAGTGATTCTTTCCAAGTGAATTGTGATCGCAGAGTTAAACGCGTAGTAAACGTGGCCTGCGTCATACGTGAATTCTCCTCTTCTAACTCTTTTAATAGGATTCGGCCGTCTTTTAATATCCGATAAAGGCAGCACTAATTTTCTTTTAAGTAAGAATAGCCGGGCTACCTGGCCTGGCATTGACAAGGTTAAATGAGAAATTACTGAATATTACGGGCTTCGCGACCTTTGAGCTTTACAAGTGACAGTTTTCTAAGTGACTTTCCAGAGCTGGTACGTTTACTGACAAAGTGTCTTCTCCCAAAAGTAACTTTCTTACTGCTTCTTTGTGTGAATCCTTGAATTATTCGAAACCAGACTTTTCCAAAGAAAATTTAAATGCATTTTGGAACAGCAATCCAAAGCCTTTGGTCCGTCTTGAAAAGTTTACAATGTAAATTATGCAAATACATTCAGCGACAGGATTTCAGTGGCAAGTTTGTGATTGCCTGTTCTTTCTCCCCTGCGGATCTTTATCGCAGCTCGCTGATCACCGCCTCGCGGCTCTTTCTCCGCGGCTGTTCTCTCTAGAAAACCTCTGGAAGTCATGTTAATTGTATTCGTGGTCAATTCGTGTGCCTCTGTATAACTTTTTTTTGCTGTTCTTGCTATACATGATGATTCGTATTTGTTGCTATACATGATGATTGGTATTTGTTGGATTAAAGATTATTAATTGAAATGCCTGTTGGTTATCTCTAATTAAAACCTTTACCTTCATTCCCAAAACGGTGGTCTGCTCATTATATTACAGAACTATAAAGGGAACTGTTGGAAGCCTTTAATTTCACGAACCAAAACCTCGACCGTGAGATTGTTTAACAAGTCTAACGAAAGTACCAATAATCTAGTGTCGCCTGCGTGCAGACGTTCTCTCTCCCTGCAAAACTAGCGGCGCGGCTGATAAAGTAAAAATTAGTTGAATTAATTATATCCGCAGTCTGTGGCTTTCGGTTGACCTTTCACGATTACCGGTCACCTACATTACACTATGCGGCGCCAGACGGCTCCGTGTTTAATTATGTGCACTTGAACAGTGTGAGCTGATTGGTAAACGGGACCGGAAGTCGACAATTTTGATGCATTGGACACAAAAACTAGTACTAGCTGCAATGAATTTCGCGTAGCGAGATCTATAGTTTTCGTTAAGCTGATTATCCACTTTGTGTTCATTTAAATTTATGTTTACCATTTCTTCAGCCTCTAATCTGGATGTTTTGTTGGTATTTAAGATATATTTAAGTTACATTTTCCATAAGGTTAAGATTATTCCCAGGCAAAGGTTCGTCAAATTCAAACAGGTAATTGCTGTTAAAAAACACAACGTACAGAACAGCAGATTATCTTTGAGCATGTACAGCCTGTACATACACAATAATCCACAATAAAAGACCAAAGAGTGGAATATTGCTTGGCTCATCATAATAGGCCCTTTGCAGCTAACAGTCACGTGATGGGAAAGGCGTTGCCATGAATACTGGAGAGCAAGCTATCTTCAAAAACGCAGTTTTAGAAAGATCGTCAATCGATTGGAGGTGGAAAATAGCATTTACAAACAGGTTTTGCTAATAACACTACCGATCTCGTACAAGGCCTTTAAATAAATGAAGTCAGATATGTTTTGCCCTCCAGTACAACCACGTGATTTGTTAGCTGCAAAGAGCCTATTCTGTGCTGAGTGTGTATTCTGGCTTCGTGTTAGTGAGTGGCAGTGTTGCTCTCACAGTTCAGGAGTTCAGATGTCTTCAGACTTCGATAGAGGAGAGTAACCCATAACTGCTCAACCACAGTTTATATATTTGCTAGTAAATCGCCATATTTCGTTATAAATCAGCTATTCAGTATACCTGCATAGTATAACGTAGACAGGTCTCGATACGAGATCGATCAACTTGCCAAAAACACGGTCAAAATAATGTTAGTGTTGGCCTGCCGATCACGGTGTTTGCGCTGGTATGTATTATGACCGAGAGTAAAATGAAATGTGGTATAAAACCTACGAAACGTACCTCAAACAAGAAAAGCGCCCCAGAATCTCAAGATGGCGACTGGACTGGAGAGAAATATATTACCGCCACGAGGTGCGCGCATACATTTAATGCATAATTTAACGCATGCGCAAAAATGTTGATGCACCGAACAAAAAAAAATACCGCCTGCAGATTTAGACTCGTGCCTGCCACAGGCAGCCCGAGTAATAAAACTCGAATTGTACGTTGAATTTGTCATGAATTCATGTTAATGTGCTGATGTAAATACCTGAAGTAGTGAAGAAGTCTAATGAATACAGATACGTCGGATAAAAGTTTACATCTAAAACCAGAAGTTCAAGTTGTTTTACATGAGTGCTGCTAACTAGTTCTTGTTATAAAAACGAAACGATTGTTCAGCGATTGTTCGTGTTAGTAATTCACCTCGCAGGAAGTCCAACAACCACCGGTGCTCTGTCAGCTTCTACAAAACCTTCAAAAGTCACCGTCTTGTAGAAATGAACGCAGCACAGGAGCCTTCTTTTCTGGCCATCAAGCACAACCGAGCGACAACAGATGAAATCTGGTACATGGAGACTCCCTAGGGAAAAATCAGATCGGAAAGTTCCTATCCACAGCGGCGAAGAATGAGAGCTGGAGCAAAATTGAGCAGATGCCGAGATCTCAGAGTAGACACAAAAGCACCGAAAGCTTACAGCCCTATAAATCGGCCAGCGAAAAATATCAAATACAAATGTCGCTCGCCCTAAGTAGAGTTGAAGACATCAACAGAAGCCCAAGTACTGGCCCAGATATGCAGCAAATGTCCGCTTTGAATCAGTCATCATTTACTAGATCCGAAACCAGAGTGGTAGCCAACAATTCAGTCTCCTCGGATCAGTGTTTGTTCTTCAATTGCGTGCAAAGCGTCGTTGGCTGTGATTTTCAGATATTCTACGGGCCAGTCAATTCTATCCAAGAAAATAAGAGAAAACGTCATCGTTTCGTCAAGAGCGATAATGAATACTATAAATTCTAGTGACTTTTCCATGGCTCTGACAGATGCCGTACTTTTGAGAACTTTTGTAATTATTTTCAAGTCTTGTAAAATTGATGTAAAACTCGTCGAGAGTTTGCCTTTTTTCGAAATATTTAAGGTTTAACGAAATTAAATGTCCTAGAACGTTGCGCAATCTGTTACAAAGCATGCTGTAAAGCTTCGTTCTTAGTTATCCTTGAATTTGTAAAAGAAAAATCAAGTAAACTGACGCTTTAAAATTGAGTTTTGGTTAAATTTGATTTTTGGTTGTTTGTCCGAGAAATTGAAAGAGCTGGAAATTGAGTTCGCGCTCGCTGGCCGGAAGTAAAATCGACCGTTGAGCGGAAGTGAAAAAAAATCTAAAAATACCAATAGTCTGAAAAGAGAAATATCAGACCTTGCCTTTTCTGTACAGACTGATCGAGGTTAATAAGAATAGGTAATAGCATGATGTGTAGCACACCGCGGAAAACGTTACGCGCATGCGTATTTGCTATTTCTTGTCGGGGCGCGGCCGCCCCCAGTTTCCCGCGAAAACTGAAATGAAACAACAGGCACACACCCGTGATTTTAAAATTTCTGCTTAAAAGCACCATTTGTGAACTGTTTTGTCAAAAAATAAGAAAACTACTTAAAAGCTAAGCCTAAGACTTTAACAGGTTGAAGTTTTCGTAATTTGTAATTCACTGTGAGTTTACTAAGTTATAAAATTATTTTCTAAAAAAGTTGAAACCCTCGGTAATTTGTATTTGATAGCAGAGCCTTCGTTCTTTTGGCCAGCGGAGCATACCGTTTTGCCGCGGTGTGGATGTGTAGTGATACTTGGCATAAATACCGCGAGTGATATTTCAAAATTGTTCGTAATATCACGCGCCGCTTATTTGTTTATAATATGACCTAGGAAATGTACTGAAAAATACAATGAGATGTTCTCTCAACCGGTCACCGAGTTTGTTTACTTCTTTGCCAGTTTGAGCTGATGACAAGTGAAAATCCTGTAAGTGTGCGTTTGGCAGATAATTTAGCTTATCAAATTGAACAGCCAAATCTCAAATAAAGGCTTAATAATCGAATGGAGCTGAGAGAGAATGGCTATAATTAACATGTGAAAAAAGTCAATTTCTGGTACATTGACACTAGCAAAGAGCGAAGTTTGATTTCAGGCAGTTCATCGAGTACAACTGAAGTCAAACAATAAAACAGTTATCACTTCGCTGTTTTATTTTAAAAGAGAGTAACTGTTAATACGTCTCAAAACCAAAAAAACTGAACGACACTATCGCTGCTGGAAATGAAATTCCAAGGTCTTTAAACTTAGTACAGGCAAGTATTTTTCTTTACGTATTAACTTGAACAAGAAATTTGAATCAACTGTCTCACGGCAACGGGTCACATGCGACCGAGTTTCCAAATATTTCTTGTCAATGGCCGTAAAAAGAAAACAATTAAAAGAAACGTCAATTTGGCTTACTTTGTTGGTATTTTGTCCTTGTATAAATGTCAGCTGTACCTGGGCAGTTGTTTAATCGAGATGAACGTCAATTTTCGGTCCCGTTTTCATTCACCGAATCCAACTTTCCTCGTCTGTCAACTGCATGGTCACTCGAAGACTTAAAAATCACTTTGAACGTTCTCAAATCACCCCCAATTTCCATTACCAGAGGCACAGATGTCATTGCTGTTCATTTCTATACGAAATTTTAGCCATCAAAAGCCAGGCATTTGCCGCCGTAAACTTCGTAGCTTTGTAGTTTTCTGCACACGCTCGGTGGCCTGTAACTTAGCTTCAAACCGGGAGGACACCGCTTGCATAATAAAGGTAGGTATGCGAGGTGTTGTATTCAGAGCCCGACCCGGTTTGCAAAAAAAAAGTATTCTTATTAACCAGAATTTCCATGATATTTTGAAAATCAACCCGAATTGATAGATGATTTGCTCCAAAACAAGACTTGAACACGGTACCGCCGCACATGTCACTTACGCCATGTACGTGAGTTGCCCCCCGGAGTTTGAAATACCACTCCTTGGAGTTTGTAATTTCACCATTTCGTTGAAATACCACTGCGCTTAGCCAATCAGATTGCAGAAATTGCTTTGTCGTGTTATAAGTAGTTATTATAGTTCACGACTAAATTCTCTCAGAACCTGATTGGAAGAAATCGATCACGTGATGTGATAGTTGAACATATATTGAATATATACCGGAGGCATTATTATATGGCGTTATTACGACATTTCAACTGTTTTTAATGTAGTTTCAGTGCCTTTAAATTTCTTTTTCATCTTATCTTACGCTGATCAAGACTCGCCAAACAGCTTCGACGCGACATTATTAACAGAGGGTCAAAGAGGAAATATCACACTAGATATTTCACTCAAAAAGCCACTGAAGGAGATGTCTTTGTGTCATTGGCTTTTGTCCAACAACGGTTCAATGGAGTTGTTTGTCGTGTATCAACAATTCAGACTGTCATCATCGAACATAACAAGGTAAATACCAGATTCATTTGTTTTTTCTTCTTATAAACTCATTAATAGGTCATTACGGAGCCAGCCAATCCTGTGCGCTGTCCATTTTGATAACAAGCGTAAATATTAAAATTTGGCGCTACAATTTACGTGACGGACATGCGAAGTGTGCAGATAAACAGGTCCCGTAATGGTGCGATGGTATGTATGTATCAAGACAGGAGTTTTACCCCTAGAAATATGTCTACGTGACGACCTCTGTATACCCCAGTGCAGAACTCATTAGATATTCAGTCCGTAGTTAGATAGACACTTGCGTTTGTTTGGTACAGAACTCATTACTAAAACATCAGTGCCTGTATATATGATACAGCACTGCTTAATAAAATATCAGTGTTGTATCAGATAATCATTAAATTACCATCAACATCTGTATCACTGATCCGTGAATCTGAAAATGACCCGTGAATTTGTGGACAGAGAAACTCTTGTCTCAATTTATAATGCCTTGGTAAAGCGGCCTCATTTGAGTTACTGTAGTGAGGTATGGGATACCCTCGGCCAAGGTCTTTCAAGTAGATTGCAAAAGCTCCAAAATAGGTCTGCACGAGTAATACAATGAATATGAGTAATGATACTCCCCACCAGGAGGCACTAGGTGCCTTAGGTTGGGATAATGTTGAAACTCAACGACCTCGGTCAAAAGCCAAACAAATGTATAAAGTCCTGAACGGACTGGCTCCGAGCTGTCTTGCAGATCTCTTTTTAAATAAAAAAAAAGATATTACAGACTATAACCTGAGGAGTTCCTCTACCTCACTGCAGTTACCTCTACCAAGAACTGAACAACTTAAGAAAAGCTTTTGTTACAATGGAGCGAAAGTATGCAAATCGTTACCAGAAGATTTACGAAATTGTCATTCTCTATCAATATTTAAAAATGGAATTGACGCTGACACCTTCTGTAATAATTGTATTATTATTAGTTCACTACTTTTCTTATATACTTTTATATTGTCAATTGTAACAGTATTAAAATCAGTATTAGTCTTAGAATTGTTATATTTAGAATTAGCATTGATAAATTAGTTTTTAATTAGTAATTATTTCGTTTTTAGAGTATTGTAACCACGTGCCCCTTGTGGAAATCAGCGAATGTTGACGGGCCAAGCGTGTATAAAATAAAGTTTACTACTACTACTGATACTGAGACACTTGTATCACTGATACAGACACTGATGATTTAATATTCAGTTCTTTATCTTATCCAACAAACACTAAGCTAGCAGCGTCTGCTGGAGGGATGTTTCACAACCGAATACTGACCTCCCATACCCAGGGGTAAAATATGTTAAGGTAAATCTCCTTTCTTGATACAAACCTAACCCTAACCTCACCATTACGGGACCTGTTTATCTGCACACTGCGCATGTCCGTGACGCAAACTGTAGCGCCAAACTTTAATATTTACGCTTTTTATCAAAATATCAGAAAATTGTTACATTTTAGATAGAATAAGAAGTATCGGTTCATAAGTTGTTTACATAATTCGTGTCCGTGTTGTCCGTAAATCTCTAATATCTCATAAACACGAGTCTCTCCCCCCCCCCCCCCCCCCCCCCCCGCATAATGTTTACAATAGGGACGTCACGCAGCCAGGACGGCAACGTCCAGAACGATGGCGAGATGAGAAACAATAAAGTGAATGACATAATACAATAACTTCACGTGAAATGCATTTAGTCTCCTCATTTTTGCCGTTTTCTGCAAAATGAATACAACTTGAAAAGTACAAGTTGTACGCGAACGGAAGAAAGTATTTATAAATTGTTCAGTTTTTCGGTCGGTCTTAAGCCGGCCCCATACTCATTCTATTCTTCGAAAGTCTACAAGTTGAAAGAAACAAAAGGATAATTAGATTAACACCTAATAGAATTAGCTAGTGCTCTCCAGAGGATTCAGTGCTTTGTTTTCGAGATCTACAAATTCATACATTACCTCTTGGGATACAGAAAAACAAACAAAATACACAAGGGGAATTAAAGTCAGGTCGCCTGAATTGGGACAACATGTACAAATGAAAACCTTTGTTCACGCCGTTGCCGCCCTAGGTGCGTAAGGTCCCTATTTTCTCTACTAAGTGTGTTGATTTCACACGTTTTAATCACTGCTTCTTGCAAACGGCGCTCGAATTTTGTTCAGCAATATCACAATCTGCCGTGACGACTACAGACTCACCTGCGCAATGTTAGTCTCATTCTGAAGTTAAATATTAGAACATACCAGCGGAAAGATGTAGAAGTCGCAACTACAACAATATACAAATCTGTGAATAGCTAACTAACAGACTCATCTGTGTACTGTTAGTCTCATTCTGAAGTTAAATACTCGAGAATACCAGCGGAAAGACATTGAGGTCGCAACTGCAACAATATACAAAGTTATCTCTGCTGGTATTTATGAATGTTTACTTACTTATCTTTATTTATACATGGAAAATCATCAGTTACATACATAGATAAAAAACACTAAAATATGAAACTGTTTTACATGAAAGCCATGTTGCAGGGACGAATAAGAAAAATAGGAATGTCATATATAAGAAATATTTACATAAGGTTAAAATAACTCGATTTCGTAAGATTAAAAATGAAGTTATTTAAACTAGTTGATTGCCTTACATCCTCAGGCAGTTCATTCCATAACTTAGCCCCACTAAAGCGAAAAGCCTTTTTACCGAAATTGGTTCGTGGCCGTACAAGGGTTAGTTTTGTTGATGAGCCCCTAAGATTGTAATTTGTAGAGGCTAAACGTGGTATAAATTTTGAGGATAAATATTCAGGAGACAGGTTATTTAAAGCCTTATAAATCATTATTGCTTTTTGTTTGATTCGTCGAATATATAGTCTGTCCCAATTTAGAGTACTTAGGAGCTCATCAATCTTAGTATCAAAGGGTAAACCGGTTATTATTCTGGCAGCTCGGTTTTGCAACTTTTGTAGATTCTCGGCAAGTCCTTTGTTTAGATTTTCCCATACAACACTGCAGTAATCAAAATGAGGGAGTATGAGAGTATCATAGACACTTAGCAGTGCTTTGGGGGGTATGAAAGGCTTTATACGTCTGAGTGCACCTAGACCTGAGGAGATTTTCTTCATGAGTTTGTTAATGTGGTTTAACACCAAGACGAGGCTAACACTGCGCAGATGAGTGTAGTGATCGAATGCAGCAATTGTTTCGAATACGAAACTGGACTATTGCGGATGTTGTTGGGCTGTTAATTCGTCTTGGGCATCTTCATTCGTGGTCATGATGTGAGCTGCATGTAGTATCGGTTAATTTTAAGCAAATTTCAAAAGAGGCTGCAAGGACCACTGGTACAAACAAAATGTTGCCGGATCTGTGGAGATCAGGATCAGCAGAAGGATTGAAATATATGAAGACTGCAAGGCTGATCGGACGGCTGTACGATGTTCACTTAGCTCATAAAACCCCTGAAGAAGGTTCTTTCTGCCGAACCGAAATATAGGATACAATAATTAACATCGTGCAGCCGTCCAATCAGCCTTGCAGTCTTCATGTAATTTTAAGCAGTCCGTTTCTACAAAACCAGAAGTTCAATACTGCTAATATTCACACGAAGAGAAAGCAAAGCTGTGCCCTTTGGCGTCTTGAAGCTTGTTTCGGGTGTTTTTCTTTTCTCGTGTATAATCCGTCGTTTCTTTATGTTCTGCAAGTTATTGAATTAGTACTCTGTAATTAAATAGAGACAACATATACAGTTGTGATTTTGTTTTATTAATTTAAATTAATATAAAATTGTCACTATTAGAATATCGTATTATAGCAAAATAAAGCGATTGTTGGCTTAGTTCCTGCCATATTTAAAGCACCATGCACGATCACCCACCCCCACCCCCTCGCCGTACATTATAGCCCCGATGTATAACAATCGATATTTCGAACACACTAGTGCTGATGAATTATGGTTGAACATCTTACACTAGGCTAAACAATAACAACATACGAATTTGATAGCGGCAGTGTTTGGAGTATAAATATTGTCCGATCTGTTGCAGCATCTCTGGCAAATGGCATCACGTGTGCGTCACGTGGAGGTCTGATTTCGGTGAGTGGCGAACATATCACGATGGCATCAACTTCCACTATGGTCTTGGTGTGCTCGACAGGAAAACAATGCAGCGTATGTATGCTTTACCTTTTTGGGTATTTTAAAAGCAATGGAATTTTTATCAGCCGCTGCAATTGTTCTATTAACGCTTAATGACAATCAGCTTTCATTTATTTGTTCAAATACTTTATTAATTTCAATTGTATGCCTGTTAGTTTTATTAAGGGATGATGATGACGACATAAATATATATATCTATATCTATATATATATACACTGAAACACCAGAACTCTGCAAAAACCTTATATATATCACATATATATATCCTTTGTATTCACCATCAAACTCTCTTGATAGTTGTTGCTTCGGTAGAGACAAAGAAACACAATACCCTTGTGGCAATTTACTGAGAGTATAATTCCGCATAGTTAGAGTGTTTAGAAAGCTTATCAGCTCTACTAATGAATCCAACTTTATTCATTTTATTATTGTTAGGTTTCTGGTTTAATATTGGAAGTTGAATCGTAAATATATTAGCCATTCACGATCAATCATTCGGCCGAATAGTTTAACGTCCATGTACGCTGTCCGACTGCCGCAGCAACGGCGAATTCGTAGGCAAGTGCGCGTCCACCATAATTGGGTTCTACCTCTGTCAATAGCACCATTAGGGCCGGCAAAATCTTATGATGAACATTTTCAGTAAATTGCGATGGGGCGTGTTAACAGAGATGCTGATAATTATACTTTTTTTGTTTATCTCGCTAAGGATGTGTTTACATGAAGAAAGTTGGCCCTATGTAAAACTCAAGGGCCATAGTGAGATTTACCACGCGGTAGCCATCTTGGAATAAACCTACCCAGCCTCGGTTAAACACGTTTGAGACCGAGGCTGGGTAAGCATTAACAATAGATTTATTCCAAGATGGCCGCCGCGTGGGAAAGGTTTATTGATATGCATACGAGTCTGATCTGAAACACGCTTTCTGTATATGATCAATATCGACGTTTACATTCATATAGTTCTCACTGCTTTTCATAATCCTGTATAGCGCAGCAAATTACGACTCTTGTGTTCGGTCTATTGGGAAAGGGCCTTTTGCAGGAATGCGATAACGTGGTTGTACTGGAGGGCAAAACAATCTGACTTCATTTATTTAAAGGCACTTTTACGAGATCGGCAGTGTTATTAGCAAAGCAAAGTAAATGCTATTTTCCACCCCCAATCGATTTGTCGATCTTTCCAAAACAGCGTTTTTAAAGATATCTTGCCCTCCAGCATTTATGGAAACGGATTTCCCATGGGGATCACTGACGAGCTCAGTGCATTTGTTAATCAAGGATTATATCAGCACGCGACTGTTTGCTGCAAAGGCTATCATATGTATTGTTCTGACCACCTTTTGTTGCACTCTTAATGTTCTTGATGATTGGTTCTGGCGTAATACAAAAGAAAACCCGCGAACTTTCAAATGCACAGTTTCATTTGAATGCATTTCCCGCTAACTTTTTAAACTTCTAGTGCTATTGTTTTTGTGGCCAGACTGACTACAAAATAAAATTACTCGAGCTAGCCTGAGAACCGGCCCGCAACACGGCGAAAGGTTCTGCTCGTTTTAACCTATGATGAGTTGTCTGTTTTATTGAACGCGTAACTCTGCCGTTTGTGTGTGAACAGGATGATATGAGCAGACTAAACTACAAAATAAAATGTCGAGAATCGTACCACTTCACCGCAAAATGTTCTGCTCGTTTCACGTTATCATGAGTTGTCTGTTTTATTAAACTCCGTCGTTTGTGTGTGAATAGGATTCTATGAACAGTCTAACTGCAAAATAAAGTTCCTGGAGAATCGGCCAACAAGTTGATCACCTTTCAGCATCATAGATCTAGCAGCAGTGTGGCGACAGAAATACATAGATGATAGTCGAAGAAGCGGTGAATTTAATGATTATATCGTTTTCAAAACTATATTCCTATTGTTAGTTCTATCATGCAAAATAGCCACGACTCTGCATATATCGCGTCTACACCCTTCTTCGGAACACGATGTTATAAATCGCAAAGAAATAAAATAGAATCAGAAATTGCTAACGAAGTAAATAAATTGCCTCTTTTACGGATGGTGGGCAAAATTACGGGGAATCGATACTTTGCATAACTTGGCTACGAATTCGCCGTTGCTGCAGCAGAAGGACAGCGTATACATTCGACCGAGTGATTGATCGTAAATGGCTAATATATTTACGATTAAACCGTAAATTCTTCAGGTATTAAACCATAAAACTAACAATAATAAAAGGAATAAAGTTGATTCATTAGTAGAGCTGATAAGCTTTCTAAATACTCTAACTATGCGGCATTCGCACGTAAAATTGTAAAAGTAAATTGCCACAAGACAAAACCAAACGATATGATATTGTGTTTCTTTGTCTCTTCCGAAGCAACAACTGTCAAGATAGTATGATGGTAGTACAAAGGATATATATATATGATATATATAAGTTTTTTGCAGAGTTTTAGTGTTTCAGTGTATATATATATATACAGCGAATTGCAAACATTCTGTCAAACCCAACTATATCAATAAATCGGGTGCATTGTGGGAAGGATTTCTCGTCACTCGACTACTCTAACCCCTTGACCCGCATACGCCGACCGACGCATGCAATAATGGTTACCTTTAGCGTACATCTGAGGGTTTTGGAGGAAGTTACCAAAAGAAATTGTTCGTTCTTTAGTATTTCCGAGATATCTAAATTTTGTTCACCTATTTAAGTCATATTAATTGGAACATCATCCACCTCACAGTTATGAGCGCGTAATTTCAATTGTCACCGACGATCTATGCATGGCCACTTGAAGCGCAATGGCTTCGGCTAGATTAAAACCACGTTTTTCCACTTCATCATCGAGAATGTACTTACATTTATACCAGACGACCTCAAGCCGTTTCTACTAAAAAACAGCTCAATCCGGCTAATACTTTAAACTTCAATATGAGATATTTTGTTGAAGGTCGCTTCGCGGTAATCGGAAGTTCGATATTGTGGGCTAAAGCAGCGAAAGTCGAGTTTCATTTGTCTTTTGGTTGACCCTCGCGGTTCAGCAGAGTATACCAAAAATATATATCTAAGGCTAACTACGAGAAAGGAAAGCGTTGTCCTAATAAATACATAAATTCGTATTTACAATTTCGGCGGCAGTTCTGATATTTAGGTAAACTTCGATTTTACTAATACTGTTTGTAAATAAGAAAACTACGCTAAATGTTGCTTCATTTTATCATCTTGTTCAAATTCATTCCAATTATTATAAATTTATCACGTTTTTTTTCGCCTGTCTGGTGAATGATGACAAATGTAGTAATTATATTGAGGGACTCAAGTAGACAGTACTATTGAACGGGTGACTGAATACACGTGAGGAGTTTGAAAACGCACTGACGATTTTGCATATAATTAGAAAGCTCTGAGGAGTAAAAGCTAGTGAGTGATGTTGAATTAAGTTTCAACCAAGCTACGTTCCCAAAACTTATTCATGAAACCATAACTATGATGAAACAAAATGAAATTTCACATGGTGTATATATCTGAACTCACAAACGAGATCAAAGTTTTCGTTTAAATGCGACGCGCCCACCTTCAAAGAAATATCTCATTTTGAAGTTTAAAATCTTTGCCGGATTGTGCTGGTTTTTAGTAGGAAAGGCTTGAAGTCACCTGATATAAATATAAGTACCTTTCGATGATGAAGTGGAAACCTTGGTTTTATTCTGGCCGCAGCCATTGCGCTTCAAGTGGCCATGCATAGTTGATTTTCCAATTAATCATGATACGACTTAAACAGGTGAACACAATTTAGGTATCTCGGAAATACTAAAGTAGGAACAATTTATTTTGGTAGCTTGCTCCAAAACCCTCAGATGTACGCTAAAGGTAGCCATTATTGCGTCGGTCTCGTGTGCGGGTCAACGGATTAGAGCAGGCGAGTGACGAGTAATCATATATATTCCTGTAGCCGTCTTCATAATCTTGTATAACCGTATATAACTTTGCATAATCATATATATTTTCCCATAGCAGTGTATATATTTCGCCATAGCCATATATATTTGTCATGGCGATATATCTTTAGTTTTATCTTTCTTAGTAGATATAAATATATTTTTTTGGAAAGTATTGTCACATTTGGCGTGCTATGGATACTCACCAGATTGTAGGAAACATTTATGAATACTGACATATATGTGTGTTCAAAGGTGGAGATGTTCTTCAACTGATCTACGTACACAGTTCCTTGTCAAGAAACACATCTATAACTATCAGCAGACTTAACATATGGAGCCGTGTATTATCTGAAAAGGACATCCTTTACATGTCCTACGCATGCGCTAATGAAAAAGGGAACTATCTAAGCTGGGTTGACTTCCTTAACATTGGTGATAAGAATAAGCATCAGATCAGACGGCCTTCATCCTGTGTTGTAAGACGAGGTACGTCAATTAATGTAATATGGCAATGAACAATAATAATAATAATAATATAATTATAATAATAAATAACAGCACTTATTTATAAGTGAACAAGTCCAAGAACTATAGAAAAGCTGATTAAACAACGTATATATTGATAAGTTAACAATACTTCGGCTGGTCAAACAGCCTTCTTCAGGTAGAGCTTACAAGTGAATAATATTTCACAATGGCAAGTAAAAATATAAAGGGTGATTACACAATATGAGAGGAAAAATGGAATGACGTAAGTAGACTAACGGATATAAGAATAACCCGCGTAAAAACGTTTCATCACGCTTATTCATTCCGAGTGGTTCAAGAGTTTTAGCTAAGTCGACAAGGAATGACTCTCTGATCTGGCTTTACGAAAAGAGTCTCGTGGAGAGTAAATAATTTCTAAGGGGATAAGTTGCATGTCAATGTCAATAGAACAGGAAAGGAAATGTTCAGAGATTATGGTGGGTGTAGATGTAATATTAAGTTTGTCAACTGCTCGTCTGTGTTCATTAAATCGGTGTTTAAGTCCTCGTTTAGTTTCTCCGATGTATTGTAAGTGGCAGCGATTGCATTGTACCATGTAAATGGCGTTTCTGGTGTTACAAGTAAATAAATGTGTGACTTAATGAAACGGGTTTCCCCGGTGGAAGAAAATGTGTATCGTGTAAGGCCATCGTGAATGTAAGGACAAGTGGCACAATTTTTCCACAACGAAAAGAGCCAGATGGAAGAGCAGGTGTGTTAGATATATTACGTAGTTGCGATTCCACAAGTAGGTCACGAAGGTTAGGACAACGGCGGTGGAGCGACGAGAGGTAGGTTTCTAAAAACGCCTTTACAGCGATTAGAAGAACTATTCACCTCCGATCCACTTTGGTGAATAACTGTTAAATGTACCATGTCCTGTCCATTTTAATACCACCGTACCAGACCCCTTGTCTGCGGGTTTGATGACGATGTCTTGTCGTTGTTTAAGGCGGTGACTGCTTTTGCGTTCACTATTAGATAAATTATCAGAGATGCGATTATATTTATTAGTGGTAATGTTAGTTTTAATAGCATCTAAAAAAGCAGGAGGCAGGAGGCGTCCAAGTGCTCTTCAGGTGAAATGGATTAAGGTGGTGGTTGGAATTAGAAGCGTTATGATCGTGAACATATTCTGTTAAACGCATACGTCGAGCTGTTACTTCCGGCCAATGAATGTGTCGCGGTGTGGGGCAGAAGGTTAAAGTGGCTGTGTCACGAACACGGTATCTTCCTTAGATTGACTATTATCATCAATTGTCAAAATCGCTAGAATTGATTATAATCATCAATTTAACCTCGAGATTAAAACCAGTCAAGTATAAAGATAAACAATTGTCAAATTCTGAACGGCGGTAGACGCGCTTAGTGTAGTGGTCATGGCGTCTGTACTACCAAGCACTACACGCAAACGGTTACGGGTTCGAGCCCGAGTAGGAGCGCTAAAAAAACATCCTTCTCTCGTTTACCTTCCTTTCTTGTTTACCTGCGAACTCTAGCTCTAGGTGAATGAGAACCCGTCGTTTACCCGTGAACTCATTCGATCGTTAGGGTTCGGTTTGTAGTTCGGGTTAGGATTTGTCTTAGAATGATGATTATAATCAATTCTAGCGATTTTGACAATTGATGATATTAGTCAATCTAAGGAAGATAACGCGTTGGTGTCACGGTAGGACTTTAAATTCGTTTGTCCAGTCCGGAAAGAGCTGTTTCCACCAATTTTGATATGTACTAACGAACCTCTCGGCCATGTGGGATGCTTAAAATGAAAGCAAATATACAAAAATGACTAACAAACAGTGTATATAAACAGTCTCCAGGGAAAATAATGGAAATCCTTTCAATCAAGCATTGAGGGAGGGAAGTTTAACTGTGTGAGTAGTATGAGAGGGACCGAATTAGCCGTTTTTTTGGTGCGCTATGTTAATTTTTGGTGCGCTCTCATTAATTCAATGACGTCACGGTTCTATTGTCTTGGACTCATGAATAAAGTGTGGCGCCCTCATGAATAAAATGCGGCGCTATGCTAATTTTTAAGGCGCTCATGAATAAAATGCGGCGCTCTCATGAATAAAATTCGGCGCGCTCATTAATATCTATTGTTCCTTTGGATGAGGTCATCGATCTATTCGGGCATGTTTTGGGCAAAGCCTATTGTTTGGAGGCATGTTTGGGCAAAGCCTATTGTTTGGAGCAGCTATAAAGCTAGAACCGATCGGCCCTGAATCCATTCGAAGTTGAATAAAAATAAATAAAACATACCTCGCAATATCTGAACCCCTTTGTAGTGTAAATAGTAAGAACAAACTACTCGTGATAGGCTCTAAACTGTCTTTATTATTTTCCTTTACTGTTAATAACTCGGAAGATAATTGTATACAAGATCCACTATGATTCATAAGAGAAATTTTGCTATTATCCTTAGGAATTAACGATAACTGAAGAGCCTATTGTTTGGAGGGAAACTCTTGTGATGCAAATTCTTCTCTAAAACTGAACTAAATTATCATACGAATATAAACAAACCACCAGATGATTAAACAAAGTTTATTTAATCTCAAAAACACCAATTTTAAAAACAGTTCGTTTTCCTTATCCTCGCGGAGTTGATAACATTCTTATTTCTCAGTTCTTGGGTTGATATAATATACCATGTTACAAGATTACACTGATTTAGGAGGAGGGAAGAGGGAAGAGGGAGGAGGGAGGAGGGAGGAGGGAGGAGGGAGGAGGGAGGAGGGAGGAGGGAGGAGGGAGGAGGGAGGAGGGAGGAGGGAGGAGGGAGGAGGGAGGAGGGAGGAGGGAGGAGGGAGGAGGGAGGAGGGAGGAGGGAGGAGGGAGGAGGGAGGAGGGAGGAGGGAAGAGGGTGTTACGGGCGGCGGACGGGCGTTGTGAGTGTTGTGTCTAGTTTAGCTAGACTTTCTAGAGTTTAAGTTTATAGACTAGATACGTTTTAATCTAGAACGGCTAGACTAGAAAATGATAGCTAAAGTAGAGTTTTTAGACTAGTCCAGATTACCTATGTCATTGATTTTCCTCTCCTCGGTAAAAACACAACTGTCTGTAGCATTTGTCAACAAGAAAAAAATCAATGAAACATAAATCAGTGTAATCTTGTAACATGGTATATTATATCAACCCAAGAACTGAGAAATAAGAATGTTATCAACTCCGCGAGGATAAGGAAAACGAACTGTTTTTAAAATTGGTGTTTTTGAGATTGAATAAACTTTGTTTAATCATCTGGTGGTTTGTTTATATTCGTATGGTAATTTAGTTCAGTTTTAGAGAAGAATTTGCATCACAAGAGTTTTCCTCCAAACAATAGGCTCTTCAGTTATCGTTAATCCCTAAGGATAATAGCAACATTTCTCTTATGAATCATAGTGGATCTTGTATACAATTATCTTCCGAGTTATTAACAGTAAAGGAAAATAATAAAGACAGTTTAGAGCCTATCACGAGTAGTTTGTTCTAACTATTTACACTACAAAGAGGTTTAGATATTGCGAGGTATGTTTTATTTATTTTTATTCAACTTCGAATGGATTCAGGGCCGATCGGTTCTAGCTTTATAGCTGCTCCAAACAATAGGCTTTGCCCAAACATGCCTCCAAACAATAGGCTTTGCCCAAACATGCCCGAATAGATCGATGACCTCATCCAAAGGAACAATAGATATTCATGAGCGCGCCGCATTTTATTCATGAGAGCGCCGCATTTTATTCATGAGCGCCTTAAAAATTAGCATAGCGCCGCATTTATTCATGAGGGCGCCACACTTTATTCATGAGTCCAAGACAATAGAACCGTGACGTCATTGAATTAATGAGAGCGCACCAAAAATTAACATAGCGCACCAAAAAAACGGCTAATTCGGTCCCTCTCATACTACTTGTGTGTATCCAATTAACAGCCACTAAACGAGCGATTACTCGATACATGCGCAGTACCATGACATAGCCCCTTTAAACCACGAGCGAGTATGAAAGTTTCGTCCTGGGAAATTGGTGTCTGAGTTAAATTAATAACTGCAGTAGTGTCGAGTTATTATAAATATTCTTATGAGCAGAAAGTTTGGGTGGTTTATTTTTACATCGATTACGTTGTTATTAGAGGTATTAATTATTTATACACCGTGCGTTTAACTGCAGCATCAGCTTATTTTTATGTGACCGCGTTTAAACTAACAGAATAAGAATCCCAGTTGACGAGGAGGGAAACCGACTGGTTATTTACAAATGTGGTGGAGCGCACGGAGAATCTAACTCAGGGTCCCTGGATTGCGAGTCCGCCATGTTAACCGCTCGGCCCCAGGCCGCCTCAATATTCAGCAACATGTTCAGCAGAAAGATGACTCGCATTAACTGGTCAGCCTGTAAAACATATTACGGGTTCTTCAAAGTGTAATACATTTTAGGATATTGTTTACAATTAAAAAACTGGAAAGTATGGCATTAATATGCATTGTGATCTAAAGAACTAGCCTGAATTTCAGCCGTCTCCTCTGGTTCGTTCCTCCCGAGATAGACGACTGAATCCAATAGCCGATAATGCCGTTCAGTGACGTCACTACCAGAACACCTGGTAATGAACTTTGATTGGTTCATATTTTATAACTTCGCATAATTATCATAAGTAACTCATCAGAGAAGACGGCAGGATTTTTTGTTTCTGTTGTTGATCGTTGATGAGTTTCAATGGATTGCTTGTCATTGGCAAAGACCTTAAATTCGTAAGGAAAATAACTGGAAATGGATTGAAAGTGTCCTGCACAATAATCGGCCTGCTGTTCTGTAAACCTGTACGTTTTTTCACGTCGCCAGTCGCGTTCGCGGGGTTGTTGATAATCGATTATTCGTTCACACTCAGTGGTAAAACTGTCGCTATACCCTCTTCAAGGAACTGTTCTTTCCCGTAAAAGTGTCTTCGAACTTCTTTGTAAATTCTGCAAATATCATTCGATGCTTTTCTACTTTTCTGCTGCATTATTTCCAAATTTCCAAAGGTAATCTCTCCCTGTCCGTCTAACCGAACGGCAGATCGAGAGACTTTACTAGTAAACGGAAGACGAAGGCATCAAATGTTACTGAACGATTTGTTGCTTCAAAAAGGTTTTCACAGCATACATTTAAGAGGCACTTGAGAAGCAAATGGGATGTAGATAGGTAGGGTCTTAATTTTTACATAATCTCAAATAATTTCTCAAGGCGAGAGCTTTGTTTTTGTGACCCAACGAACTATTTACAGCCGCCGTCGCGTGGCAGTTTTATTTGCATAAATTAAAATTTTAATTCGCTTTGACATCACTGGAGGACATTATCGACTATTGGATTCAGACGTCTCTCTCGGGAGGAACGAACCGGAGGAGACGGCTGAAATTCAGGCTACTAAAGAACAGTCTGGTTTATTTTCTGATAATACTTTATTACTGATATCTAGTTCACATTCCAATTTCTAGTCCAGTTTATTGACTTATCTATACCAGTTGACTGATCCAACCCTACCTCTATTGGTAGAAATACCTTCTGATGTCAAATGGTTGTAGTTACCAGATGACTTGTGGACTTTCAGGAGTAAATAAAATCAACATGATGTGGCTTGCCTTCATTCACGCTGGTGTTTACCGTTACAACTGAAATTGGTCTTACATATCCAAACTGATAAACATGCGACAAGTACAAAATTAGCCTCGGGGAATCTCTTCATGTGAAAATAATTCATACGACATTATGACTATGTTTAGAATTATGTTTTGGCCACTCGTACTCAAGATTTAGTTTGAATACAAACTGTAATTGCTTAATATGTTTAACTCCATCTATCTATAAGGTAACTATCTTGGTGTAACCAGTCGATCAAGCGACCCTGAAAGTACTGCAACTATCATGAGCCCGCGTTATGAAAGGTCATCGGTATCCGCCGGAAGATGTCTAAGGTTCAGATACAAGCTGTGGGGACCTGGAGCGAGATCCTTGACAATCTTACAGAAACTGGATAACGCAGAGTTCCCCATAAGGCCGATATGGGTCGATAAAAACAACGGTACTGATGCATGGCGGGAAGGACAGGTGTCACTGACTGCTGTTACGGGCTACAAAGTAAGAATCTAACATTAAGCTAAAATGTTAAAATGTATTGGTGTTTTAAGTTATTTCTCCATTCATTGGTACAGATGAAGGATTATGTAGCCTCCCTTCAATTCGAAGTGTTTATATACATCGAAGCAGTGTATTTAGTTTTGATCAAGATTGTAAGAAGTCAATCCTTCGTTCGACTCTTTTTGGTCAGGGTTCAGTAGTGACAGGCAGGGGAAAGTTTCATTTCCCGGAACAACAGTTCAGTAGAAATGTTATGGAGCAGACGGTAGTTACATTTCTGCTTAGCAATGTTCCCTATAGTAATTAGGGAAATGGCAAGAAAACGACAGCAATCTTGAGGACTAGAAAGTAAATAAGTTTCTTATGTAACTACCAAAACGTTTAACTTCTGTGATTTTAAACTTTACTTCATGTACAATTTTTAGCTCGTTGTCAGAGGAGGAACTGGTAAAGGACCAGGGCTGATAGCATTAGGTGGACTTCACACGACACGAGGGTACTGTGACGTCACACCACTTGACGCTACTAGAGGTAGGTAAAGTGCAGTAAGTCGTCATTTGATAATTCATTCTTTTCACCTGGTGGCCATCTTGGATCCAAAGCGAGGCAAACTTTTGTTTTTGCCAGATAAGCCTCGTACTGAGGGATAGTCAAAACGAAGCTAACGTAGCAAAAACAAAGGATTGCCTCACTTTGAATCCAAGATGGCCACCAGGTGAAAAGAGTGAATTATTTTAGTATCAACAACGTAGTTGAAGTATCAAGTTTTGTGGCAATAGTACTTTGTTATATTAATATTTACTTACGCAATTTCTTAAATGGATTCGATACTGGCTATCATTCACGTCATTGATATAGATTTCATCCTTTTTAAATATATCAACTCTGCTGTATATTCATTTTAATTCTGTGGTTTCTTTAACCTCACATCTTTTATTATTACAGCCTGCAGTGAGGTCCTGACAAACAACAGCGGTTACGTTCTGTCCCCGTATTACCCTGATTACTATAGCAACAACATCACGTGCACGTGGACTATCAAGGCTATGAGAGGTCACATAATTAAATTAAAATTTCATGAATTCGAACTTGAAACGAGCCCACAGTGTTCAGCAGATATCTTGGAAGTACGTGACGGTGAAGGTACATCTTCAACTCTGATTGGTCGATACTGTGGTGTGAGGTGAGTAAGAGCCTAGCGATCTGACGTAACAGGACAGCTGTTCAGTATTAAGACGACCGTTGATAAAGTTGTGGATTGAAAATAACTGAAGACGTTCAGTTGATAATAATTTAAAACCATATTGCACTCCTCAGGGGAATTAACTTATTGAATAGGGTTGTGTGGAGTTCCTTCAACAAAACAGCACATCGCCAGAAAAGTCGAATGGACATGCGCAGTTGAAGCATGACCCCCCTCCGTGGGGTTCTCAACTTTACAGTAAATGTATAGCGCTTCAATTTTCATATTGCAATATCTTTGAGTACGCTAAATCTCCCAAGCTCTTTGGTCTCCGTGTAGAATTAGACACTCATAAACCGGCTTTTTTTAGAGCTCAAAAACGAAAAGAAAGCGTTGTATTTCGGCTCATTTTTGGGATTATTGGCTAAAGTGAACTTCAAGGGCACCATCAAAGGATTAGTGAGACGAAGGACCTTACCAGACTAAATTACGATTCATTTTGAGTTACTATTCGAACGCTTACCTTATTCTTTCCTCTCCCAATCCAACGATCCAGTATGTCTTCGTAAATGTGTTAAATGTCGGCACCTTTTATCATAAACTCGGCTCGTTTTTACAAATCCAGTTTGGGTAATAATCAAGGTTCATAGGACTTGCCAGCAGAGGCTCATAACTAGCGACAGAGTTCGTAAAAACAAAGCATTACCTCCCCTTTCGCTGCCTCAACGGGTCGGCCATCTTGTAAAATTAGGTAGCAGGCATTCGCTTCTTGTTGTTATTTTTTTGATTGGGACTAGTACGAGGGGGGAGTAATGTTTTATGGGAGTTCGCGGCAACGTTTTTTTTTCCCGTCTTGCTTGCGCTCGAGTCGCCATTTTAAATTAATTTAGTAGAAACGTATCACGTGTACGTGTGAACCAATTAGAAGCATTGGATAAGAATATTAAAGCCGATCTGCAAAAAGGCCAGCGTATGCATTAATTTATTCTAAACTTAAGACGTTAGTTGTAATGGTTCAAACAATATAAACAAGATAAAAAAATATTCGAAATTAATTACATTTTCAGTTATCCAGTGATTATCGAGTCCCTGACCAACAGACTAACGATGGTATTCAAGTCCAATGGTAAAACTGTCAGGAATGGATTTCAAGTTTACTATCAAATACTGAAAGGTAAGGATAAAGACCAGTTATAGCGATGTTTCGTGTTGATAAACATTGCAATTGTTATGCTAATGTGCCAACCATGATTTGTAAAGGCCGCTTTGTGTTAGGAACCAATGGATCTCTGGTTGGCACATTAATGAACATAGATGACGACACACGAAACATCGCTATTCTGGCGAGAGAAAGTCAAAAGCCAGAAAATGAGGTTAGTGTCTCACGGTTAATTCATCCCTGGATCTTCAAAGATGGACTTGCTTGTTGTTTTAGGAAATATATTCACTTTTAAACTGAAGCTAGTGAGTGTCTAGAGAAGAATGGAAAATATTTACACAAGCTTTGATTTTTATATAATCAAAGGTACGCAGTGAAAACTTACAAGTTCTTGCTTAGCGCTCTGATGGTTTTAACACTTACTATAGCCAACAATCATTGAGCGGTGATGTGGCCAGTATTTGTGGCGCTAAGATAATTGCCTCGTCATTGTTATTGTAAAATATTAATCAACAGTTACTCTATTGACGCTGAATAAAACTATACTTATGAAGACACTACTGGCCATAACGAGGTGATACACTGTTAAGATTACCGGATACCTTCAAATCGGAAAAGATGGAAAAAACTTTTCCCGCAGAAATGTAGCTTTAGTAACAAAGTTTCATATACCCCAAAAAACTATATTTACGGAGAAATAGCAAAGGGAAGCTTTTAACCGGAAGTAAAATATTATGTTTGATTGACATCAGATTAATTAACCCATGACAAGTTCTCACTCAGCCGTATACTGAAAGTGCGGGAAAGTTGAGTTAGCCCGTAATTCATTTCATCTACGAGTGTTTACATTTGTTGCCAAAAAGGTTTTCTACACATAATTTAATAATTGCATCGGTTGTTGGCCTTATGTCTCCCAAAAGGCATACAAGGATGCTCTTGGACAAGAAAGAAAACATAAAAAAACTAAACAAGGCCAAAAACTGCATACAAGCGAAAAGGAAGTACTCGCAAAACGCGACAGGAGTTCGTGTATTCACTTTCAGTAAGAGTGATCCACATATGAAGATGAAGAAAACAGATTTTAAAACCTTAAAATATTTCCGGTGCTGGTGAAATTTCGACATTTTCCAATAACTCAAAACTTTTATATATTATTGTAGCAAATTTTATGAGCTTTAAAATGAGATATGGTTGAGGTATACGATGCTTTCTCGAGGCGCTACATAATTTACACTGGAAACGCACCACGGAGATATCCGGTAACCTTAATAAGACTGAAGCAGCATGAATACTAGACAACTCATAAATACGACATGCTGATCGCATTTGCACAATGTAGTTTTAATGTTGTCGATCACTTAAATTCCAAAATTATGAATTCTCACCCTTGACAGATTTCAGATTCAGATTTCAGATTCAGATTTCAGATTTCAGTTTATTCGCTCAATTTCTAGTTAACATGGTAGTAGATAATTACAGGATAAATAAATAAAAAAAAAACAATAGTAACATTTCATAACTGAGAAGAAATGATAATAAATTATTCGTGCGCAGTGATCAAAGTATCAAGAAGCTTTCGTGTTCATCACTGCCTACGTCTACCATAGCTAGGAAAGAAGAAAAGACGGAAGGACGTGGATAAAAAGTTCAGCCTCAATAAATGAAATGAAAATAGTTAGTGACATAAAATTTTATTAAGAACTTCTCTAAGATAATGATGATAGATAATTTAAGCTTTTATTTGATTATAATCATGATTATAATTAAGAATAATAATAATGGTATTAATCAGTGGCATACCACGAGGTAGCTCTTTATTCATTGATGGAACGTAGAACGGGGGGTTTCTCAGTGTAAGCATGTCCTGAAATTGTTAAAGCAAAAGTGCACTTGAAAACACTTGAAAACTTCGCTAAATTCTCCATTAAGTTCAGGTGTATTTAGACTCGTTCTATTAATGATTTGGGATTTAAAATGGTTAGGGTTTTTTCAAATTTGGGGGTTAGGTTTTAGAAGGTTTGTATGAAAATTCGACAAAATGAATTATTAATATGCTTACACTGAGAAAGCGCCGTAGAACGGAACGTATAAAAGTGTTTTCTCCCGAAATGTGTAGTATATTATTTCTTTTAGTTTCTTGTAGGTGCCTTTTATAACCATATTTTCGAAAAATGTGATCAGGACAGAGTTCCGTTCGGACCGAACGATAAACGGTGTGATTTACTTTCTTACGTTCGCGTTCTCCTTTGCACGAAAAAAATGTTGTTTTCTGGTTCTGTTTTTTTTAAGAGGACGGTCAAAATGTAGGTGACCGCGTGCATTTTCACGTGCAGTTATTGTATTTTGTAATTAAGACTATTGTTTTATGCCGTCGTCCTAGACGTCGTCGTCGTGGTTGCTTAAGCTCCCTAATCAGCTCGAGAACAAAATTGTTTCACAAAGGCAGCACCTTCTACTCTGTTATTTTAAAGTGCAAGTAGCGCCATAAAACAACATTAACTCTTTTTGCCCCAAATGCTATTTCTGATATACTACAGTTGTCTAACAATTGTCTTTGAGAGGCAGGAGCAGAAATTAAACTACAATAAACACTACCCGAATTGCGGGATTGATTCATCTTGTGATCTCACAATGAAGACCTACGGGATTCTATTGTAGTAGTTTTCTCTTGGCAGAGAGTTGATTCATCTTATGACGTCACTGGATCCATAAAAACTAACCAAAATTAGAAATTAAATTCCAGAAATGTTACACAATTTGCAAGATTAATACCTTTTTGTGCGAAACAAACACAATAGTACAGTATAAATTTATATTTTCTTGACATGATACTTGCACTTTAAGACCCTGAGTATTGGTTCGGCCCAGGTTTGAACCGTCGACCACCCGCACAATAAACCGGCCCTTAACCACTGAGCTCGGAATTTCTAACGGGACCTGAAACAACCATAGGGGCTGATCAAAGCCACGACCCGGCTAATCCACAGATCGAATTGGAATTTAGCGTGTTGGTTTTGGTGAAGGAAGGTCTGAAAACCAGAGAACAATCCTCGGAGCAAAGGCGAGATACGAGCTAACCGGGACGCGGTATTTGTTTAAGGTCTCGATAAAGGTTCTATGTGTCATTTCGGGGAAAAAACGCTCTTGCAGCGTCGCAATTAAAGCCACATAGACGTACTACATTTGTATATGCCGTTTGAAAGGTCTTTAATTGAAGAAAGTATATATTTAATCCGTTTTGAACAAACGTTAAAAGCGTAGATGTTGTATATTTTTCAACGCGAAATGACTCCGGCCGGAAGAAGGAGTTCAACCCTTCAGGCTTTGAAACATTTTTGCTCTTAATTATCCGTTTCGAAACCCAACTAAATTGTCTCAAATAATGTGTCGGAATTTTTTTATAGTTTGCGTATTACAGATTTTATCCTATTTCAAATTCGAAAAAGTAGTTTTTCATCCCATGATAATACAAACCAAAACCTGAATGAAACATAATTTCAAAATTCCCTGATACACTATTCGAGAAACAGATGTTTTCTACAACTCGTGAAAATTTTAGGAAAATTGCACAAAAAAGCGAAAAAGCTGGACTTCAACAAAGTTCTGTTTTTGGCCGAAAAGAAGAGGCAAGCTAGAAATGTTGGCAACACATGAATTGCTATCAAAATACAATAGAATACAACACAAAACAAAACAATAGAACGAAATACACAATACAATAGAACACAATACAGTTTGGTAGTAATTTATGTCTGCCTACATGAAGGGAGAACCGATAAATTAATAGCCCGATAAAGGTTTTCGATTCATTTCACGGTTGAATAAGCATTACCCTATCAGAGCGATTCATGTTGTGTTTAGTCTCGGCCGATTATAAAGTTTAGTCGAGCTGAAGAACAGAGAACGCTATACAGTTCACCGATGCCAGATACTTCTACAGAAAATAGTGTCGATTCCAGTTCAATTTCAAGAAGAAACACTCTTTTAGGAGTACAACAAATGGCACCACAGTAAGCAAACAATTAATATCAGGCAGGGAAACTGACCATTGAAGCGCTGCTCGATCCATACCATGTACACGGTAGACTGTTTATGTCATTCTAATTTCATCATGCAGAAACAAAACCGACAAACCTTAGCTTCCTGCATTCTCTTTAATATTTGGTCTATTGAAGATAACAAAATCGTACTGCTTGATTCTTTGTGGACTTTCAGTCTTCGATTATTATTATTTTTTAACACACACACACACACATATATATATATATATATATACAGTCAATGCCAAAAAGGTTGTCCAGCAGAACATAATATAATACTATAATATCCATTGTTTTGACCTATTGTCTTGGTCTAGACAATAGCCCAAAACAATGGATATTATAGTATTATATTATGTTCTGCTGGACAACCTTTTTGGCATTGACTGTATATATATATATATATATTCTTTGTGTTTGCTCCAGGAGCTCATATAGGGAGCTTACACAACATGTATTTAACAATGATTACAGGAAACGAAAAGAGGAACTAAGCTACATACATACATGTTCATTACAAGACTTAAATTGAAACAACAACAAAAGATTTATAGGCTAGAAAATGACAATATGGAAGGCGAGTTGCTAGGACAAATACAAAGACGATTTGCCTCCATTAGGAAGATCTGGACTGCCTTAAAATTACGTTCATTTTGTGCTAGTGATAGGCTGGAGTCTCCAAACAGTAAAAGAAAAAGTGCATCGATGATTCATTGGAGAATACACAAAAACAACATGGGGAGGAAATGCAGTTTCTTATAAATAAATCAACATTAAATTGCGAGTTTTTCATTCTTAGACGGGTATGCACAATTGATCATGAGGCAAATCTAGAAATAGAAAAGTTATACAATATATTATACTTCAAACATTCAAATATCGATTTCACGGCAAATTTAAAAGAGGCTAAGGTTGATATTATACGTATTTTTTTAATCTACATGTAAGCTGTTCCAAAGCTTAATGGCAGAAGGGAAGTAAGAACCTTTATTTCTCTCAGTTGGACTGGTTGGCAGAGCGAGTATATAATTTTGACCGTATCCAAGCGAAAGTCTCCTTCGTTCACTAACTTTTAAAGGGAGTAACTTATACAAACAGGTGTGACATAGTTAATTATCTTATAGAGTAGAATTAATTTTAAATCTTCCGATCCTAATTCATGCAAAAGGCGAGCTCTGCTGGTTCCTCATTTCAGAGCCCCAGTTACCAATCTGGCAGATTTATATTTGTACATTTTCTAGAAGATCGCTTTCATTTTTAGTGCATCCATCCCAAACACAACCAGCGTATTCCATAAATGGCCGAACAAGGCTTTTGTAAAGAACAATAATAGTTGATCTGTTTACTTTATACTTAATACATCTGAGTAGGTTTAAACGTTAGAAGCTTTTTGGTGAATGCCTAAAATATAATTTCTCCAAGATAAATTACTAGATATAAGTATGATTACCAATTTCTTTTATAATACCATTTCCTAAAATAAAGGGCCGGTGAATTAGTTTGTTTTTCTTGGGCGGTAAACGTAATACGCCTAGTTTTGGTAGAATTCATATTATCTAACCAGTTATTTGACCAATCCGTAATATTAATTAAGTCAGCCGACAATTCTTCAGCTGATTGCAACGGGAAAATATCAACTATTTTAAGCAAGGAGGTATTGTCTGCGTACAAGAAACAGTTTGATGATATTTTATTGGGAATGTAATTTATATAGATCAAAAAAAGCAAACGACCAAGAACAGATCCTGGAAGTACTCCTGCTCTTATTTCTAACCAATCACTTCTTTGTCCTTCAATTATTACTTGTTGTTTCCTTCCAGATAAATAACTTGCTATCCAGCTTAAAAGAGGGTCCCGAACACCTAATGACTTTCATTTGTGCAGAAGTCCATCGTGCCATACTCTATCAAAGGCTTTGCTTTGTAGAATCTCCTGGACGAAAGTCAGCCTGGAAGTGATTTAAAAAACTATTTTCAATGATTGATCGTCCTTACAAAGAGATTTAACAATACCCCACCACTTTTTAGCACACGTACTAGTATCAGAAAGTATTTCCATAACCTTTTGAATACGGCACCAAGAACGATTTACTTTTACACTTTTGGGCATTGCATTAACGCAGAAATCTTTACGGACGAAAAGTAGGGGAAAAAATCACAGGACAGCGAGAATGAATAACATGCCTGGTGAATGACAGCAACTGTCAACCATTTTTCGCGCCTTTTTTAGAGGAAAATCAGAAAGTCACATTTTCAAGGCTTTAACTGAACATGTTTGAGATTTTTGGTGATGCTAGTTTAGGGCTTTTAGATTTAGAATTTGCGAAGTGTTTTCGATACTTTACCATTTTGAACCTTTATCGAGCAATTAATAGGCCTTTTGTAGCTAACAGTCACGTGCTGATATAACACTTCGTTAACGAATGAATTAAGCTCGTAATGCCCATGGAAAAGGCGTAGCCATGGTTGCTGGACGGCAAGCGACAATCAACTGGAGGTGGAAAATAGGATTTACAAACAGGTTTTGTTAAGAATACTTCCGATCTCGTACAAGTGCATTTAAATAAATGAAGTCAGATGTTGTTGATGTCGAGTACAACCACGTGATTGCATTCCTGCAAACGGCTCATTATTCTCTAACTGACAATCAGATGTTAAGTCGCTGATTATCTTGTCAAGTTTTACATGGCTACATCACTACCCTATACCCGTACTTTACTACTTGCTTTACATGGCTACATCACTACCCTATACCCGTACTTTACTACTTGCTTTACATGGCTACATCACTACCCTATACCCGTACTTTACTACTTGCTTTACATGGCTACATCACTACCCTATATACCCGTACTTTACTACTTGCTTTACATGGCTACATCACTAACCTATACCCGTGCTTTACTACTTGCTTTACATGGCTACATCACTACCCTATACCCGTACTTTACTACTTGCTTTACATGGCTACATCGCTACCCTATACCCGTACTTTACTACTTGCTTTACATGACTACATCACTACCCTATACCCGTAAGTTACTACTTGCTTTACATGGCTACATCACTACCCTATACCCGTACTTTACTACTTGCTTTACATGGCTACATCACTACCCTATACCCGTGCTTTACTACTTGCTTTACATGGCTACATCACTACCCTATACCCGTACTTTACTACTTGCTTTATATGGCTACATCACTACCCTATACCCGTACTTTACTACTTGTTTTACATGGCTACATCACTACCCTATACCCGTACTTTACTACTTGCTTTACATGGCTACATCACTACCCTATACCCGTACTTTACTACTTGCTTTATATGGCTACATCACTACCCTATACCCGTACTTTACTACTTGTTTTACATGGCTACATCACTACCCTATACCCGTACTTTACTACTTGTTTTACATGGCTACATCACTACCCTATACCCGTACTTTACTACTTGCTTTACATGGCTACATCACTACCCTATACCCGTACTTTACTACTTGCTTTTCTATTGTTTAAGGTAATGAAGACGACACATGCGTACAAGGTAAATCATGAAGTTAATAATATCGGTACAGAACTTGCCTTCATTTTTTTGTGTTGACCGGATCCACATTGTATATTGTTTGGTTACTTTGTAAACTCGCTGATACGGTTACCCTGCTCCATTTATTTCCAGTTTATGCTATATTTTCCTTTTCACGTCTCAAACTCATTAATACTTCATCAGCTTTTCAGTCAATCGGAGGACTGCATTTCGATCAGGTGGATGAGTTTGGAAACCCAATGAAACACCAGTTGAAAATCACAAGTGTTTCCTAGTGATGAAACTGTTCTTAATCATCATATTCATGAACCACCAACTACTTACATGTTGTTAAACTACAAGTAAGGAGTAAAGAAGTAAATAAATGACATAGAAAGAAAAAGTGTACCTTCACTGGTCAGGAGTTCGAACGTCGACACTTCCACTGAACTGCTTGTACTAACTCTTCACCACTACACTGGTACGCTAGATGAAATCACTGCTAGCAAAAAAGGATAATAAGCCATATATCGAATAATTATATACAACAGTCCGAACGGTAAACAATACTTGCTATTGATGTTTGAAAAGAAGCGTATGTAGATTTTCAGTTTAGCCATTCGCATTGTATTCGAAATATTTGGATCCCCTGATGAAACTTGAAATAGTACGTCAAATAAGATTAATTATTCATGAGATGTTTAGCCAATCAGAATTCTCGATTTGTACCACGTGCACAACCTTGAAACCCGAGTAAAGGACCGAAATGGATTTCAAAATATGGCGGCTTTTATACGCGTCGAGAAGAGCAATTGTATCTGTAAAATATCAGTTTGAAATCGAGATTCGTTTGCTAGAACAAGAACAATTGACCGTAGTTGAGTTAGGATGTGGCACATCCTAGATCTTTTAAAGCTGCATGGGAGATTTGTTTGTGTGTTCCTCGAACGAGCATTTTGTAGTGACGGATTCTATTAAAGTCTTCGGCAAGTTCCTTTCATGGCGCACTAAACCACGTGAAGCTTATTTTGTTATATTACTTCAAAACCTGTCCCGAAATTGAAATAAGGGCGGGAAAATTCCAAGTAAACAGCTGGCTCACATGCAAACGAACAGTTTCAACCGAGCGGCCTGTGACATAAACTGCCCGTCATAACAATCTCCAGTGCTGGTAACAGTTGAATGGCCAGTCAGAAAACGTGTAAGAATGAGCATTTTTAAAACCCAATCAGAATCGAGTACATATATCCTGGTACTTCGCTGGGGTCTTGAACAAGCTTTATGTCGTTGTTTCGCAAACGGACTTAACTAGGTTTCAGTTCGGATGTGACGCAGGCTAGCTTCGTTACGCTCAAGACGAAATATTTTCGCCGGTTGAAATAGCAGTCTGTATCACAAAATATAACCCTGTGAAGCGCATTTGAATATATTCATATATAATTTGCGCTATATAAATTAATACCTCAACCTCTACCTTTGAAAGTCGTCCTCACTCGCCATAATGAAATACAAACTGAAACCAATATCCGCCTCGGACTTGAACTAATTGCTTGGGCTTTGAAATCCCGGTAAAGTCCTCATACTCGGCTTTTAAACATTACATAAAATGCTGGTAATAGTCTTTCTCGTTTTCCTTTTTCCTCTGAGATTTCTGTTTAGAGGACTAATTAACACAGCCACCCTACGCATCTAATGTGATTGTCACAATTCTGGGATTTGGGATCTGGGATTTGGGCTCGTTATAATGTTGTCGTCTGTGTTCTGTACTTCATGTTTCCATAATGGCGAGATATGTTCTTGATAATAAAGTGTTTGCAGGTACGTAACTGATTTTCCTGGGCTTCTAGGTAAATAGTATTTATTTTTCCTGTATTTATTTAAATGCCATTTCAGATTGTCCTACCGACTGCCAATGTCGCAGAATACCCGGCAGTACCAATGGTATTGTGGTGACGTCACGAGCACTGCGGTCCGTTCCTGGTCGACTGCCGAAAGATACTACAGCAGTGTAAGACGAAAATATATAATTAATGAAATTAACATGGCAGGCTACTAGGAACAATGACAAATGGGTGGTTTTTAATTCATTTTTAATAAAAACTGCCTATCGGCTCGTAATATTTTTCAAGTTTTCTTGTTTTCTACCAACATCCCGCATGTTTATATCCGATAATATAGACACGTAATTGATGTTTATTGCTTTATTCACATTGTCACCGACTGGGGTAGACTCAAATGTAATCTAATCTCATTCTCAGGCAAGACATTGGCTTTCATTCCTAATAATAATAATAATAATTCCTAACGATAAACATAGAAATAATACAATCATTAAATAATTAATTAATTAATTAAATAATTCAAATTCATATATAGCAAATAGGTAAAGGAACCAAATCAAGCCTATCTGATGTAATTTCACCCAACTAGAAATAAAAATGGGTGTATTACTCGCGCAAATGAAGTTCAGGGGGGGTTAAGCCGTTTTAAAATTTTGCTTTGCCTTTCATTTCCCCTCTGAACTGTCATCTCAACCAAATAAAGAAGACCCCCTGCAGTTTTCCATGGGAAACATTTTGGTGAAAACCCCATGTCTCTACGATGTTCTTTTCCACCCGTAAAATCCATCGCCCTTTCCGTTTTGGCCGCAAAGCATGCTGGGACAGTTTCATTGGCTATTTCCGAGTCCAGAACTGGATTAAATAGAGTTGCAGCGTTAAAATCTTAGTTTGGGTGGTCAACACGACGAACACAACCTATTGCTTGGAAATTTGACGTGAGATATGCGAACCATGCAAAACTGAGGGGGGAGGGGTGAACAATCCTATGCATTTCCTATTAATAATGGAACCCTCCCCCATTAGAAGTGGCTAGAATGAAGTTGCAGCTTCAAAATAATGCTATTGTTAGTAAACACGACGAACACAACATATTGCTAGAAATTTGGGGTAAGAAATGCGAACCTTGCAAAACTGAGGGGGGAGGGGTGGAAAATCCTATGCCTTACCTGTTCATAATGGAACCCTCCCCCATTTAGAAGTGGCTAGAATGAGGTTGCAGCTTCAAATCAAAATGCATGGAGTGATGTGGCAGAGTTAAAACCATGGTTTATGTACTCGACGCGACAACTGCCATGCGGCATGAACTGCGGAAGGCGGTCGGTTCGCGAGCTTGTGATGACATTCCATGCACTTCGATTTAAAATAACAATCGTTTCAAGGAGAAACTTTCTCGGCTGATGTTTAGGCCACTTATTTCCATGGGAAGTGCTCCAAAATTCCAGTTGAGCCTTAGTAGGTGGGAAAACACCATACACCCAGGATCACTACCATGCAAGTTGCATGGCACTACCCAAAACGCGATATGACCTAGCTAGAGTCCAACACACCTGTTGGATTATCGTTAGCGGTATTCACTAGTAATAATAATAATAATAATAATAATAATAACAATAATAATAATAACAACATATTTATACAGGAGTTCGCTTCAGTTATAGAAGCTGCTAATAATGAGATTCATGTGTACATTTTGTGGGTTCGTGTAAATAAACAAATATTAGGACGGAGAACACCTCGTTTTGCCATCAGACGAACATGCAAATTCATACACACGGCATAGGAAGGGAGATGTGGGTACATGTAAAACTCATCTTTCACTTTCGTTGATTTGAGATGTTTTGGATGGAAATTTTTTTTGACCCAAAGTCTAATTCACCCACTACACTATGACATGTTTTCTGTTTAATGTGATTGAATAAGATGAGTTTTCTCACCAAATACGCTACAGAGAGTAATACTTGGCATTAAATATTTTAAATTATCAGGAATATAAAGTATTTCATGGTTCAAGCTATATTTTTTTACGTTTTACTAAACAAATATTGTGAAAAAGCACGAAAGCTGATTGGTACATATCTGTATCATTCTCCTTTAAGCGATTGCAATGAAATAGTCAGAACTGGGTCCGGTTCTTCAAATAGTAGATAACGCTATCTACAGGATAAATCCTTCTTCAGTGGATAAGAGTAGTTGGCTCGGCTTATACTTATCCACTTGATATTAATTTACCTGATGGAAAGCATTATCCCCTCTGAACAACCGGGTTCCGATACCATTTGTTTGATATGTAGTAAGTATGAAATGGAGTTTGTTGGCTACTAAAACTGAAGGGAGGCCGCGATACCGAAAGCGTTCCCTTCTACGTTTGAGTGT
Source organism: Actinernus sp. WN-2022 (assembly GCA_030867875.1). Taxonomy (NCBI): domain Eukaryota; kingdom Metazoa; phylum Cnidaria; class Anthozoa; order Actiniaria; family Actinernidae; genus Actinernus; species Actinernus sp. WN-2022. Next base: position 223,590 of record JAOWCC010000330.1, read on the forward strand.
TTATCTATTGGTGTTTGTTTTTTCGGTAATTTAGCAGGGTTAACAACAATAATAATAATTATTATTATTACTGATCTGACCGATCGAACTTATGATGAACTGCCTGGGCGTTAGAGTATTTTCTTGATCAGTTATTTAAGGAGAATGACTAGACCTTAGGATTTGTAGTTCTAATTTTGTTTCTTAATTTCTTTTCAAGGCTATTTTCTGGTAGCAAGATTTTTCAACTAGAAGATGGTGACTTCTCGGAGCTCTTCAACCTAAAATATATGTAAGTAACATGCTTGTTCACTAAGACACTAGGATAAGATGTAATCTCGTTGAGGTATGGACTCCTCGCTTGAGATATTTATCAGCTTAACTTAGGTGTCAGTAACTTTCGTTATAAATATAGAACGATCTCCCTCTTTTTTTCTGAACATTAAAAAAAATATGGGCCAACACAAACGTTTGAAGTTTTGTGTAAGAAGTTCAAGATGCTTCAAGCTAAGAAACTTCGTGAAGCTTGTCATCTTTTGCGATGATGTGTCATCTTTCGTAAACTAGCAACAGCGGCTCCTTCGAATAAGAGCCAGGAACTAATTAAAGTTAAAGAATGGTGTGATCAAAATAAATTATCCATTAATCTTAAAAAAGACAAATAACCAACAAAGATGGGTCTACCTATTCTCTAGATAAAAAGATCACATAAAATGCTTAGGTGTGATGATTGATGACACAGTCTCAGGGAAAGATCATATTTCGTATATTTGTTCACGTATCTCAAGAAATATTGGTATATTTTATAAAGTAAGACATTTTCTATCCCTCCAGCAGCTAAAGCAATTATATTATAACTTAATTTACCCTTATATTTCGTATGCAATAGTAGCCTGGGGGAATGCCTATTTATGCCATCTAAAACGAATTCAAGTTAAGCAAAACCATAGACTCATTTTTTTTGCCATCCTGTATGGGAAAAATACTGAAAATGCGTTAGTTATTAATACGTACTGTTTAAAACACTCACAGCAGTGTTTTATCAAGTTTAAAAATTCGAGGGCGAAGCCCGAGAATTTTTCGACTTGATAAAACACGTGCTGTGAGTGTTTTAAACGGCTTCAAAAACGCTTTAAGAATGCAATGAAAGAAAGACGCACATCTCAAGGGAATGGTTACTTAATGAACCATTGAACCTTTGTATTCACAACGCCATGCAAAATATTCGAGTAATCACCGCCTGCAATTACAAACATCTCAAGGGAATGACATGAAAAAATTACCATACTATGTTGTTTGAAGCGGCGTTTCGCAATGCAAGAAGAATCTGCACTTGAAGGATTTGGTGTCGTGGTTTACATCGATAAAGTTCAAGACTTGGAAAGCGATGTGACTGACATGACGGCAGACTCTAAATTTTTGACTCCGGCACAAAATATGTAAGTTTGATGCACGTTTTTATAATTTTACGGCTTTTAGTTTGGTTTAATAATTGGAACTAAACAGTGGCTCGGTAAACAAGTAATGGTATCGGATAACTTCATTTTAAAAATATTATCTGTGTATCTCGGTAGTCTGCTGATATTAGTAAATTTAGTGCAAAATTTATTATCTAGGTACCTTATGTTCCGTATACTTTTTGCTATCTTTGGGTCTTTATCAGTGAATTCTTAATTAGGATGAAACTTTATATAAAATTTCATGTTCATTAATATTCTTTATATAAAACGTTCATCCTAATTAGCAATTCAGTGAGAAAGCTGAAACATCAATAGCAATTCCATTGTCTCAATCATTAACCCCGTTTCCCTCTGGGACAGAATTCAAATCCCTCCGCGGGCCTTTTAGAATGATGAGATTTTATCAGGTATAAAGGAGCATACACGTGACTGATTTGCTTCATCTGATTGGACAAAATGCTCATTAATTATTCATGAGTTTTTGAACCTTATTAAACTTACTTGATATTTTGACAGTGGACAATGTTTATAAACTGCAATCACTAAACTTTACCCATAAGTGGCATAAAAAAACAGTTACCAAGCATATTAAATCAATATTTTCGCTATGCAAGTGATGTTCACTCCTATAACACTAGATACGACTCTAAAGGTACTCTTTATAAGGCACGCTTTAGAACTAATCTCGGCAAACAGACGATCTCTGCTGCAGCTTCAGAGCTATGGCAATAACTACCAACTGATCTTAAACATCTACCCAATTTTTCAATTTTTCCAAAAAGGTTAAACAGCTCCTTTTAGAAAAACAAAATTCCTAATCTCCACCTTTCAAAGCTTAAACGATATCTACAAGTTCTTCTATTTTTTTCTAATTTCTGATAAATGGTTGCTATTGCATTGAAATACTTGATGTTTGGGTGTATTTTATAGTATTTGTTTATGTGTATTTTATAGTATTTTTTTTCTTTTGATGTCTGCATATAATCATTAACTTTGGCTGGCTAGTGTCTAACTCGAAAACCTCACGGTTAATTTAGATGCTAGATATTTCCTCTATTATATATTTAGCCTATTTACAACTTTGTTTCCCTACCACTTTTTCTAAACTCTAAATATAATTTTCCTGTTAACTTTGTAAATAACTGTGAAGTGTGAATAAAGTATTGTATTGTATTGGAATGAAATGAAATGAAGGAACGACGATATTGACAGCATACACGAGACAGTTACATTCATGAAGTCATAGACATACAGTTCGATAGGATTGATGAGATAATGTTACATTCTTTTCCCCCCCAGAGATTTGAGTAGAAATACTATACTACACGTTGAGGATAATCCATTTATTAACCTAGGGGCGCTATCTACTCTGTAAGTACATTATTGTGCCTTTTCTCGTGACTGGTGTTCCTCTAGTTCAGTCTTCAGTTTATTTCATACTATTTATTACAAACTTTACAAATATAAAGCCCTGGTCAAACGGATGCAACATTTTCATGCAACATCGTGCAAGATTGTTGTACACAAAATGTTGCGTCCGTTTGACAACTCTGTTGCACGATGTCGCATGCCGTTTGATTTTGTTAAAACTTTCGTGCAACATCTACGCAACATTTCTTTGTTGTCCGGGATGTTTCATCATGTTGCGATCTTTTGATCACCTTCGTACAAGTTTGCTGCAACGGAGCATGCGCATTAGTCCAACTTAATTTACCATTGGCATCATGGGTAGGTTATCGATTCACTACATTCAAGAGGGCGGAAGTAGGTGATGGCGGGAATTCGTTGTCTGGTCAGAAAACCATCCATTAAAGGCATGAACGAAGTCAAGGAACTAGAACTCGATATTGATCAAATATGGCGACTTCAGAATGGGTCGAACATCATGCCCAGACCTCTTATTGACCGACCGTGTAAAAGCATCCAACATGTTGCGTTCGTTTGACCCAACACGAAACATGTCGCAAGACGATCCAACAGCTTTGCATGAAATGTTGCACCCATTTGACCAGGGCTTAAGAAGGATTGTGCCATATAACAGAGAAGGTAAATTGTATCAAAAGAATACTGTTAACGCAAACCACATGTGTAGTGAGATGCTATTAATAGCCACTGCCTGTGTCATGTTACTGAGGAGAACTTTATATAAGTTCAAGGAATGCGTTTTTATAATATATTAAACTGTCAATTAAGGCAGGCGCATATACAAGACAAGTCAATATCCAAGTAAGAAGAAATGTGAATTGTATCAACTGATAAAACCTGCAGATGAACACATAATTACCTGGATATAGAAAGGAATTAATGTAGATATTAAGCATATTTAATATATGTGTTAATCAGTTATTGTCAAAATATTTGATATTTCATTTATTTTCACCTTCAAAGCCGACTCAATAACAACTTTATCAAGAGCATCCCAAGGAATGTGTTCAAAGACTTGTCCAATATGATGGCGTTGTAAGTAATAATATAATTATCATGCAATTAATAATTCATAAGATAAATACATTATTTACAAGTATTATTAATGAGGCCAATTTAACTTGAATTACCAATTGTTTGAACTGTCAAATCGGGGCAAAAAATGCAGATTTCTTAGGGTCTTTGCCCCATCAAACATTCCTTGACTTAAAACGCATATGAACCGAAATATGTGTTTGCATACTTGTAATATTTAGCAATTTAAGACATGTTTCAAAAGTTTGAAATGTTTTGAAACATAGAAAGGTAGAAACGTAATTTTATACTACTCAGTCTCTACTATGGAATTGTATTTATCTTAGTTCTCTATCACGCCCACTCATCACTTGTAATTTTATCTCCTAGTCTCACATTCATGTTTTCAAAATTTAAAATTTGTAACTAACGGTTTCTTGCCATTTACTTGTGTACCCTGAGGAAGGTTGGCCTTGCCAACCGAAATATCGGAAGTAATTATATATATTCCAAGTACCGTACAATCAGCCTTTCATCTTGTCTTGATATATGATTTTACAAGTAGTGAAATTCACCCTACTTTGCTCCCAAAAACGGTCTTCAAATCTTCAAAATGACGTCACATTGGTTGCATCTCAACAAAAACAAGATGGCGGAAAGAATGAAATTGATTCGAAGATTCGTTTCTGAATCGCTCTTTTCGCTAGATATATTGTCTCTTTTGCAAAATCGCCTTTGAGTAGTAATCAGTAAGGCTAAACAAACCTTTGCAACCAACGTGACGTCACTAGATGGAATTTCACAATAAACTCTACCCCAGTCTCCGACCATGTTTTGATGAATAGTAAGCCGTTTTTACGCACCAAAATCACAACTAAATTCTTGTTTTGGAGAATTTTAAAGTTTACATACATTTTATTTACATTAAAAAGTAAAATTACGAAAATAAAAGGTCACCTCATATGCACTTTAACTCTTTCGGGTCCGAGCCTGTAAATATAGGTGCCCTGACACCTATATGAGACAAAAATATTGCATCACATCTAGATATGCCGGAAAGACGATGTTGCGATATTATGTGAAGGGATGAATGGCTTCAAAGTCAAAGCTATAACAGGAATCGCTTGACTCTTTCACTATGGAGAAAAGCTCATTTGTTTTGGCGTTCGATTTTGTTTCTTCGATTTTCACGAATTCTAAGGAGCTGAAAATCGGCTCAAAACATCCTTTCCATTCGCACTTGAAATCAAGAGCAAACACAAAATCAGCACTCAGTCGTTACAGTACCTTGTTTAATCTTTCCAACCAGTAGTTTTTTTTGCACAAAACACACCAAGCGACTGTGAACCACGCCGATGTTTACACTGCATTTCTCTCCACCACGTTCTCCTGTACCCACCTCCAATTGCATGCTGGGTAATCAACAAAAAAATCACAAGGGGCACCCCCCTCTGGGACTCCGGTAGGTTTATTTTTATAAGTCTTTTACCCCTACAGCCAAGAGCGGTGATTTGGACTCAAGCCGTTGCTTTAAAGTGACAACAACACATCCTAATAGGTTGAGCAGGGGTAAAAGAATGCAAACTGCAGGATTTCAAGGCTTTCATTGAAGAATTTTTTCCTGTGTCTGAAATCACAAACACAACGGCAAAACCATGTCCAGAAAAGTCGAATGAAAATGTGCAGGGTTTAATATTCTAATTATTGCTGTGCCATTCATTCTCATGATTTTATTACGTAGCTGACCGGTTCACACGGACACGTGATACCATCACTTCCCCCTCGGTACTAGTCCCAATTGAAAAATAAACAACAAGGAACGCCTGCTAGATAATTTTACAAGATGGCTGACTCGTTGAAGCAGGGAAGGGGGAGGAAATGCTATAGTTTTACCCAATCTGTGGCTAGTTATGAGACTCTACTGGCAAGTTCTTTGAACCTTCATTATTACACAAACTGGATTTGCAAAACTGAGCCGATTGAAGTACACAAAGTGTTGGAATTAGGGTAAAATCACGAAGCAATATTCGAACTTTCAAAAGGAATCGAAGGTGAGGATAGGAACGCTCGATAAGTATTGCAAACGAAGTTATAATTTAAGCTGGTGAGGTCTTTCGTCATACTACTCCTTAAAATGGCGACTTGATTCTCAGTGCAGCGCGATATCTCCCAAAAACGACCCGATATTCAACGCTAAGTTGCCGTTTTTGTCTTCAAAGCAAAGCTTATTACTGTGTTGTTCTATATGGAACCAATGTAAGTTGGGGGTTTTATTGTGCTTAGAAATATCATAACATGAACATTTTAGCACCACACATTTACTGTAATGTTGAGAACGTCCCAGAGGGCAAAAGTTTCTAATTATCACGCTTCAACTGCGCATGTCCATTCGATTTTTCTGGCCATGCCCTGTGAAATCCCCTCACAAGGCCTACTAAAAAGCAAACCAAGTACTTTTCAGCCATCCTCAGACTTAATGATGTCTTCAAGCTCTCTGACAGTGGAATTTTTCTCCAAAATTAGAGCACATTTCATTGGAAACCCTACCGAAGCAGCCATACCTACCGTCGACCAGTACGTAGAATTCTCCCGAATGGCATTGTGGGGCAAGTTTGAGCCCTTGGCTTAACAAGTCAGCAGTATTTAATTACCCCGGGCTAGCCAAACTGGAACTGAGGGGGGAGGGTTTAGTTAGCACTCAGGATTTCACCAATTAAGCTCACACACGATCGGACGACAAAGAGTTAAGGGCCCATTGACATATTTAAATCTACAATTTGTAGGCCGTTGCTAAGGAAATTTTGCAGCCTCTCAAAACCCAAAAAATAAAAGAGTTGGCAATGATTATTCTCAAGGTGACCCATAGGGTAAAGTTTTGTAGTCAGATGACGTCACCAAGTGACGGCACGATGACATCATCAAAATAAAAAAAATCCTAAATTATCCATGGATGTTTGAGTTACAATCAATTTATAAAAAAATTCCGAACCTATGAATTAAGGTGCATCAAACTGAACATGTGTTTGCCATTACGACAACAAATGAAGATTTTACAACACTTTTCAGCGCAATTTTATGCTTTTTGCGAACGAAAAGCCATAACTTTGGTATTTATTGTCGGTTTTCAAAATCCATGCTTTATTTTGTGGAAAATGTGATCAATAACATCTAGATCATAGCCGGAAAAAGTTTGCTGTTTTCGAAAGCGTGCGAAAATTTTAGATCTTTATGAACCAGAGGTGAGAAAATCAACATATGCGCAATAGTGTCTGTTTGGGGTCATGAAATAATACTAATACTAATACTAATAATAATAATGTCATTAATCAATCACCGATAAAATACATATCGTGTGTTACAGCTATAAATAATAAAGCATAAATATACAACTCTCATAATATAACAAACGTGTAAAGTATGTGGGAACAAAGACTATTAAATAGCTAGGTTATACCTAAAGATTAATATATTTACAAAATAATTTTTAAAACGAACAGTAATAATTTGCGGCCACTGGGAAGACTGACATCTTAAGGTTTTAGACGAGGGCTTGATTTTGGGCAAAAGTAGCTTAAGAGGATGGTTGCTGTTGTTACATAGTTTGTAAAAACGTTTCTTATCATACAGTTCAAGTAGTTCTCTAATGAGGATATTCTTGGAAGTGTATCGTCTCTTATAGCATCTGTCAAGGAAACATTGGACAGTGGACAAGTCAGCCTCAGAGGAGCCATACACTGATAGTCCATATGTAATCTTCCGACTGATTAAAACCTTCCTTTCTAAGAGATCTTAAGAGTGACTTTCTGTAAGAATCGACCAAAGTGTGGCACAAGTCGAAAAATTGTTTTCGTTCATATTCTCTCTATAAGTAGGCCCTAGAGTGAAACCAAACGAGCTGTTGATAGTTTGGTAAAATATTGCTTCGTTTGGCGAGAAAATGGAAAATTCGAGTTGGCCAGAAATCGCTGAGAAATCGGGTTTAAAAAAGATGAAATTTTCCGAAAATAAACCCGGCTCGTGTCGCAAAACTATGGCTCTGGTGGTTACTACGATGGTTTCTATTTGATCTTTAGGCATCCCTCGTTCTGATGATTACATAATGTTTTGGTTTCTGTATTGTTTTAGAGCGATAATTTTATTTTAACGAGGGCCACAATTCGCTAGTTTCTATCCAGCAAATTATGTCACGGGAAAACGGCTGGCGTTAAGTATGTGCCCTGTCTCTAAATTCTTTAAAAGTGATATTCGAAGCTGTGTTAGATAGCATTCTATCAGAATATGAAGAGAAATCTCTGGGAAAACTGTTTTAACCACTTCGCTCAGCGCGATTTTGATACTCTATTTATAGCCATTTCGGCGAATAATTACGCTTGGGTAAACAATGGCGTGACATCAGATTCAGCGAAATTCTATAAGATATCCTCAAATTAATAAAACGAATCATTTTCTTATGTTTTTTTGCTTGAAAGTAAGTGATAGAGTTCATTGAAAAATACCTACAAGGTAAGTACGTATATAAATGTTACAGGTCTGACTGACTCACTAATGTTGCGTGACAGCGATAATCTTACAATACTTTGCATCCTTTGACCAACATTCAGCAAGAAAATATGTTTTAAACATTACATTTTGGTTTTAAGGACGTAAATGTCTTCCATTATTTATATATGAATTGCTTTATATCAGTTTACAAGAGACAACGACACTAAAAATTAAAATTTGTTAATTTAATTTATGCACAAATAGCCGTGGGAATGCAATGTCTAACCAGGAACCATTATCTAACCTATTGTTTTCCTATCTCGAAATAAAATGAAAGCGTGTTGCTGGAAGCAGTTGACAAAGATAGTAACCACAAGTTACTTTGCGGAACTTTAAGTGAAACTTAAGTGGAACTTTCCCGGGCGTCTTCATAAAAAAGCAACCATTATAGTATTCCCCAAGAGATAACTCCATGACCACGGAAAAGACGAAAAAGAGAAATTACCGAAGGCGGATAGAGGTGTCTTGAAACTCCTCTCCCAAAGGATCAAGAAGTGCACAAGCATTTTTATCCCAGTTGCAGGACCTGGTCGCCAGAGCCAATATTGGTAAAATGCCCAAGGTTTAGAAATGAACTGAGGGAATGGCATTTTTTTGAAAACTCTATAATTTAACAGAGTTATATATGAGAGGGTCTCGATGGGGGTAGCTTTGACGGTTAATATTTTAGGGGGTTGACGGTTATTTGAAACAAAACACCTAGAAAATTAAAATACAGGTTTGATGGTTAGATACAGGTTTGACGGTTAATTTTCTTCGACGGTTGACGGTAAAAAATCTTTATTTTTACGGTTGATGGTTAAATTTTAAGGCATTTGACGGCTGACGGTTTAACGCCATTGAGGGGCTCTTATGAGGCGGAACCTGTTGACTGGCAAGCCGTGCCAGTCAGTAGTCCCACAAACTCGATAAAATTTAGAGTTTAAAAAAATTGTCATTCCTTCAGTTTTAAAGAAACCTAAAACTTGGTATTTTTACTAATTTTGGCTTGCTCTTTCCATTTCTGGCATCCATGTTGTTCTAGCGCCATTTGTTTTGATTGACTGGCTAAAAAGGTCATGTGACCCGGTCCTGAAAAGGGTCTATTGGTATCTTGCTTCTTTTAGGCAATTAAACATACATTAACACCGCGCGTGATATCCTTTCATGTTCAAGGTTAATTTGTGCCGGTCATGCAGGGAGATTCTAAAGTCCTTTAAAAAAAATTGAAATTGATAAAACGACGGGAAGAAAGGTTGACCCATCTACAGTTGCAAAGGATATGAGATGTGCTAAAGATGGTAAGGGACGGAACATTTGAAAATTGATGGGGGGGGGGGGGGGGGGGGGTACCCTGATTTTTTTTTGCTCGAAATTTTTTTTAGGACTCCTATTGCTGCAAGAAATTGTTTTTATGGCATCGGACCTTGCACTATATTTTTTTAAGGCATTCAGTATTTTGGTTTTACATCAAGAACATTTTACACAATTTTAATGTTTCCAGTAGATTTATGGTATTTGCCATGTATATTAATTACCTTTGTTTAGTAGAAAACATATATATCAGGCATGTTTTCACAAAAGGAGCCTTACAACCTAAGAACCCCTTTTGTGAAAACATGCCTGATCTTGTGTGCCTTTAGCTTTAAAAGCCAGTTTTTTTTCCTTTTTCTTGAAAGGCCAAATGACAGTTTAAGACTTTTCAGGCCTTTCTATCCCATAATTTACTTGTGTGAGATTATCCCATAATTTCTTTATTTGAGAGCTAGAGGTTAGGGTTATGTTAGAAAAATGCCATTTTCTGGTATTTCTACTCAAAATACGGCAAAAAGTCCATGAACTAAACTTAATCTACAGGAAAAGATTGTTGTATTGCCGTGTAGTGCATCGAAATCCACTAAAAGCTTGAGAAATGGCGCAACTTTGAAATTTAGGTTACACAAGTAACTTTGAGAGATTAAGGTTAGGTTAGAAAAAACACATTTTCTGGTATAATTTCTACTCGAAATACGGCAAAATTCCATCGATTAAACTTAATCTACAGGAATAGAATGTTGTATTGCCGTGTAGTGCATCGAAATCCATTAAAAGCTCGAGAAATGGCACCACTTTGAAATTTAAGTTACACAAGTAAATTAATGTGTACCTGTTGGCTTAGACTTGCTACAAGTCGACCTCTTTTCCTCTGAGCCTCGATGCGCGAGTTAAAGCACAGGCAGCCCAGACTCGACATATATTTCTCGCTTTTTGGGTTACCTGTGGTATGTTCCATAAGCGATCTCGGAAGAGTTTACATAATTGCTCCTTGTGAATTCTCTTTTCCGATTCCTACGAAATAAATCTTCAATAATAAAATATTGATACTTAATGAAGTTTTGTGAGTGGTTTTGGGGTGATTTGGGGACTTCTAAAGCAGTTTATTAGGCCTCGAGGTTTTGATGGTTGTCCGCGTGTCTACCTCATAGCTACACATATACACAAGGTATGCAGCTTCGAGCCGCTTTTCATCGATGTCACCTCACTCGACGCCGAAATTCGACAAGAAATTCATATCGATTTCGCCTCTGCTTTCGGCACACAAATCCAGACATGTGTAAGCACTTCTCATCCACGTTTCAGGCCAAACGACGTGAAAACGTCTTGGAAAATAAATTCCGAATTCAAAATATTTCTCTCCGTATCTGATCTGCAGATTGATCGGTCCACAAATCAGCGGTAGACATCGCAGGCGGTGCTTTCAAGATGCAGTTGCCATGCCCACGCACGAGCTCAAACTCAAAGTAAACAAACTCTACTCATGAGAACATGTGATTGTCTTTTTCAGTAAATTGCTTAGGTCATTATAAACAAAAATAGCATGATTTGTACGTGATATTTATCACTTGCTGTATTTATGCGGTGCTTTCAAGATGCAGTTGCCATGCCCAATTCATTAAGTATCAATATTTTATTATTGAAGATTTATTTCGTAGGAATCGGAAAAGAGAATTCACAAGGAGCAATTATGTAAACTCTTCCGAGGTCGCTTATGAAACATACCACAGGTAACCCAAAAAGCGGGAAATATATGTCGAGTCTGGGCTGCCTGTGGTTAAAGCGAGAGACGAAGTCGCGAGAGCTCAGGGGCATTAAGGCATGGGTCTCAAACTATTTCAATATGGCCGCCACAAATCAAGAGGGAGTGGTCTATCTCTTTGTGCTTGTTAGATATAGTCTTTGCACTTTTACAGATTCCATAAAGTCACAACCTTGATACCTTGTTGTGGAAGTTTCCATGGAAACGTGTTATGTGACCTTTGAACTCTAATTTTAAGGAAAATTGGGAAAAGCCTCAACGTTTTCATAAATGCGTTAAGGTTGTGACTTTATCAAATATGTCAAAGTGTCAAGAATATATCTCACAAGCACAAAGAGATAGACCACTCCCTCTTGAATGATTTGTGGCGGCCATATTGGAGACCCATGCCTTAACACCCCTGAGATGTCAAACCAGAGAAGCGAAGGCGGGAAAGTACAATATTGATTTAAGAGAAGCGAAGGAGGGAAATGAAAATCTCGTAAGCAAAGGCGGGAAATGAAAATCTCGTTTTAAGGGACTTTTAGGAAGTCTACTGTTGGCTTTAAAGTGTCTATGAAGTGAAATTATTAGGTACGTTTTTTATTGATCAAATTACAGTTCATAAACTCGTTAATCGCTCTTTAAAATTTCAGCTCAATCCGTTCACTATTCACCGAGAACGAGCTTTGGAAGTGTAGGCACTTGAATTTAAAAATTGGAGAAAAATCCCGCGCTCGGCCAAGCGCTGTACGTCATCGTTGTGACGTATGCGGTGTGTTACATCTGAGACCGCGCGAAGTTTTTCACTGTAAACAGATCTGAATATAATGGCGTGCTTTCGTGGAAGTGAAAAGAAACGCTCCGGGAAATTTTGTGTCTGTGGCGGACCCAATAATGTTAGTTGTACGAATACTAATCTAATACCTGGGATTTCCCTCCATAAGTTTCCTGATGAGAAAAAGAATCCGGAACTGCGAATATCGTGGAGGGCATTTGTACGAAGACATCGTCCCGATTTTGAGCCCACCGATCACTCTGTGATTTGTTCGGCACATTTCAATCGATCGTGCTATTCAGAGCGCTATTCTCTCGGTGTCCCTTCACCTGTGAAGCCCAAGGCGACCTATCTGAAGCCAGGGTCAGTCCCTACGCTGGATACTGTGGGTCCTCAGCGATTGTCTGCACCGTCAGCACTCGAGCGGAGAATGGTAAACAAAAACCCTTTTAATTTGAGTTTCTTTTGTGTCCTTTTGTGTACCGAAGGGCTTTCGAAGCATGAACACAAAGGGCGTTTTGAACTTTAAACAAAAAGGTTCAATTATGTTCTGTTTATAATTTTATGGTTACTTAACCAAGAATAATACACGGCACATAAAGTCTTATATTGAATCGTTTTATTCTTGTAAACAGAACTTACGCGAACTCCAACTACCCCAAAGAAATAAGAGATCTAAAACACAACCAACTACACTTACATGTACCACGACAAAGTCCCCACCAGCATCCACTGAACCACGAGGAAAACAGTCCCAGACAGCTGAAGTGAACTCTGCGGCTACTGGTACATCAGAGACATTAATACTAGAACCAGAGGATAGTCATGATGAGGCATTAACGGAACCTATAGATGCTGAGACGGCCATTGTTGTTGTTCCAGCTGCTTCTTTATATTCAGGCTCTGCTTCCGTGCCGCCGTGTGAGTCCTGCACTATCACAATGGAAAAACTCCACGGCCTACAGAAGGCTAACTGGAAACTTAAAAACCAGCTAGCGAAACGCAAAGACCAACTAAAAAAACTGAAGCTAGAAGTCAAGCAATTTAAAATTAAGCTCAAGGTATATAAAGTCATTATAAAGCTGGTTTGTCTGTTTTGTAAACATTTCGATCACCAAACTCAAGTGCAGCGGTGCTATTAACAAATAAAGTAGCCTAAGCCATGTATTATACTGTCATAAGACACAACAGGCATTTGAGAACACAAGTAATAAGTTCAACTTCTTCTGTTGAGCCTGGTTTGGTAGATACTAAAACAACAGTAGTATTCCCCTCAGTCTGGGATATTTGCTAGTCAGGATGCTTTACCTCTCTGAATTTTCTCTGCACTTCACTACATTGCTTTAGCTCGGTACTTTGCATCTCGGTAATTATCCAGCACTAGTCACCTCCACTACGGGGGATTAGGTGTTTATTGATCAAAATCACTAACATTAAAACAACAATTCCCTCTGTCAGATGGTTGATGAGGAAAGTAATTCTGACAGTGAAAGTGAGGCAGAAGGCATACACACAGAAGAACAAGAGGCAAGCAAGCAGTATAGAGCTGTGGTGGGCAGTATGGATACAGAAAGTACGAGTGACATGGAGTGTGAGGAGGATATTGATGATGGCATGGAGGTCCCAGATGATAAGGATGACCCAGAATGGGAAGAAAATGATGATGATGAAATGAGCGATGTAGCAGCAGATGGTCAAGAAGCTGTCTCACAAAGAGATGTCAGGTAATGTGTATTAATAGGTCTGCATTTACTAGATGGAAATAATAGAGGGTTGCGGACAGGGCATATTAAAAAAAATGATTTTTGAGGGGGGGCTTATATAAGAGCATAACATTTTACGGTATTGTAGCTATCACTGTTAACAGAAAAAAATATTAAACAAAAGTAATTGATATCAGTATACCAAGTATGGTATAGCCTGCCACATCCAATTCTGAACTGCATTGAATATTGTGTTAACAGTCTACAGCTGTTTGAATGTATAAAAATAGGCAAGTACATGCATGTACAAGGTTTATCAAAATTACATTTACTGTATATTATCATTTCAAGTTCATTGCAGTGAATGTGTTTTGATTTAGTAATATTGAGTAAACGTTAGGTTTTATTTTCTCAATTGAAGGGTGAAGGAAGACACACCAGCAGTAGATGAGCCCAAGTTTATTGTGTTTTATTCAATGTTGGTGTCCCTGTTTAGCATGTTTTGCTTCAAATGCAAAGCGGATGGTCCATCTGTTTCCATGAAGGTCCATGGAACCATGGTCACAGTGTTCCAAACATGCAACATGTGCAGCAGTCCTGGATTCAAATGGCATAGTCAACCCCTTGTTCTGGGAAGGTACCCTGCCGGCAACATCTTGCTGAGTTTTGCTGTTCTTATGGCTGGGGCCTCCATAAGCAAGGTGCTACTGATGTTCAGACACATGGGACTGGCAGCATACTCAGCTAGAACCTTCTTCCATCATCAAACCACATTCATTTTTCCAGTTGTTTTGAAACACTGGGAAACCTACAGAGCAGCATTGATCAATACCATCAAAGATATGGCAAATGTTAGCTGGTGTGGTGATGGACGGTTTGACTCCATGGGCCATTGTGCTAAGTATGGAGCATATAGCATGCTGTGCTGTAACCTCAGCAAAATCATTCACTTTGAAATTTTGCAGGTAACAAAGCACCAAATTCTGAATTAACTATTGCCTCCTTTCTGTTGCAACTTGCATATTCTCATGGACGTGTTGGAATCAATGGAGGCTCATAAGTAGTTTTTATTACAACTTACAACCATTTATACTTTTCAGGAGCTCAAATTTTTGCACTCATATTTTTCATGCAAACGAGACAGGTGGCAGCAGCAATGCAATGGAATTAGCTGGTGCAAAACGCTGTTTCGCATACCTCCAACAGTTAGGAGTAAGAATAACAACCTTTATCTCAGATCGCCACCTGTGGTATTGCAAAATGGCTACGATTATCTGAAAAGGACACCACCCATTATTTTGATATTTGGCACATAGCAAAGTCCCTTATAAAGCAAGTGCTGAAAGCCAGTAAGGAGAAGGGCTGCGAACTACTGAAGGAGTGGACACAGGCCATCAAGACCCATCTTCACTGGTGTGCTATATCCACCACACCCGGCTTTGGGGAGCTCATTGTGGCCAAATGGAAAACCTTTATCCGTCATGTATGCAACCGGCACAAAAACCATGAAGATGCATTATACACTGAGTGTGCTCACGGTGAAATGGAACATAAACGAAAGTGGTTAAAATATTGTGGGTATCTCTATTATTATTATTTGTATGTTTTGCTCAAATGTAGGAAATTCATTGAAACCTAACTCCTCAAATTCCTGCCTTCTACATTGTACTACTGACTTCAAATTGGACTACTTTCAAATACATTTTATCCTAGTGCCACAAATACTTTAGTTCATGGTATTTTGATATGCTAATAAGTCTGAGTATACCATGGGAAAAAATGTAGGTTTTTGACCCCCATCCCCACATACTGACGAAACATGTCACAGCTTTGTCTTTTTTTATAACTTACAATAATAAAATGATGAACAGGTAGCATCCCTTGTGAGAAACTGCGAGTCATCCTCCACAAGCCATCCATGCTGAATGATATAAAAAATATGTCATCAGAGGCTCAAACAAGTTGTTTGGAGGGTTTTCATGCCACTCTAAATCACTGGCACCCAAAGATGTTAAGCTTTTCATGGATGGGTACATATTTCAGGTAACAAAATGGGAAGATAAATAAAGTGAAAAGCTACAATATTATTGTGTATAACTTAGTCTCACAGCTGCAAGGATAAAATGCAAGTTTCTAGCAGTTGGTTAATTGAGTATAGTTAATCTTGAATTATTGTTCCTATTCAGGCATGCCATTGCATGTCTTCATTTCAATGAGAATACTGTCAGAGAATCAAGGAACACAAAAGATGGGAGAACATACATCAAAGTTACCTATCCAAAGTACAAACATGGGGAGGAGCTAGTGCGTGAGATTGCTACAGCAATGACATATGGCAAGTTATCTTGTTTTTACATTATCTTGTTATCTTGTAGCTAGGCCCTCTGTGAACCCCCTCGATGAGTGCACAATGTGCTGCTGGGTGAATGCAAGGACATGGAAAGAAAAGGTAGAAAAATATTGAAAGCAGGTTGAAATCTTAATTTAGTTTTTGTTCATGTTTTAGGGTATGTTTCTCACATGAAGAAGCTGCTATTTACAATGCCAGTAGCCCAGATGAAAGATATCTCTGATGTGTATAAGCGTAAGACCCCTAAACCACTGACTGCACAGTTTACTGAGCGGCTGAGCCGAGAAGATGCTATAGCACGACAAGAAAAGAGGCAAAAAATAGTCAAACAGCTATATCCACCAGGTAGTTATATTGGAGAAACAAAACTGCATGTGGCAATAAATACAATAGAAAAAAACTGCCATTTGGTAGACCTACAAATGTATATAAGTGGACATATATACTTATAATTTGGTCAACAGGAAGTCCTTAGTGTTCCTTGGTATAGGTTGCAGTGTGTATTTTTTTTTTATAAATTCCAATTAAAACTTTTTATTTATAGTTGCTGAACAGGAGCGATTACAAGCTTTGCAGAGGCAAAAGACTGCTGAGAAAAGTTCTGGTAAAAGAAAATCCCCAGTATGTAAGAAATGTGGCCAACGCAGGAAGGGGCATCCAAAAACTCAGTGTGGAAGTGCATTAACATAAGCTTAAAGAAAGCAAGCAAGAACCAACTACATTCATTTATAATTATTATTTCAGGTGGAAATTTAATAACAATAATTGAAAGACTGTGATAAATCAGCTGAAATTGGTTATGTTATTTGTAACATTGACCTTGATCTATGTAGATGTTCTCGACTGTTCAAAAACTCATGAATAATTAATGAGCATTTTGTCCAATCAGATGAAGCAAATCAGTCACGTGCATGCTGCTTTATACCTGATAAAATCTCATCATTCTAAAAGGCCCGCGGAGGGATTTGAATTCTGTCCCAGGGGGAAACGGTTAATGATTGAGACAATGGAATTTCTATTGATGTTTCAGCTTACTCACTGAATTGCTAATTGTGATGAACGTTTTATATAAAGAATATTAATGAACATGAAATTTTATATAAAGTTTCATCCTAATTAAGAATTCACTGATAAAGACCCAAAGATAGCAAAAAGTACACGGAACATAAGGTACCTAGATAATAAATTTTGCACTAAATTTACTAATATCAGCAGACTACCGAGATACACAGATAATATTTTTAAAATGAAGTTATCCAACTTGTTTACCGAGCCACTGTTTAGTTCCAATTATTAAACCAAACTCAAAGCCGTAAAATAATAAAAATGTGCATTAAACTTACATATTTTGTGCCGGAGTCAAAAATTTAGAGTCTGCCGTCATGTCAGTCACATCGCTTTCCAAGTCTTTAACTTTATCGAGGTAAACCACGACATCAAATCCTTCAAGTGCAGATTCTTCTTGCATTGCGAAACGCCGCTTCAAACAACATAGTATGGTAATTTCTTCATGTCATTCCCTTGAGATGTTCGTAATTGCAGGCGGTGATTACTCGAATATTTTGCATGGCGTTGTGAATACAAAGGTTCAATGGTTCATTAAGTAACCATTCCCTTGAGATGTGCGTCTTTCTTTCATTGCATTCTTAAAGCGTTTTTGAAGCCGTTTAAAACACTCACAGCACGTGTTTTATCAAGTCTAAAAATTCTCGGGCTTCGCCCTCGAATTTTTAAACTTGATAAAACACTGCTGTTCGTGTTTTAAACAGTACTTCATTTTGGGGGTTCTGTATTATTCCTATAATTCAGTTTTTAGAATATATGGTCTGGGGATACATTTCGATACATGTAGATTGATAGTGCAGAGTATAATTTACATGTATATTCTTACAGCTGCAGTAAATGCTTTTAGTACTAGATAAAGAATGAGCGGACAATCTTTATGGAATTTATAAACTCAAGCTGAAAGCGAGAGTTTGTAAATCCCATAAAGATCGGATTCAAATTCTTTATTGCATTTATTAAACATCTAGATGTGAAGATTGAGTTGTGTTGTCAGTTAATTTGGCGATATTACTTATTTTGGCCAAGAAAATCGAAGCCAAAGTTTATGTAAATCAGGACGAAATCTCTAGAAGAATTAAACTAAAAGACACTGATGTTTTATTAATTTCCTTTGTTTTTGCATCCTGAACTATTAATGAGTTTGATAACTGTGTATAAAATAACAGCCTATGAATCAAAGCTGTGCTACTCAATAATGGGGATAACAATAATTTTATGTTGTCACAATCACGTGACCAGCTGTACAAATTACTATAAAGAAAGAAAATTGAGCCATTTATATCAACCAATAATAGAAAAGGCTTTGTTTACAAACATAAGAACATATGCTGTTTTATTTTCCAAATTAACACAAGAAATGCTATCATTTACACTAAATTTTAGGGGTGTTACAAGTGCTGTTTTCATCCAAGAACCACATGCGTATCCCTCTCTGCCTCTTCTTTATTATTCATGTATTTCACATGGCCAATGCAAAATAGAATTTCGAACATATTCATTGCTATTATTTTGTACTGAAACGTTTTCCTATAAGCTTGTCTCCTCTGTTTTCCTCTGTAATACAAGAGACAAACGGAGAAAACATAAGCTTAGGTAGGGGTGGACCATTTGAACTTTGATGGGGAGGGGAGTACAAATCCGAAAATAAATATCAAGCAAGGACTTGGACTAGGGAAAAATATCGAGCAAGCTATGGCTGTAAAATAAAAAAGTATTGAGTAAACAGAAAAATATATCATGCATGACTTGTGTTCAAGAAAAAAAAATTGTGAGCACAACAAAAATTAGCCCCTGCCCCATCAATTTTCAAATGCTAACCGTAAATCCTTTCACTACAAACAATCGCGATTCGTCAAAATTTTATAACAAAGATCACTGGGATAATAAACTTTAGTTGTTGCTAAAAATATAACGATGAATGAATAAATGGGAGACTAGAGTGCATGCAATATAAAAGCATGAAACAGTGCAACATCTAATTTGTGCTAAATTGCGCACAACCATAAATTTGTTCAGTCGCCCATAAAAAATTACTGTCTCTGTGTTGATCCCTTGTATCCTGTTGTAGTTGTAGTGGGAAATTGGCGTCTGATATCATCGTATATACAAGCTGGCAGAGGCCTGGAGTTATCCCATCCGAGGTAGCCAAATATCCACTTCACTAAGAGTCTATAAGCCACATCACGGAGAAATCTGAAATGTAAATAAACAAATTAAAGTACAACTACAATACATAAATTATAAGGGATCGATGGTATAGTGCATGACAAGGAACTCTCCATACATCAAGCCTCACAAATGTTTAGTTTCAATCGCAAAGTAAACTAACAGGCCTAGATAACCGATTATTTTGTATTATAACGTGGCGAGGCGACTAGAAAACATTTGGCTTTTGTCTATGTGAGGTTGCAAAATACTCCATACAATTGCAAATGTACAGTGTGTAAAATATATAACTTATAAGCTAAATTAACTTACTCGTTCTCGGGTTGATTCTTTCACCGTCTGTATTTCTTCCCGGTCTTATCCGTAAGTAGAGGGCCAACCAATGTTAGAACGGCCTTGTGGATGATGGGACGATACTCGGGATGCTCTGTGATGCACGCTGCTGACATCCCCTCGAAGGTAAACTTCCCAACACAAACCAGAATTTCCTTGCAGGACCGAAACTCTCTAGCACTTGCAAGCAGATTGTCGCTGCATTTCCCGCATTGGCACCTATGCAATGAAAATCCATGAACTGCTGTGGTACAAAGGCAACACTACCTTGGCATTCAAACACGAACAAGTTGCACTTAATAATACAGTAAACCTTACCACGAATCGATTTGAACCGTTCGCTCGAATCTTTCAGCTATCGTGGCTGAAGCGATTCCATCTTCGTCGTCTGTTTCATCCTCGCTCTCGTCCACAGCATCATCACTCGCCAAAGGCTCATTCGTGTATGGTTCTACAACCGATTCCTGCTCTCCAAAATCTTCATCACTCTCAGATTCTTGGGAAAAAGAGCTGGAAGAGGAGGATACGCTCTGGATGGACGCCATATTCTCAATATAAATGAAGAGTCATTCATGCATGACTCATACTGCGTACGTCATAATTTAATTCATTCAGTCCCAGACTTTCCCCATTTTGAAGTCAGAAACGGCTTATCTGGGCTAATTTTGAAACGCTGTATCTTTAAGAATATTCGGCGGAATGAGCTGAAAGTTTGCTTAAATATCGCTAAGGTGCTATACTCTTTTGTTGCAAAATGATAAGGTTGGGTCATTTTTCACTTCATAGACACTTTAAAAGCCGCTAACTCACTTATCAACGTTTTCAGACCTAGTGGAAAATATACGTCTTCCACAAAGCAAATCGTTGCGCCCGCCAGGCAAAGTTGATTTTTCACGATTTTTTTTGAACTATTCCTCCCCACCCCTCACCCCCACATACAATACCTAGAGATCAATTATGGTATAGAAAGGACAGAAAAGTCTGTCATTTGCCTTTTCAAGAAAACGGAAAAAGACGAGTTACTGGCTTTTAAAGCTAAAGGCACACAAGATCAGGCATGTTTTCACAAAAGGGGGTCTTAGGTTCTAAGGCTCCTTACATGTATTCTTCTTGAAATCTCTACCTCACACTCCTTCCCAGATGGATACTCGTGCATCATATTGTATTTGTAGTGCATCATATTGCATTGTTCCGTAGTCTCAAATAAAAACATGAAAAAGTGCTCAACATTGGCATATATAACTAGCATATGGAAGAAAAAACAGAATGTCTTTAAATGTTGCGAGGGGCAAAGGCAAAGGCTCTCTAAAACACTGGTTTCCTGTGTTCTGGAGACTAAACATTGACTGAAGGTTCCTGTTTCAGCTGATGAACATAGTTTCACCCTTGCTCGATTTTTTTCGGGGTGATTTTGGTTTCTGCGTCCGACTTTTTAACAAGTCAACAAATTACGAGTTTCTTTTCTAGCCTGGCGTCAAAAAGCAGTGTTGATGTTGAAGCTCAGAAGGAAGAAGCGGACGAATGTAGCGCTAGACAGGAGGGGCGAAGCCTGAGAGGACATGCGAAGATGGGTATCAAGGAACGTGGAACTCCTTCATCCACGTATAACATTTGTGACCTCGTCTCCCTCAAACATAATCCCCCGATTCAATTTTCTGCAAGTGAAACAAGTCGAACTCGCCTCTCCGGCTTCGATTCTCGCGCTCGATTTTTGACCCAGTAATCGCTTACCCAGTAGTGACTCCGCGAGTTCGACTTGGAGCAAGTCTAGGCCCAAGCTGAGTGGTGCATTCAGCGTGTCTGCGTTGCGAGATATCTGCATTTATTTTAACCTTGACGTTTGCGATATCACGACAAGACGTAAGAAGCCCTATACAGCTTAAAACTGTTTCAACTAGTAAAGTATTGTACTTGATTTCAAGCTAAAGGATAACACTGTCAAGGAAACACAGGAAGTGGGAACTGTAATTATGTAAAGAGTATGTCTTTATAATCATACGTATTCCTTATCTTCATGGGCGGATCCAGAAGTGCTCGAGAAAGGTGTCCCTTTTGTACCCTTTATTACCGTAGTACGTAATAAGAAAGAAATTTAAGAAAGGAAATTTAATAGCAAGCACCCTGAAATAGGTTCTGTTACATTTTAGGAGTATCACATTTTACTACCATTGAAGAATATGAAAAACTTTGTTAGTATCAATCTCGTGACAGTGTATTGTGATTATTAGTCACCTATTGCATTACAGGAAGGATAAAAGTCAATTAGGAAGGTATGTTTTTTACTGAGCTGGGGGGGGGGGGGGGGGGGGGGGGGTGGTGATTGGGCTGGAGTATTTGGGGGGAGGGTCATCGGAAAAAAATTGTAACGTTTGTGAAGGGTCATCCTTTTATTTTTGCTTAGTACGGTAGTAGTACATTTACTTGATATAAACATGCGATCTGTAAGAAACAACGTCAAAGCTACTTGGGGAGGGTTATCCTTTTTTCCGCGACTTCAAGTGAGGGGCATGGATTTCCTTTTAAAAGCAACGGGGAGGTCCACGTTTTTCTCCTTGATTGAAAAGAAAAAACTCCAGTCCACCCCCTCCCCCCTCATTAGAAACGTACCTTCCCTTAGTCGACTAAGACAGTTAGTTTGAATATTGAGCTAGAAGATAAATTGGCCATAATCCAGGTTAAATCCCGGGGTTTAATTCATAGTAAATCCATTTAGACATTTAGAACGTTATTAAAACGTTACTGCAAACATGGTTTTGTATTATGAAGAATCTGACGTATCGGATTAAATTAATGACCAATACCTCTTCAGAATACGTACGACCGAAACTCAATAAACTATAGCGGCGAGTGAACTAAAAAATTAAATAAGAGGACTTTGAAGTAATACTAAATATTCTCGCTATCGAGTCAGGATAGGCATGGAAAATTAGCTATTGCTGCTCAGTGCAATTAAATGAATACAATTGTTTGCTTGTTTGTAACTTGATCGTAATTTAATTATAGTGCAATTAAATGAATACAATTGTTTGCTTGTTTGTAACTTGATCGTAATTTAATGATGTATTAAGTTAAATATGACGGAGGCCTTGAAGAGAAGGTCGAAGTACCAAAACCGAAATAAAAATATTTAAAGGACAAAAGTTATTATTGTTAAGTTTTTACCTGTTTTTAAGGATTCTTTGGAGAATTTTTCTGACCTTGTGGCCCGTAAGCTCATGTCACGCCATTGTTTACATTGTTTACCCAAGCGTAACTTTTCGCCAAAATGGCTATAAATAGAGTATCAAAATCGCGCTGAGCGAAGTGGTTAAAACAATTTGCCCAGAGATTTCTCTTCATATTCTGATAGAATGCTATCTAACACAGCTTCGAATATCACTTTTAAAGAATTTAGAGACAGGGCAAATACTTAACGCCAGCCGTTTTCCCGTGATATAATGTGCTGAATAGAAGCTAGTAAATTGTGGTCCTCGTTAAAATAAAATTATCACTCTAAACGAATACAGAAACCAAAACATTATGTAATAATCAGAACGAGGGATGCCTAAAGACCAAATAGAAATCATCGTAGAAACCACCAGAGTCATAGTTTTGCGACGCGAGCCGGGTTTATTTTCGGAAAATTTCATATTTTTTAAACCCGATTTCTCACCGATTCCAGGCCAACTCGAATTTTTCATTTTCTCGCCAAACGAAGCAATATTTTACCAAACTAACTACAGCTCGTTTGGTTCCACTCTAGGGCCTACTTATGGACAGATTATGAGAGAAAACAATTTTTCGACTTGTGCCACGAAAAGTCAATTTTGGTCGATTCTTACAGACAGTCGCTCTTAAGACGAAAAGGCATTTGTTTGCTTCACTAAGCTTATTTTTAACGTGACTAGAGAACTTGCAATCTTGTTGGAAAGTGATACCTAAGATATTGAACTCTTTTTGTTGAGGAATGCCTTCAATGCCGGTAAAGTGTTCAGTGTTATCTTTTTTAAGAAAAATAAGCTCATTGCATTTTGATGGGTTACATGACATTTGATTCGTATAGGACCAGTCTCTAAAATATCAACGCAGTCTTCAGCTACATCAGCCGTGTCCTTCCATACTGGAACAATAATTGAGGAATCATCAGCATATTTGACTAATGCTGCGTTGGTGTTAGGTTTAACATTAAGATCGTTTAGGAAAATATTAAAGATAGGGCCCGCTTACACTCCCTTGAACTGTGCCCTTGTTGACATGTATCCATTCACAAGAAATACCGTTAGAGACCACCCTCTGTTTTCTGTTACTAAGAAAGCTTATGTACCAATTAATTATATAAGAGCCGAATAGTCGCAGAACAACAAATAGCCGAATAGTCGCCGAACAGCAATCCCGTACCCAGGCCCCATTTGTTTCTTACTTCTCATGCTTAAAGAGAAAAATAGGGATGTGGAATAATCCGATTTTTGTGTATTGTGATTGGCTGTTCTGAACAACGAAACTTCACCGGAAGCCTTTTTGGAAGGTTGATTTATTTGGACAAAGGCATTGAAAATTGGGGTTTATCAAAACGCTAAAATCCGTTTGGTTGGATTTTACCTAAATGGTTGCCGCTAAAACTCTTCAAGGATTCTTTGATAGTTGCTTGCATCCCATCGGGAGTTCAAATCACTTCACCGCGAACACAAATCGCACACAGTACATGAATTCGAAAATCGAACCCATCCGGGAGTATCAGTTGATGTAGCCAAGGGATTTACCGTAACAGATAAGTTATACTGCAATGTTCGTAAGTACTCAAGAGGCAGAAGTGGCACTTTTCGATCTCGTGAACTTGTGCACAGGCGCTGATCGCTGAAATATAAGCGTTTGTACGATTATGATTTAAAAAACCTGCTTCTACGGTGTATTTAGTTTCTGTTTATTTGGTCATCGGGCTTAAGTAAAGCGATTCAGCGGGTTTTCGATCCCTGTGAATCCTCTTTTGTATGTATCTGTTGTCAGGCTGTACGATAGTAGTTATATAGCGATAGAATGAGCCAGGCAAAAAGTACGCAAAAATGTGCGTAAGTGCGCAATGAATAATTAATAAGTAATAATAGTGCACAATGAATAATTAATGAGTAATAATAGTGCGCAATGAATAATTAATGAGTAATTAATGAGTAATAATGGTGCGCAACAATAACTAATGGTAATAATATTGCGCAAGAATAACCGACGAGATGCCGACGAACTCCACTTGCCGTCTTGTAAGAATCTCTTTTAACGGATTTACATTTCTTATGGTTCTGTTTGTAGTAAATCTATACCTTGACTACTATAGCTGTAGAGAAAAAGAGGGCAATTTGATAAAGGAAGCTGTTATCCTTTTTCAAGAGCCAGTTATTACCAACCGCTGTTTCAAGCAATATGCTTCAAGAATGGTTCGAGGTATAGCAGATTAGTTTGAAGCCGTTTTGAAGGATTTTTCAGAATTGTTTTGGAATAACTTTAGAATAACCGGCTACTAAAACTTGGGAGTAATAGCTAATGGCTACGTTGCTACGTGGCCGTACTTCTGCCTCTTGGTGCGAATTTCCTTGCTGTTGATATTGTCGAACAAGTGCTTTCCATTCTTCATAACTTTGTATTGTAAGGGTGACCAGGTGATTGAGTTTCTGAGCCTTAGTTTCCGCTAAATAGTTAAAGAGCCTAGAGTTAAGTTCCTGAATCTTAACGCGTATGGAATTAACTAAAACAGTAGTAGCCTGAATTTCAGCCGTCTCCTCTGGTTCGTTCCTCCCGAGAGAGACGTCTGAATCCAATAGCCGATAATGCCGTCCAGTGACGTCACTACCAGAAAACCTGGTAGTGATCTTTGATTGGTTCATATTCTATAATTTCGCATAATTATCATAACTAACTCATCCGAGAAGACGGCAGGATTCACTTTGGACTCGCGATAGTTGATCGTTGATTTTCAGTGGAAATTAGTAAGGAAAACATCTGGAAATGGTTGAAAATGTCTTGCACAATAACCGGCCGACTGTCCTGTAAACATGTACATTTTATCCCGTCGCGTCCGCGAGGTTGTTGATAATCGATTATTTGTTCACACTCGCAGTGGTAAAGAATGTCGCTACTCTCTTCAAGGAACTGTTCTTTCCCGTAAAAGAGTCTTCGTATTTCTTCGAAAATTCTCCATTATCCTTTCATGTTTTTTCTACTTTTCCGTTGCATCATTTAGCTGTGTCGATTCGAACGGCAGATCGCGAGACAAAGTTCAACTGAAAGACAAAGATCAACTGTACTTCGCCTCCAAATATAATATAACGATTTGTTGTTTCCAAAAGGTTTTCACAACATAAGAGGCACCTGAGAAGCACATGGGATGGATATATATATATATATATAGGTAAGGCTTTTATTTTGGCCGGCATGATCTCAAATAATCTCTCAAGGCGAGCGATGGCTTTGTTTTTGTGACCCACGAACTCTTACTACCAGTACCACCGTGACAGATGAAATTGTTAATCTGCCTTGACGTCACTGGACGGCATTATCGGCTATTGGATTCAGACGTCTCTCTCGGGAGGAACGAGTACTTACGAGTACAGAGCGGCAACTTAGAATATTGCGGTCAAGTTCCTTGCGTTTAGACGACATAGCTCTAATGGTAGATCTCATAATACTTCTAGAAAATGTTACACAAGCGTGATTATTTAGAGGACGTTAATCGCGATTGTGTAACATTTTCTTGAAGTATTTTGAGACCGTAGTCCATGTGGGAGATCGTCAAAGATTTGTTTAATTTAGCGCATACGCAGTTGGTTTGTTTTCTATAACGTCAAATTAAATTTGCAATCCAACGCATGCGCAGTTGATATGTTTTACAACGATTCTGCTACAAATTGTTTCACAGTGGGTTTCTCTGCATCCAGTCAAATCAATTTAATCGACCCATGACCTAAATGTTTTAGTTTTTACTGGCCAATAGAACCATCGTTTCCGGTGCAAACAGACATTCCTGGTACATAGAGATTACGACAGGTCGTTTTCATTTCTACTCTGGCATAGCCTTCTTGAAAATTATTTTCGTTTTTGACCCCTCGGACATATTTTTGCCATGTCAGTAAAAGCATTGACATCAGACCAAGTTATTTCTGGTACTTTCTGTTAGGGAATTACTTTCCTTCTTTTACAAAGTGGTTCTTTTTCTGGAAAAAAACATGTCCCTGGACTCTAAAGTTAGTGCCTATTTCAATAGATTTTTCAGATTTATCCTCTTTCGTCTTGTTGATGCTGAAATAGCGCCGATAATTCCAAGCTCATCGGCTAGGACTTGTTTGTTTCCGGGAGTATCTGGCTTATTGTCCACCAAGAGATAACCGTACGGATTTTCTGTCTCTTTGTAGAAGGCGGCCATAAATCGATCTCGGTTTTTGTCAAACATGCGTTCCCCGATGATACGAATTTGCTTCCGGTCACTAGGACTCCGAAAAAGTGCCATGCATTGCGACTAATATCCGTATTATATTTCCCTTTTGGTAGCATGTTCTGTACCAGAAGTATGATGTTTGCATTTCTATGACGACCCTGAATAAACAACCGAGCGACAACGGAGCTATCGGTGGCATCACAACGTATTATCCTGGATATGATTCTTTAATGGCTTGTACTTTGGAACAATTTCCCTAAGATCATCGCACAACTCGGGTAAACCTCAGATTTTACAGGGTGATCCAGAGACCGCCTCTATTTCTCCGCAGCTTCCTCTCAATTCTTTCAAACGTGAAATAATTTCTGTGATTTCCTAGTCAAAGGATCGCTATAGCCTGATCTTCAACCAGGTACTTTTAAATGTTCTAGGACACGATGCAATACCAAGGCTTAAAGTCAATGATCATTTTGATTGTCCAAGACCATCCAAAGTCCTCCTAGAAGAACTAAACAACTTGCCATTTCTTTCGAAGAAGCCTTTGGTTTTAGCAGCAAATCAACACGCTAAATTCCAATTCGATCTGTGGATTAGCCGGGTCCTGGCTTTGATCAACCCCTGGTCATCGTGTCGTATATAAAATATCTGGCCATCTACCGATCTGGGTAAAAAACGCGGTCCTTCGGCTCCGACAAGGACGCCAGTTGAAATATCCTGAGCCTGTTGGAAGGCTTTCCCACGAGTGAAGTTAAATAAAACATTAAACTGTTTACATTGCAAGCGCTTGGCGAAAATATTGCCACTCCAAATTAGAGAGAAATTTCCTCCCGGGTCAGCCATATTGTATTTACTGTATTAAGTTATGTAAATAAATTAATCTGGCGATTGTTCACGTGACCAGTACAGTGCAATCTGATTGGTTGTGAAATTGAAAGAAGGTACAATCTATTTGGTTGCCGGCGCAAAACAGCGACACAAAAAAAATAAACACTTGCGATTTCTGCATGGCCCGAGTATTTACAGGGCTGTTTGCAACAAGGGCATAAGTGACTCCTGATCAAGTTATAAATTCTCCTTCAAATTCTTTGCTTTCTAAGAGAGAATTTAGAACGTCATCACGAGTCACGCCCTTGTTGCACACAACACTTCTTATTTCAACTGCCATTAAAAATTCAACTCAGCCCGAGTAAAGTCTGTGTACAGCCACTTGTTCCTCATTAATTATTCATTACGCACTATTATTACTCCGTAATTATCCATTGTGCACTATAATACTTATTAATTATTCATTGCGCACTATTATTACTCATAATTATTCATTGCGCACTTTTATATGCACTTTTTGCCCGGGTCATTTCATCGCTACAGTACTACTAACGATAAATGAACACGGATGCATGAATATAAAGGCCAAAAACCATACTAAACAAGAGGCCCTGAGTGGCCTTAACTCGGGCCATATATATCATGTACTGCATGGAGTTCTAGCATAATTTTAGGGTTTAGGTTTATTTTTTTTATTTATCACGGTTGTTCCATCAAGTAATTGACAAATTTTAAAATCCAATGAATAATCTAAAATTATGCGTAAATATAAAATATATAACTTACAATTATACTACATGATATAATATTTACATAAATAGTAAAATAAATCTTGCTTTACGTGGATGCCGTGAATTAGTAATTTCAGAAGTCACAGCAGCGTAATTGGTCTTTTAGCGAGTTAAGGGATTCCGATTGGTATGATAGAGACATAATACACACACACATACATACATGCTGTGCGTGTACATTTCAGCCACAATTTCCTTCAATTCCCTAGTTTAATATTACTTTCATTTCAATATTATTGTTCCTTGAGGGTCGTTAGAATTATAAAAAATGATTTTTTTTATTAAAATTGTTGTTTGAAGTGCAATGGTTACATGTATTTGAGTAGTCGATATCGAGTAACTCAAATTTGATGCATTGTAATTATATCAGGTGCAGTACGACTACAAGAAATCAAGCAATTTAGAACAACAAATTCCACATCATTTTGCTGTTCATTGTGAATAGTTAGGTAAT
The DNA here is from genome assembly GCA_030867875.1 of Actinernus sp. WN-2022. Classification (NCBI taxonomy): domain Eukaryota; kingdom Metazoa; phylum Cnidaria; class Anthozoa; order Actiniaria; family Actinernidae; genus Actinernus; species Actinernus sp. WN-2022. The sequence continues at coordinate 252,908 of JAOWCC010000330.1, forward strand.
GTCGTTCTACATGTGACATAAAGTCATCTATTTGTAATTCTCAATAACAAACCAGTGGAGATGGCTGAAATTAAGGCTAATTTCTCAATACAATATTTTCGATTGGGGTCGTAAACTACAGGCAACCATTTTCTAGTATTAGTGAGCTGCCACTGTGCTAGTGCTCATTTTCTACATATTGAAGGAGACTGAAACTTATAATGGCAGGCCACAAAGAAATATGCAATGTCCACTCGTTTGTTTCTATCATTGGGTTTGTACTCGTACTCCTGATCGTGACCGAGTGAAAGTGACGATGCTGACGTCAAGAACTGAGGAACAACAACAATTACATTTATTTTCTCATAAGATGATGGAAATGTATACGAGTAATAAGGCATAATGAGAAATACAATGATGAGAAGGTAGGTCCTTAAGGTAACCTTAAGGTAACCTTAAGGTTATCTGAAGCCAGGACCACATCCGATGGAAAACACTGAAACAAGATCTAGCTTGCATGGATATATAATGGTACCATGAAAGGGGAAGGGAAAGAAAGAGTGCCACTTGCATTTAAGTATACTCTCTCAGTTCTGGACCAAATTTAGTTTATTTTATAAACTTGCAATAATGATAAATACACTACTCTATACATAATATCATTATGTCAGTTCTAAAAAAACATTAAATACACTGTGGAATGCCTGAACCCAGAGATATTAATCAAATAGAAAGAGGTACAGGCCAGATGTAAATAGACCCGGGAAATAGAACAACATAAAAAATCAATAATTGTGTTAGGTGGTAACTTTCCCTTGGTCTTGTGTTTAGGAAAGATTGGTTTTTACCAGTATCAATAACACGCGACAGATAAATATGCGATTTCCCCATCAGAGTCATTTATCGTTCGTTTGAAAAAGTCTTCATTTCGGATTACTTACTCAGTTTATACTCACTTACTTGCATGCTAGATTTTCGTTCCCGAATTTTTAAACATTTAAATACATGTGGCGATGTGCATATAATATTTAAAAAGGCCCCTGTCAGTCAGAGAACAGAGAAATCGGGTCATTTCTACTATACTTTCGAGAGGTTAATAACAATAAATAACAACACAACGACAGCAGAGCAGACTGTCACGAGTGTATCTTAAAGCATGTCGCATATTATTTGATAAATTCCCGTCCAAATCCCGTGAAACACCTCTCAGCTTTAGAAAAGACAAAAATCTTGGTATTGCACTTGAAGGAACGTTTGGTTTACACAAAAAAAACAGCTGATATTAAAGGTTTTGCTAAGTCAAAACTCCCACTCGCCGCCATCTTGAAAAACCTGGAAATTTTGTCCACTGTTCACGTGACCAACACAGTGCAATCTGATTGGTACGGTGACGAAAAGAACTTACAAAGAAGGTGCTATCTGATTGGTTGACGGCGCAAAATCTCGACACAAATAAAAAATAAAAATAAAAATAAAAGACAAATAATAAACACTTGCGATTTCTGACTCGTGCCAGCCGAAGGCTTGGCCCGAGTAAAAAGCTGTTTTCATTGATGAAACTGATAGTTTAGTTTTTCTCGTTTCCGTGATTTTCTTTGTACCACGATTTTAGTAGCTTACTGAAGACTGAGGTAGCCGTGTTTTCTTCGTGTTTTTAGAAGCCATGTTCTCGCTGAAAGCAGCCATTTCAGTTTCTGTGTATTTGACAACTATAGATATTATTTAGATATTCTATCAATCTAATCAATAGTGAGAAGGGATTGGACAAATCTGAGGAGAGTCCAACAAATTTGCTTTCCCATTCATCGGCGATTTCCTGACCGATTGCATTGTGTTGGCGGCGCCGGACGGGTGAATGTGAAAGTTTTTTTTTAGTTTCTCAGTATAAATTATAAATCATTTCCCTTTCCCTAGTTTCAAGTAGAATTGCCTTTCGAGTCCTGAACGATTCCCTCAAAATTATCTGATTGAGCTTCTTACCAAGTATTTCTTCAACTAGATAAACCAAGCTTTTTTTGTTTTCCAGCGACATTCGCACCTACCATGGCTTGCTTTCTGCCATGGCTTACTTTCTTCGTTCATTCATGAAAACCTTTCAGGTATTTACAAACACTTGAAAGTAAAACTATCAGGTGGCTGGTAGGCCTGGCAGGCATACCGCAAACCAGAATACAAAATTGTATTTGCTCCCGTGAGCATAGCAACGGTGTTGCATTGCAACGGAATATGTCAATGAGCCTTAAACTCTATTGTGAGGCTTGTTATGGTGAGAGGGTTTGAATATAGGGGCAAGACCCTCATGGTTTCATCGCTTATTTCTTTTGTAGGGATCTTGGACGAAATTTAATTTACAACCTTCATGGAAACTCTTTTGCGGGTCTTGGCAAGCTACGTGTTCTGTGAGTACTGAGAAAATTCGACAAACTTACTATCTTCATAAAGAGTACAGAGAGCGCGAATTGTGTATGACTGGTTTTGAATGTGCAAAACTATACTTACCGAGTTATGGATCAAGTACTGTGGCAGCATGTCCTGGCAGTAGAATGGCTTATCAATTTGGTTTTGTCTTTGTAATGTATACAACACAATTATTTCATGTAGTCAAGATTAATGGTGATATGGCGACGGTCTCGGTTTGCCGTAGAAAATATTTATTTGGACATTTGTCCACCTTTTCTTGCATCCTGCATTATTACTATCAATCCATAACCTAGCTGGTCAGTTATGGCTGCTTCGATTGAAAGAGTGTTCTCATTTCTTTAGGAGTCTTCGTATGAACAAGTTGATGGAACTCTCTCCAGGAATGTTCGAAGAAAATAAAAACCTCTCCTATTTGTAAGTAGCGAGTAAAACAAAACTGTAATATTTAATTGAAAAGATGAGAAGTAACTCGTTTCTTATCAGTATCTATGAATGTTCTTTAACCTTAATTTCATGTTTATCGACCACAATAAACTACTTCGAATAATGTAAAATGCACAATAAGATGTGCAATAAATCATTGTGTATTATTCTTAAAGTAAATATATTACCATTAATCGTTTTAACAGGTATCTTGATAATAACAAGATCAAGACCTTCACGAGAAAAACTTTCACAGGACTGTCAGCACTGAAAAAGCTGTGAGTTGTATTCATTAAATATTAATAGCTAGGGATAGTCCAAATGTCTTAAAATGAGGGCTTGAAGTTAGTTTCCCTTGAAAGTTTAAACAACATTGATCGAGTTTTATATTGTTCTTATTCTTGTTCTTGGTCTTGCTTCTTCTTGTCTTCCGAAATATTAAAACTCTTACTAAATAGACATGAGTGGCAGTTACAGATCGATACTTGATTTGATCAAGGTAACCTGAGTATCAGGTCCTTGGGGAGGTGGGAGGGGGCGGGAGAAGGGAGTGAAAGGAAAGAGGACCTGACACAAATCCATTCACTGGCTCGTGTTCAACATCCAGATTCTGGATGTTGCGCTGATTGGATAAAAAAAAACAAAAGAGCTTCACGGCCGTGAACACTGCACTAGCGAACTGAAATCTCTCTTTTACTGACGATTTAAATGGATTTCATAAAAGCATTGGAAGCCGCTTAAACAGTTCTTACCAAATATTATTCTTAAGCCTGCACAAAAACTGTCTCGAAGGCATGCTTCTCGAAAGAAACTGGACGTCCTGTGGAGTGTTGCCGGCGGGAATTTTATTTCGATCTTCTCACATTTCTGGAAACCGAACAACAGGAGAAACAAAGATCGTCACCGTACATCATTGTAGCCGTCAGTCGGTAGCTCAGTCCACTGAAGCTGATAAAGACACAGCAAGTTGAATATGGTTGCCGGATTGTTGCAATATTCAGTAAACCTATTTTACATTCAGTAAACCCGATTTTATATTCAGTAAACCATTTTATATTCAGTAAAACCGATTATATATTCAATAAACAGGTTTTATATTCAGTAAACCGATTTTATATTCAATAAACCCGATTTTATATTCAATAAACAAGTTTTATATTCAGTAAACCATTTTATATTCAGTAAACCCGATTTTATATTCAATAAACAAGTTTTATATTCAGTAAACTGGATTTATATTCAATAGAAACGATTTACGTTCAACGTTTTAGTTCAATAAATTATTGCTTAATATGTTCAATCCTCAATTATTATTTATTCAGTAAACGCCATTTATATTCAATCCTATTATTTTATTCAGTAAACCCGATTTTATATTCAATAAACAGGTTTTATATTCAGTAAAACCGATTATATATTCAATAAACAGGTTTTATATTCAGTAAACCGGATTTATATTCAATACCTATTATTTTATTCAGTAAGCACCATTTATATTCAATAATTTCTGCAGTCCAACATGGTCAGCGGAAGACGAAATTCGTGCGTAGCTACTTCGTGTAACGTACACAAAGAGTATTGTGGGAGGTCACTAAACAACAAATATATAAATATATAACTATAATAAATATAATGCTTCTTTAATGCTCCTTTAGACTAATACAAACCCTACCCCTACATTTATAAAAAACCTAACCGTCAACTACGGGTTCAATAGTCTTTGTGTACGTTACACGAAGTACCTGGAAGTACCTAGGAATTCGTGGGTCACTTTTCGGAACAAGATGGCGGGTGATCACCCAAGCTTGCACGAGATCGAAGACTGAGTGGCGAAGAGAGGGGTTAGTAGAGCAGTAGCTGCAGTCAGAAGTGTTTCTACTAATGATCTAACTCAGGATTCCTCGAGAAGCTTAGTTTCAGGTACTATGATGGTTCACTTCTATTTATGATATAGACCGACTTGGCTATCGACACTATCCTCTGTAGGTTTGGCAGTCCATGTCCCTTTTTCAAGAAACATAGCTGGAATGGTAGGTCGTTCCCGTGATCTGCTCCGTGCACATGTGGTAGACATGGCCGGAACGCTGTGTCTGGTTTGTTGTCGCAGGGTCCAAAGTGTCGAAGACTTGGTCACCAATACGTACACTGCGTACAAATCAAAGGTGAAACATCCTGAACTGAGAAAAAGACCCTTGAAGTAGCCTGTGCCGACTAGGTGGATCCATCAGAATTTGCTGACTATGATAGGAACAGCCCTTGGATGTGAAATCCCTTGGGTGTGAAAGCCTTGTAGGAGACTTCGTGTCCTAGTGTTTTCCCACCTGCCTTTTTGGCGAATCTTGAAATAAATAAATAAAGCTCTCGGGTAATTCAAGATTATCCTTTTGGGGAAAATGACATCTTGTTTTCCGGAACAGTGATACTATTGTCATGACGCTTTGGACCCTGCGACAACGAACCAGACACTGCGTTCCCGGCCATGGCTACCTACCATTCCAGCTATGTTTCTTGATGAAGGGATAGTGCAGTGATAGCGAAATCGGTCTATATCATATATATTTGTAAGCTTAAGTGAACCATCATCAGTACCTGAAGATAAGCTTCTCGAGGAATCCTGAGTTAGATCATTAGTGGGAACACTTCTGATAGCAGCTACTCCTCTCCTTATCCTTCTCTCCACCCCCTCCCCATCTTGTTCTCAATAAGCAAGTCACGTGATACAAATGGCGCGCGAATTTCGTCTTCCGCTGACCATATTGGACTGCAGAAATTATTGAATATAAATGACATTTACTGAATAAAATAATAGGGATTGAATATAAATGGCGTTTACTGAATAAATAATGGTTGAGGATTGAACATATTAAGCAATAATTTATTGAACTAAAACGTTGAACGTAAATCGTTTCTATTGAATATAAATCCAGTTTACTGAATATAAAACTTGTTTATTGAATATAAAATCGGGTTTACTGAATATAAAATGGTTTACTGAATATAAAACTTGTTTATTGAATATAAAATCGGGTTTATTGAATATAAAATCGGTTTACTGAATATAAAACCTGTTTATTGAATATATAATCGGGTTTACTGAATATAAAATGGTTTACTGAATATAAAACTTGTTTATTGAATATAAAATCGGGTTTATTGAATATAAAATCGGTTTACTGAATATAAAACCTGTTTATTGAATATATAATCGGTTTTACTGAATATAAAATGGTTTACTGAATATAAAACCTGTTTATTGAATATAAAATCGGGTTTACTGAATGTAAAATAGGTTTACTGAATATTGCAACAATCCGGCAACCATAGTTGAAGAAAGTTCGGCTTGCAGCGAGGGAACTTTTTCACGTTCAAAACAATTCCGACGGCAACATAAACTTAACTCAAAACCTTCGAGAGAATTATAGGTTTTTTATCCTTGAAGGGATAACAGAACTCTGTATGTGTTAGTCGTAACACAAAACAGATGAAATATAAATACCATATTAAAGTCCAAAATTTTCTTTACAAAGATCGAAAAACCGGCCAACACTTCAAAACTCGTGATGACAGTTATGTTAATCTCCGAAAACCGGAAATAAATGTATTTGGTTAAAAAGTGATGGCTCGATGACTTATGCTTGGGAGGCGGAAGACCTTTCTCAATGGGTCTGTGTCAGGCTCTCTTTCCTTTTCTCAACGCCATCCTCTCTTCTTTAGAGCCTGATACGCAGTTTATGATCAAGGCCGTTCTTTTGTTTCTTTCATTTCTTTTTGTAATAATAGTTAATACCATAAACCCGTAATAGTTAATAGAATAATAGTTAATATTTAATAGTCCCTCCCCCCTAGAAAAACATCAATGACAAGGCGCTCCAAACGAGGCACATGGAGTTCTAACTTAATACACATACCGTAATATTTTCTTTTTTTGAACACAGAAGCTCTCAGAATCCCGATCTGTATTCCATCGTTTTCCCGAACGCTGTGTAATAACCGGGCTTAGACCCCACGCGGGCCGAGCGAATCAGACTCAGACCCCGCACGGGCTAGAGGCCCTAGAAAAATAACAAGGGAGGAAGCAAAATCACGTGATAATTTGAATTCAAAACAACCGTGTCCCGTTCCAACAAATTTGATTTTTTTGCTACAAAATCTTTTCCTTTTTAGAAGATGGCTGCTTGATAATTTCTGGGGAAGTTATTTATTGCAAAACACTAAAACGAAAATACAAGAGTTATCGACAAATGGCTCGATGTTCACCACGACTTACATGTCGCGCAGATGACTGACAACCTTGAACACTTGATTACTGACGTCGGTAGGGTCAGATTACTACACGCTTGCATTTAGAGACCGTTGTTTAAATTAACCTCATCTCCCTCTCTTCAATGTTGCGTTAGGTGTACTTTCAATATAGAATTATTCACAACCAACAATGAAATGGGGGGAGGGGGTTGGGAAGCCTCAACTGCCGTAACTTTGTGTCCAGCATTTCTTCTTCTTGTATATTACATTACTTTTCTCGACTTCTTTATGAAATCGGCTGCAGATTCTCGAGCAATAAGAGAATTATCACCAACCTTGGCAGGCTCTGTTATTGTTAGAATGTACCTCTTGTATATTCTGCTTCATGTCCATCGCTGGTTATTAGTGAGCTTACGAATCGACGACTTCTTTCACGAGGACGACGTCTCATCAGCGGAAATCCCTCTACCCATGCGCCACTGCGTGTTGCGCAAGATCAAACGTCGTCTCGTGGCCGGCGAAGACTGCCAGAAGAGCGAGTTGAAGTCGTCTTCAGAGCTGTACGACGTAGGTTTGTTTTTGTTTGTTTCTTTGCCTTTCTATGTATTTTTTCCAGAATATCTTTTGGATATAACTTATGAGTTATATCGAAGATGGATTTTTTTAACTTTCTCAAGTCTAAGTTTTCTTTTCTTCCACAGTTAGAGACATATATAGCAAGATATGGCAGACGATGAACCTTGTTCGTCTTCGATTTCTACTGCAAGCACAAGGTGATCATAACGCTGGGCTATGTTGATATAAATGCCATTGTTTAGTCTAAAGAGACACCTATCTTTATTGAAGTGGACACTATTTTAACGAAAACATTCTAACATATCAAATGCAATGCATAAATGGACTGAAAATTTCAAGCGCCCAATTAAGCTAACTTCATAATTTGTATTTTAATTGCTCCGTATTTTCATAACCGTGTATTAAGTTGTCTTCCTCAACTTACAGCATTTGTACCTGTGCAGGTGTAATGTTTGCGTGGCTATTGTAAAATGAAGCAAGGACATATTTGAACAATGATCTGCAAAGCTGTACAACCACTCTAATTATTGTTCTATATGTCAATAAACAAATCAGCTTCTGTCAGACTGGATTTTCAAACTTGAACACATCATTATTAAACCGTTTTCCTTGAATTTCTACACTTTCAGTTCCATGAAAATTCCGTTGATACTTAGACAAATATTCGGTACTCTTTCTACATAATTTTTTTAGGACCAATGTAGGATTGCTTCCAGCATAAGAGTCGTAAGAATTTCTAAAACCTAATACTAATTCAATTTGTTGTTCATAACATGTCGTCAGGGAATAAGAAACTGTTTATTTGTTATCCATCGTGGAAACTAAGAGCCAAGTCTATCTATATCAGGCTCATCTTTAAAATGGTGTGGGAATACTCTATTTTTGTTAGACACTGGTTATTTAGATGCTTTTCATTTTATTACAGGACTCCACAGATGAAATGGAGCCCAGAATATGATATCATGCTTGGAAGAGAAATGCTTTTGTTTGAGTTGTGGAAGTTCAAGGCTGGAAGCCGTGAAAGAGGACAGTGTCTGGATCGGATAGCAGAGAGTCTTAACCAGTTGAAAAATCCATGATTTTATGTGTCTCAGAAGTCAGTGAGAGACAGACTCAAAATACTAGAAAGAGATTTCAAAAAGAAGGAGAGATTTGAGAAAAATGCTTATTGGATTTCTCCAGTAAAGACAGAAATTGATGATATCATGGAAGACTACTTTGAACATAGGGAAGATCAGGAAAAGGAGTCGGAGAAAGCCTCTGTAGTATCTCGGGATAAAGCAGCCAAGGATAAGGCATCAGCAGAAGACATGAGAAACAAGGCAATGGAGCGCCTACCAGAAACGAAGAAAAGGGCTGGTACTGATCCACCAAAAAAGAAAAGGAAACAGAGTGCAAACGAAACTCTTGAGCACTTGAGAGAGGCATCAGATAGAAAACACATCTGCTCAACAAACCATGATGCTTCAACAAATGAAGAATCAGCTAGAGCAATTTCAAGCCATGACTCAAATTTTCATGCAACAACAGCAAACCCAAAGCCAGGCCCTGCTTGAACTTTTCAAAAAGGGGAATTAATGTTGTACTTTACTAAGTGATTGTGTGACAACATTTAACTAATTTGCATGCTATTGTACGTGTGTAGATTGGAAATGTTATGGGTGAAGCAGGATTTTTAATTGCCCTTGGAATTATTTTCTATATCAAGGGCTTTTAAATAACTTTAATTCTACCAAAATTTGTATCAGAAATGCATTGTATAATCAATGTATGCCAATTAGTGAAAAGTTTTTATACTGTAACAAGTTGAGTTCTTCAAGTGCTGTTGGAGTTGATATTTGAAGGGTTCTGTTTAAGAATATCCTAAACATTTTTTCAGAAATATGCAATATTTTATTGCAACATTAATTCCAGTTTCATATACTTTAACCAGATAATACAAGAAAAGTACATTCTTTCTTCGAGCTCACTCACAGTTTGTTTACAATCTTCATGTTGTTTCATCATTGCTGTGATTCAGGCAAACGATCAGTTCGAATTTGTTAAGTTATTGTTAAGGACCAATATAACGTTTAGAACATTTACGTAGGCCTTCCTTTTTCAAATGACAATGTGTACTTCCAGAAAATATCCATACCCCCCCCCCCTCCCCCCAACATAAGGGATTTGTTCTTTGACCCCCCCTCCCCTCTGGGTTTTCCGAAATGAGCCTCCAAATTACTGTAAATTTGGGCAGATAGAACCCCCCTGGAATTTCCAGTCCCTTGTTTTTTTTGGGGGGGGGGGGGGGGGGGGTGGATATTTTCTGGAACTACACAATATGATTAAATTAAATATTCATCTAAAGCTGGCTGGTGGATTGATACCAAAGTACTCAGAGCTAATAGATTGGTACACAATAGTATGAGCATTTTGCATTAAGGCACAGTCAATGTACATTTTACCTACTGCACTTAAACCAATTTTAAGGTTCTTTTTAAAATCCCAAAAATTAAAATAGTTAATAATGTCACCAAAAACCCATTCAACAGAGGTTCGTGCAGCACTCATGGATGTATTGTAATCTTGTTGATATTGTGTTAGAACTGCACCCCTATAAGGTCCTTGTAAGTGTGCACGCAGAGGGTATGCAGGGTCGCCATATACACACATGGGTGTACCAGTAATAAGGGAATTGGAAAATCTTTGGAGGTCTTGTAAAAGACCCGATGAGGCTAGCATACCACTGTCATTGCGTCTCCCTTCTACTTGGCCAAACAAATTTCCAACCAGTCCATTGGGCAATGCTATGCATTGAAATTTTATGGAATGAACCCGTTTGTGTCCATTATAGAGAACTATTTGATTTACACACTGGCCGAACAGTTCCATCGATGAAACCCCACAAGTTTCCCAAAGCTTCACCTGATTGATGTACAGCATCAGCATATATTATAAGGTTTGCTGGGGAAAGCAGGTTATGATCATATCTTGTCAACAGGTGATGTCATCGATTGTAGATCCAGTCAATCATGTGATTTGTTATAATACACAGCCCTGGCACAGGCCTTGCAAAGTGAAAAACCATATATGACTATACCGGCAAGGATATGCAAATATCTTGAGGTAGATACGCAAAGCAGGAATTGCTTCAACTACCAAACCGTTGTAGGCGACAAACTCATCTGGTAATTGTAGTGCATCAGCAAGTTTGTATATGTCATTTATGTAGAAACGAAATTCGGCGTTACATTCAGCATTTGTCAACTCGTCTAGGTCTAATCTTTCATACTTCCAATAAGGAAAATCGGGATTGTTTGACGTGTTAGCATCGTACAGCAAAACAAACCCTCGGTCGTTGATAAATCCTTTTCTGTAAACATATGCAATGCAAATTCTCGTCTCTGTTAAGTTTGGCATTTTGGTTCTAGTGTTTAAGGAATAGGATTTCACAAATAAGCGTTGTTTTCCGGGGGAAAATGGATTTCTTACCTCAAACGTAGTACGTCTTCAAATTGGCGGGAAATGATGCCGCGCCAGTCGTCGTCCTGAAATCATAAACACATTTTGGCGCCAAATTGCTCACGACGCTGACCGAGGGCGTGACGTCACTAAAGGTCGTCGTCGTGCTGGAAGTCGTCGATTCGTAAGCTCTCTAATGACGTCACAATGACCTCATGAATATAATAACATTTGCAGCATTGAATGCACGTTATTTTCGAAAAATACAGTGATTCGTTAAAGAAAAGTATGTCAGTATTCAGCTGCTTATATCTCAGTCGCATTTTAAGCAATTTGCCTCATTTTTGGTGTGTGAGCTTATTTCACGGCGGCCTTTCAGACATTGTTAAGACGAAAAGGTATGTTTTGTGACGTCATCACTTTACCACTCTATAATGATCATGTTTGAGTTATGTTTAGACTACAATAAGATCAATCCATTGAATACATTTAATATATATAAAGCATTAAATATCGACTGACTCGCAATTGTGTAACTTAGAACACGTAAAGAACACGAATATCGTGCCCACAACAGTGAAAGGGATAGCGTATATACGGTTTCGTAGTCGTTTATACGTTATAGATAAATTATCCAAAACCTCTTTATTTCCTTGTTATAGCACACTACACAAGAACTCTATTAAAGAACTGGATATTCCCAAAGATGCATTTGATGATTTGCGGAATTTAAAATATCTGTAAGTAAAAGGAAAAAGGGTAAAACGAGTTGCTTTAAAAGAGTCTAAGAAATAAGGGTACACTATAATAAATAACTTTAGTGCGCCTTTTAAGGCATGGGTGGCGCAGTGTGTTAGCGCTCGCCTCTCACCGCTGTGGCCCGAGTTCGAGTCAGACTTGGTGCCATATGTGAGTTGCGTTTGTTTGTTGCGTTGTTCTTGCCACGAGGGTTTTCTCCGTGTTCTCCGGTTTCCTCCCTCCGTAAAAATCGAAAATGTGAGTTTGAGAGTAGTATGTATAAAAATATGTTAATGTAGTCTGGAATTCTGATTAACAGTTTAATGATTAAGGTGCAATCGTATTTATTAAACTGTACTTTCGAAACGCTGGAGCAGTCACATGAAAAACATGTAATTCCTGTTTTTTTGTCCAAGTGCAAAGCGCGCAGGCCATAAAAAAGGAAAGAATGAGGATCCACAATATATGGTACGGACCGAGCTAGCGAGTTTAGCAAGATGTTTATTATATCAGCTTTACTTCACTTTTGAAGTCCGTACGAGAAGTTATAGACCGCCAAATGACCAATCATAGCTCGTGAAATTACTCCGGCAAATTACCTAGCCATATATTAATAAAGACCAGGAATCCATAACTAGAAGTCTCGATAAGTAATGGCACACAGACCATCAGTTTACGGTATAATCTATTTTTAGAACGGCACTACTTTCGTGGTTGAACAACAATGGCATCCATGTTTCTTTTATAAACACAACATTAGTTGTCTTATTAGAACAAATGCGTTCATGCTTTGGACCAAGCAGAGTTGCTGGTGTAATTAGGTGCGATACGCTTGGGTATCGATTTAGCGAGAATCGATTTCTAAAAATAGATTATACTGTAAACTGATGGCCAAGACATGTACTATGACACATCGAGACTTCTGGTTATCGACTTATGTAAACACTTAATGATTGGCACCGAGGGAAACGGTACGTTTTGTTTTCTAAGAATCTCGATGTTTCCCCGAGACGCGTGTTTTGTTTTATAGACATAAGTTTTGTTAGAGGCAAAGTTGTGCGTCAATACAGGACCTACCTGATACAAGATAGGTTTGTCGTATTCTCTTCGAGGAGCTGCTTTCCGACACAAAACGCTGCCAGAGTCGCTACGACATTTTAAGTAGCGTTTTGTGTCTTTCGTACATCGTTTTTTATCTACCAATTTCTCTTTTACACGCTTGTTAAATATGTAAAGTGTTTCATTCGAACTGGTTCCATTTTAAACGCTCTTTTTTGACGAGAAAGGTCAGCTTTTGATGAAGATCTAGCCGACATTTTATTAAACATACATTTCCCACCTTTAGCTAGCCAGTGGCGCCCACGACACCAGCGGGTAACAATTGCTGCATTGTTACCCTGTGACGTCATAGCTTAAAAAAATGTTTCCTGCGCAGGTAACAGTTTGTGTTGTTACTTGTCAGGTGACCATAAATCAACCAATGAGGGCGCACTAGGGACTGGGATCTAATAACGGAAAGTCGTGCCCGCGTTGGGCTGCCCACTTGTTTAATCGTTTATACGTACCTAGCAGTATTTTATAACCTTCATTACACTCATGATGGTAGAAAACAAACCACCTTTATTATCATGCCATGATAACTTGAGACGTGGACGGTCGTTACTAAACTTACGGACTCCCGTCGTAACTTGGACCAAACATGGCCATTCGATCATTGCTTTGCCGAAAATGAACTCTGTTGTTGAGCCAAATTACTACCTGCTCTGCTGTGGTGATGTCTATCCGATGCCAGGGCTTGAGTCCCAAAGCATCGGGCATAATTATCCCAACCAACGTTTAAGAATCTCCTACAGCGCTGCTAAGATCTTGGAGTTGAATAAATGTTCAACAACTTCGCCTCAAATATGTGGGAACTCTTTTCTTCGAAATGTCATGAATGAATGTGGAACTTGCGGGACGCTTTTCCATGTTGCTCTACTGTCCCTACTAGAATTACTAACTTTGAAAGGGGCTTCAGCAAAGAAACTTTATTTCAGCTAGCCACCATAATATTGATAAATGCATACAAATTTATCCTTCGTGTGTCTACGAATATTAATTCACCAAAGTTCGTCTTTAATGAACGCCGCCGACAGGATTGGCTACTTTAAGTCCACGGGCCGGTTGTTACCGGAATTTGACCTCTGTCAAGCGCGATGAATAAACAGCTAACTTCAAATGTCTCCCAGCGTCTACGCAAAATAAATCAAGCCTACCTACCTTTATCCTGTGCAACGCGAGATCTTTATCGGCTAAAGTGGATGTACTTAACTCCACTGATATTGCCGCTATGAACGAGGCTTGGCTCTACGATGGTATTGCCAGTAATATTGTCAGCATTAAGGGTTAGTATCAGCATTAGTGTAAGAACGTCGCTTTCTTTCTTGTCGTGGATAGTCTGTTAAGTTTGGCTATGTTATTTCTGAATTGCTATCTGTTTCGGCTGGTGTGACTGAGAGAACCAAATTAGGCCCGATCCTTTTTCTTATCATGATTAATGATTTAAAGCTTGCCACTCCTTCATCCTCCAACTACTGGAAATATGTTGACGACATAACCATCTCCGAAATTGTGTCTGTGAATGGAACTTCTTTGATCCAGTCTGACCTTGACAGGATTAGTTCGTGATTCTCTTAAAACGACATGTTAACCTATCTTAACTTACTATTCGCATAAAGTACTTGGCCCCATCCTCCAACACAATCTGAAGTGGAATACCTATGTTGACAACATGCTGATGAAAGCTTCCAAACGCTTACATATCCTTCGAGTTATTAAACGCAGTAGTATACCCTCCTCTGAACTTATTAACATTTACTGCTGTCCTGTATGGCATAATACAATTGAACTCGTTCAAAAACTGGCTCTGAGAATACTTTAACCTGGTTTTCACTACGTTGATGCCCTCGGTCTTGCTGGTTTTCTGAAGCTTTATACCAAGTGTCTCAACCTTACCCATGCCTGCACTACCTTATGCCTTCGACCAGATTTAGCGAGAATGGCCTTACACTGCGCAATGGCACTAGTCTAATACTTCCTAGATGTACAACAGAGCGTTTCAAACGTAGTTTCTTTCCTGCCTGACTTTTAAAAGTCTTAATATTAATATTAATAAGTATTATTACAATTATAGTAGTATTATATTATAGGTTAATTAGCAGATCAGTTCTATATATTATTGTAAGGCATTATTAATTTTTTTCTTCGATGTAACCCAGTCCCCTCTCATTGTTCGATACACTATTGTAAATATTGTACCTTTTCTCATTTTTTTGTAAAACATTGAAATTCACTATCTTGGTGCGATGACATTATCAATAAAATACCTTTATTAACTTTATTACGTTATATCTGGAAATTTGACTATATAACAATTATACTTGTTATACAGCCATAAGTTTCCAGATATAACGTGCGCCCTCATTGGTTGGTTTATGGTCACATGACAAGTAACAAAACCAACGTTTGCCTGTGCGGGCAACAATTTTGAAAACTAGGATTAACAATGCATCAATTGTTGCTCGCTGGTGTTGCGTGCGCCACTAGCAAGGTAAAGGCGGGAAATATTTGTTTACCAAAACGCCTACTAGATCTTCATCAAAAGCTGACCTTTTTCGTCGAAAGAAAGCGTTTAAATTGAACCAGCTCCATAGAAACAATTTACTTCTTCATTAAGCGATAGAAATTGGTAGCTAAAAGAGATGCAAGAAAGACACTAAACGCTACTAAAAATGCCGTAGCGATGCTGAAAGCGTGTGTCGAAAAGCAGCTTCCCGAAGAGAAGACGACAAACCTCGCTTATATCAGGTAGGTCATGTATTTACGTACAGCTTTGCCTTTATTAAAGCTTACGTCTCGGGAAACATCGAGATTCTTGGGGAAACAAAACTCGCTGTTTCTCTCGGGGCTAGTCATTAAGTGTGTATTATTAACATATTAGTCTGCACTTCTGTTTAGAACCCTGGACAGCTTCATCCTCTGTTGTTACGCAAAACAATCCATACCAAATCTCAAGTGTGACTCCCCTGGTAACCAGTTCTCGAGTTGTGAAGACATGCTGAAGAACACTGCTATCCGCTCATGCATCTGGGTCCTTGGTTTCCTTGCCTCCTTTGGCAACCTCGCCGTCATAATTTGGTGGACAGTGGTAATGCGTCGTGAATCTCGAACAAGAGCAGAGAGTCGTGAATCGCGAGCAAGGAGAGAGAAAGCTGACATCCAGTCCTTCCTGTTGTCCAACTTGGCATGCGCAGACCTGTTGATGGGGGTCTACCTCCTGGTGCTTGCTGTCTATAACACAATTTGGCAGGGTGAATACTTCCAGCATGATGTTCAGTGGAGATCTGGACTAAACTGCCAGGTTATTGGAGCTATCTCCACCTTGTCGAGTGAAGTCTCAGTTATGGTACTGGTCGCCATTACAGCTGACAGAGTCAACAGCATTCTTTTAGATTTCTCAGCTCGGCGCCTGACCATGAGAGCAGCACAGATTATTTCCCTTGTCATGTGGGTGATTGGTCTTGCTGTGTCCTTTGCACCATTATGTACTCCAAGTTACTTTAATGATCGAGTTTCTGGCTTCAGCTTTTACGGACGTTCAACTGTTTGTCTTCCCTTACAACTGTCTTCAGACACACCAGCGGGTTGGGAATACTCTGTTGGTGTTTTCATCGTGGCTAATGGCACTGCATTTGTCTTCATCTTTATTTCTTACATCGCAATATTTATTAAAGTTTGGAGATCCTCACGTCGAGTTCGTTCCACCGGCAAAGCAGACTCAGCTCTGGCCAAAAGAGTGTTTTGCGTGGTTTTGACCGATTTCTGTTGCTGGATGCCAGTAATTATACTTGGCGTGTTGTCATTGACTGGTAATTTCCACGGCTCTTCAGGAGAGGCGTACGCATGGATCGCAGTGTTCGTACTTCCCATCAACTCAGCCATCAACCCAATCCTTTACACCTTTTCCAGTCCTGACGTTAGAGCTAAACTATGGTCAAATGTCCTCAAGTGGAGAAATTGGAAGGGTGAGTTAAATGAACTGATGAAATATCAACGACAAACCGGTATTAGGAGCTTTCAATTGAGTTTCCCTTATAATATGATTTAGGTCCATAATAGAGTATGCTGACGTGCTTTGAGACGGCTGTGCTGAAACTGAAAGTCGGCTTCTCGGATCTGTCCAATATGAATCAGTTAGAGTGGTCACAAGGGCAATAAAAAGGATTGTCGACAAACATTAATGAAATAATTTGCATGGAAAGATAGGAAAATTAGACATACTATGCACAGATAAGGAAATGGCATGACTCGGCCTATCTAACAGACTTACTCCCTTTGAGAGTCAGCCAATGAACTTATATTTCTTTACGATCTGCCAATAATTGTTCTCCATTTACTACGAAGACAAAACGATTTCAAATGTTCTGTGTCCCTCCACCATACAAACTGTCGAACGATCATACATACAATATGAGAGAACTCGTCTCTATCTCTTTTAAAAAAATCCCATAAAATTCAGGTTGGCATATCTCAGACTTTTAGCTATTCAATGAACTGATAATATCAGTTTTACACACTTTGTTACGCCTTGGAAACTCTGCTCTCAACTATGATCTTTTTAGAAAGAATTATAAGCCTTCCCTAATGTGCAATGTTTGAATATATTGTATATCTTTTCTTTTTTCTATTTTTATGTTATGTACTATATATTGGTGTAAGCCTCCACGATGAGCTAATACGCTCTTGGGGCAAACACTATGAGTTATTCGTTTTAAGTAATAGATATCGAATGAGTGACCCACTTTATGGTTTTAGTTTGTAAATTCCATAAAGCACTGACATGAATTCTGTATATGGCTCATCAAACGTCTAGGTGTATAGAGTCATGTTTTCAGTTATTTTGGTGATACGACCTATTTTGGTCGAGAAAATCGAAGCAAAAGGTTATGTAAATCAGGACGAAATATAGATTTACAGATCACTTATCGCTCAGTGATTTCCTTTGTTTTGCGTCATGAATTATTTATTATTAATTAATTAGTTTGATAATAAAAATATATAAAATGTTGACCTCGTGGTGTTAGTTATTTCTTTGTTCCTTGAGAGCCATGTTCAGATCAGTTAGCTATGACCCAAATAACATCAATTAATGAAAATAAATTTGATTTTTAGCGTCGCCGGAACCCGCCCCCATCCCTGAACGATACAGAGCAAGGTATGTTGTTACCTAAGTTAAACGTAACGTTAATAGCACTAGGACTTACTAAATGATAAAGGTAACTTACTAGGACTTTGGCCGAGTATATGGGCTAACAAAACAAATCTTTATAAGTCAGATATAATGCCGTGTCTGGAATATTGTCATACAGTCTGGTACTTCTTTAAGGCATCCGATAAAAGGAAACTGCATGGAAGGGTTCAGGAACGTGATCTGGTGGTATTTTTTACTATCAAGACGCCAACGTAAGAAGAGCTGTTAAAGAGAGCCAAATTGCAAGCTGTATCGTCTTCTTAACAGACGCTAACCAAACATTGTAATACTCGTGTACAAAGTTTAGAATGATTTTAGCCATCCACATACTATTAGCAATATTTAAACCCATTGATAAGGGCTACAATTTGAGAAACGCATGATTTTTACCTTCCTAGTCTTAATACAATTAACTATGGTTTTGTGGGCCATATCTATGGTGAAAACTCTACATAGAAAATACTTATAGAAGAAAATAATCTTAAACGTTTTAAACGATGCGTAGCAACTAAGGATCTCTCCAGCTTGATAGATAACATCTGTAATGACTACCTCCTCTGTTGCTATTAGAATGAAACCAGGTATACGTAATCCTCTTTATTTATCCCAATCTCTGTAAATATCTAGTCTTATGATCAATTGACATTTTGTAACTTGTGGATACGCGCAACGCAGGACTGAATTATTGGAATTACGTCGCTCATTCGCGTATAAACCTAACATTCCTTCTCTTAGCAATTCCTAACATTCCTGATGTTAGCACGACGAAGAGCCTTGTAACGAGCTAACGCGTTTTAGGATTGGCACAACTCTATGGCGTAAACATTCATTGTGTTATTACGCCAGTGATCCTTGGAAGGGGCATTCAAACGATGTTATTTATTTCTCTGATTCGAAACCCAAATTTATAAGTGTAAAATTAACACCATACGATACTCTCGTAAATCATACATTAGCATTGCTCTTTGATGACTTCTACCTGACAGAATTATGAAATCGATTCAGAGGGTTTCTTTAGTTCTGCCCGGTGCTGCTCACTATATTATAAGGAACAGCATAACATTTCGGAAAATTAGTGATTAAATTCCCCCCGAGAGCCGAGGGAGGATTTGTCCCGACGCCATTGCCATTGCCATTACTACTACTACTATTATACTATTATACTACTACTATTATACTACTACTATTACTACTACTATTACTATTACTACTACTATTACTACTACTACTACGTCTACTACCACAACTACTACTACTATTACTACTACTGCTGCTGCTACTTCTAGTACTACTTCTAGTACTACTACTACTAGTACTACTACTACTAGTACTGTACTACTACTATTAGTATTACTACTACTACTTCCAGTAATACTACTACTGCTAATATTACTACTACTATACTTCTACTAAATCTCGGCATTGAGAGGAAAGCTTCATAAACTGACTGTTATTCGTAATGCTGTTATCCTTATTTGGAACATCAATTATGTGAGTTCCCGGCGGTGAGGAGTTGGAAGCTTTGTTTTGTTTTTGTTTTGTTTTATTTCGCACTATTTCATTATTTACAATTGCTTACTTAAAACAAGAAATAAAAGTGCAACAAAGAAATGGAGTTCTACATTTTCATTCAGCGCTGGTAAATCAGATACGGAGCCACTGTTCAAAGTTACCATCCACGACACTCCGATCTGACAATAATGGCAGATTTAGGCGCTATATTAGCATCAACGTGCTGCATGAGAAACAGCTCGTATGTGGTGTGTGTTACAGACCACCTAATAATACTATATACACGATACAACTACGTTTTTGGAATATCTGCAGAACAGTGTAGATCAAATCAAACTCCAAATACTATTATTGTACTAATGAGCGATTTTAACGCCAATGTTGACGCGTTAGTACTGACTTTGGAATTCGCCTGTATCAATGGTTGGAATGTAACAATTTATTTCAGATTATTAACGAGCCTACACGCATATCTCAGCGCGGTGCAACACTCTTAGACCTTGTTATTACAAATGCTCCTGATTATTTTGCTTACTCTGGTACGCACAGCCCACCACTGAATTGTGATCATTCATTCGTTTATGCAAAGATGAATATTTCAGTGACAAAACGTAAGGCTTTTAAGAGAGCAGTTTGGGATTTCAAAAATGT
The DNA here is from genome assembly GCA_030867875.1 of Actinernus sp. WN-2022. Taxonomy (NCBI): domain Eukaryota; kingdom Metazoa; phylum Cnidaria; class Anthozoa; order Actiniaria; family Actinernidae; genus Actinernus; species Actinernus sp. WN-2022. Next base: position 273,180 of record JAOWCC010000330.1, read on the forward strand.
AAATACGAACAGACTTGTTAATGACCTATTACACGTTGACTTGGATGGTGTTATCTCCAACACTTGTATTGATTCTGTATATGATAAATGGTTTGGCTTATTTCGCAATACAATTGATAGACACATTCCATGTAGGACTAAACCGTTAAAATAGCAAAGTCAGAAATGAAAAAAGAAAGCGTAACATAGACGTTTCTTTCCAAAAGAAAAACAAACGACCTGTGGGAAAACTATAAGCTTCAACGGAACTATAATACAAGTTTCGTGCGCTCAGCGAAAGCGTACTACATTCATGGACATTTTTTTTTTTTACCTTTTCCAGTCTGGTTTCAGACCCGGAGATTCTACAGTAAACCCGCTTATTTACGTTGTACAGACGATATATGAAGCCCAAGAGAAGGGTGATGAAGTTCGAATGGTATTTTTAGATATCAGCAAATCCTTTGATCGAATTTGGCACCCTCTCTTACGGTGGTTCCGCAGTTACCTTTAGGGTTCGATCTTAGCGGTGGTCCGCTGGCCCCATACCCCTAAAAGTAACGGGGGGCCACTGAAAACTACCAGTCCGGGTGGCCACTGAAACATTTATACGCATGTATCATGTTGTTTCGCGTTTCTTCATTTCACAAGGACTGCATGACAGACAGTCCTTCTTCGGTTTTGATTGAAACTTGAATATGTTCGCCTTAAATCCTCATTGGCACAAGATCGCGGAACGATTTGCAATAAACTTACTGGTACAGTAACGACCATAACTTACCTCCAGTTAAATGTTCGCCCGGGTTCGCTTTAGTGAACGCAAAGTGAACGCAGGGTTCGCTCGGGTTCGCTTTTTCAGGATTCGCGAACCTGCACTGCAAACGAGCGAACGCGAGCTAACACGAGCGAACTCTGAGCAAAGCGAATGTATATTTTACTGAACACGAAACCTAGAAAAAGGAACTAATCTTAGGAATATTTTGGAAGGCCTATTGAGATGAGAAAGCAAAATTATTACCCACAGAAACGGCCGATAATTATAATATTGTTTGCTTCATCACAGGCCGTGCCGTTCGAGAATTAGGCCAAAGTCGCTGAGCTTTATTTCAATCATAAAAGTGCATATTTTTTGAAAACCAACTTCTCCAAAATTAAAAACAAATTACCATCAGAGAATTCGAAGGGAATTCTGTTTCTTGAATCGAGCGGCGCGGCGATGATTGGAAGAAAATTTTAATTAGTCTGAGAAGTAAACACGGCCATTTCAGTTCCCGCAAATGTTTATAATGCTGCTCAATAACAGTTTGCCGACACTATTTTCACCGATGAGAGCACAGTCGAAGCTCACTGCTGCACTATGAAGAAATTTAGAGACGTTGGAGAAAGCCGACCTGGGAACGGAAGTCGTAATCACGGCATGAAAGCGAGGCCGAACATGACACATTCAAAGTCTTCGCAAGGTCTGTAAATTATTTGAGTTTATACTGTATAAATGTAGTTACAGTGTTACCAGAGGCCAGTGAAATATTTTGCGGACCACTGATGTGCTTGTGTTAGTGGTCCTGTTGGCCAGTGAAGGAAAACGTTAAGATCGAACCCTGACCTTTCAGATAGGTACCAACGTGTTGTACTAGATGGCCAATGCTCTCAATGGAAAAGGTTGAAGCGGAAGTTTTACACTGTTCAGTGCTTGGGTCCTTACTTTTTTGTATCTACATTAACGACGTCACTCTAATTTATCTGTAAAGAGTTTTCTCCACGCTGATGACACGTCTATATTAGATATTGTAGATATTCTCCTCACTTCGTCTATCAGCTTGAATAAAGACCTTGATACTATAGATCAGTCGTCCAATCAATGGTTAGTAGCTATGAATGCTAAAAAATACACAAACTATTACATTCTCAGTGAAATAGTCAAATCCTAGCCACTCACGTCTGTATTTAAACGGTCAACCCGTCGATGAAGTAGACAGTGACACCCATTTGGGTCTAACGTTATCTTCAAATATTTCATGGAGAGAACATGTACTTAAAGGAGAACTGAACCCTAAAATCAACCCAATGTCTATACAAACATCTTTTCGAAATAAATAGGTTCTGCTATTTAATTCTTCTGTGTTGCGCGTCTAGGAAGAAAAAAACCGAAAACCTTACTCACAGCCTTCGCTATGTACAGACGGCTCAAGTCTCGTAATTTGTGACGTAGAATACGGGGAATAAATTAGTTTTGCCATGCTGTCTCCGACATTGAATAGCAGGACTAACGGCTTCTAATTGCGGACCATTGTGTTTTCTTTGTTCTAGAAGTGTGATAGTTCTTCCTTGGTATGTGTAACGTACGTTATGGGGAAATTTGCACTGAATTGAGCCGCCACACAATGTAGATTTTTCAGCGGAAAATCGAACTTAGATACTGATTTTCTCCTCATAGACGCGCAACACAGAAAAATAAAATAGCAGAACTTATTTCTTTCGAATACATCTTTCTAAAGACGTTGGGTTGATTTTAGGGATGAGTTCCCTTTAACATTCACCAGAGGGCATCCAAACGCGTTGATATGTTAAAGGGTTTAAAATTTAAGTTAGATAGATCCACCTTGAATTCTCTCTACAAAACTCTGGTAAAATCGATAATGGAATATGCCGTCGTATGGTTGCACTGATAGCGAATCTAATCTTCTGGAAAACATTCAATACGAATCAGCTCGAGTAGTTACCGGTGCTATGAAAGGAACTAGTCGAATACGATTATTAGATGAGCTTTGTTGGGAAGACTTGAAAGTCAGAAGGAATACTCATAAACTTACACATTATTATAAGATCGTTAAAAACTGGATTACCCCGTCCTTCCTAAATAGCCTGTTGCCGTTAAGTATTCGAAGATTCCGGCGACTAAACTTTGGAAATTCCTGCGCAGGAGAAATCTTCAAAAACGCCATTCTTGAAGCTATAACTGGCATCGATGGTGTGCTGACGTAAGTGATGAAATACTTGTGTATGGAACGTTACGGGCAAGCCACGACGCGAGAGAAGGGGTTAACTCTAAACCGGAAGAAGTGAAACTTCAACAATTAAGCAGGACCTAGAGTTATTTGGATACGTGTTCTCAGAGAAAGGCATACATGTATCTCCAGCCCCAACGAAAGTTCAGACCATCCTAGAAATGGAAACCTCCAAGAATGCAAGTGAAGTACGAAGTCTGCTTGGAATGACTAACTACTCCTCTCGTTTCATTCCAAACAAGGCAACGATGACCGAGCCGCTCAGAACGTTTACGATAAATGATGCACCATGGGAGTTGTCCACACAACAAGAGGGGGCAGGGTCAACTCTGCGAAAGTCTTAAGCACTCCTATTATATATGGCGCACTTCGACACGCAGAAAGAGACATAAATCTCAGTAAATGCGAGGTCAGTCGGACTCGCAGCCATAATATAGTTAGCTCAGCATGATAAAGATGACAAAGCAGGGCACGTGATATCATATTCAACCCGCGCACTCACTTCAGCAGAACAGCAATATATTCGCAGACAGAGAGGGAAACATTTGCAGTAATATGGGCCTGCGAACACTTCCACATTTGCATCTATGATCGCCCTAAAAAAGTCTTCACGGATCATAAGCGCCTAGTCACAATTTACGGAAACCCTAGGTCCAGACCCTCAGCTCGCCTAGAACGCTGGCCGTTACGGCTACATCCATACGACGCCACAGTTTAATACAGATGCGGTAACATTAACCCTATAGACTACATGTCTCGTCACGGTTCTAAGCATAAAGAGAGCACCATCCGTGAAGAAAGAATAGCGGGATAATATCTACACTGTAAAAACCAACTGGTTGAAACAACCAAAAATAATTGGTTTTGATTTGAGTCTCAGACAACCAAATATTTTTTGGTTGTTTCAACCATTTAGTTTTGGTAGAATTGATCCTTTTTTAATGGTTGATTTGACCGATATAGTAATGGTTGATTTGACCAAAACCTTTACAGGGCTCGAAATTGCGCCCGATACAGGCGTAAATACGCCTAGATTTTTTCGTTTTACGCCTAACGTTTTCCACTTAGGCGTAAAATTACCAATAGACTTGTGACCACTCAGCTACTAATGCACAATTATTTACGCCTAAATCTTGGAGAATTACGCCTAAAAAAATTAAGCTGGGCGTAAAATTAGGCCTCCTTTTTTTTCTTAATTTCGAGCCCTGCTTTAGTTACTTTGACCAATAATTTATGGTCAAGGTGACCAATATATTTAAAGTTGTTTTGACCAATAAGGAATGGTGTTTTTGACTAATAATATTTGGTCAGCATGACCAATAATATATTGTCAAGGGTGTGAGTCTGAGACAACCAGTTCTGAATGGTTATTTCGACCAATGATAAATAGTTGAAAATCTAAATTCATTTGGTAGAATAAACCACTAGTTTCTGGTTGTAGTATGTTAGTTCCTTTTTTCACTTTATACCTTCCAAAAAGAATAATACATAAATATACACTGCCCAAATATATGTAGCAATACAATCAGACATTACTTTTACTAAACAATATTTATTCCTTTGCAAATTATGTGAAATATACAGTACATGTATATGGAAAAAAATAACTATATTATCATGCATGCATGAAATATTTAGGAAGTACATATCCTACGATTAGATGTCATGCTGCCTCTATACATAATTAGTTAATTCAACAGTTTACTTCGATTCCATTCATTATTTCAGCACCCTTTTCTATCACACACAACTTTTTGAAGCTATATACAGATTAAGTAAAACCTGACATGTATGTTCTTGTTAGATTTAAAGATTCATCGATTAATTAATGAATCCTACTAATTCTATTACGTACATACAAATTCAAAATGATATCTCGCAGTCCAAAAAGTATCTTGCATAGTCCAAATCATGTTTGAAAAGTATATTATTTTTTTATCCTTAACTTGATCCTTAACAACTTCCGTTACAGTAAAAACTAATTCAAACTTAATCCAGCAATTCATGTGAAAACCGTCACAAAAGAGATATTACTATGAAAATCACAAGTGGTAAAATGTCACGTCAAGAGCCAGCCTTGAGGCAGCGTTTGTCTGTACGACGTGATCGAAGTTTTGTATATACATGTACCACATGCTGAAAATTATTGAGAGTCTTTGCTAGCTTTTACGCTGAACGGCATGTTTGTTTATAAAAGCTGGGTAAATATTACGAGGGAAATGTATTAGCAAGGATTCGAGCTCAATAAACCGCCTTTCACTGGAATAAGGCCGACAAGCCAAGAGATCAGACATTGCGTGGTATGTAAAACTTCGATCACATGGTACATACAAAGGCTTCCATATTTAAATGAAAGTTGAAAAAAAAATGTTCTGTATAGAATCACTGGAAAACCCTTCTGTGCAGCCATGCAGCTACTCTTGGAAATGAAATTGTCTACACCTATTGGCAGAGAAACCCCCCCCCCCCCCCCCACACACTTTTCAAGGAGCATGCCAGTACTCTAAAAACACAAACATTTTTGGAGTGGCCAATCGGGTACAAGCTACATGTATTAAATGTATAACAGCTTGGTTATATATAGCATTATTATCACATTAATGTTTATGCCACCTTGGGAAAATGGACACATGACCATTCCTTCTGCAGCCAAAGTCAGGGACTGCACATCCTCAAATGTGCCTGATCACACCAGTCATGGGGACTTGCTCTCCTCCACTTCATGGGCAATATCAGTCTTTGCGTCGTTCTATAAAAAATGAAACATACTATTTGTTATTGACCTGGAAGCAATTTGGCATCCAACCAATGTTTACAAACCCCTGGTTTCTGCTTTAGAACAGAAATTTACTATTTGTTATAAGCCCCAGATTCCTGTACAAGTAAGAAACTAAATAAAGAACTTATTGTATTACATCACCGTTGACAACAACATTCTCATGAAACAGGCCACAGTTAACTAAGGGCATAGGCACGTGCATTCAAAAGTCGAGAAATTATCGTAATGACAAGGAGGACAGTACAATGCACAACCATTTACAGAAATTAGTTATCCCTTGTATGTTCCCCTGGTCATTATGATAATGATAAATTATGTCTCCAATTGTAGATATTTCTCAGTGATAGAATTTGCTATGAATTTATTGCTCAAAAACTTTTTTTAAATCTCTGTAGCAGTTTTTTTGAAAACCCTGAAATATTTTTTTTAAACCCTGACTATTTTACTTTCTCTAAATAAATTTTCACAACTTTTCTTCTTTTCCTAGCACAATAATATTTTGTTTGTCATCAAGATTTCGTAAGCTTTGGTAAATAATTTTAACCAGCTTGGATTCTAATCACTTCTATTGCCAGAAATCTACACATACATGTGTACATGTACAATCCTTTCAACATTGACAACATTTATTTTATAAGGTGAGAAATTAAGAATCTAAATTTTTGCCAACTTCTGCCCAAGGGATTTTAATAAAATTTGCACTGCGTATGTCTCTCATAAGTTTGAACAGTTTCCATTTCTTTAAAAAAATGAAGCCAGGAATATTTTAAATCAATTCTCGCCAACTGAAGTCCTCAAAGGAGTCCAGCCTACACAAATGCAGTCTTCAACATTTACCGGTACCTGTTCATCCAAAAAACATAGACCATGCAAAAAACTACAGGCGCATTTCAACAGATAAAAATAAGCTTGAATTTGTAACAGACCTGGAACGTACGGCACAACCACGGGCTGATCTAAGCCAGGTCCTGGCTACAATGTAAATCACAGACTGAATTGGAATTTAGCATGTTGGTTTTTATGGAGGAACGAAAACTGGAGAAACCCGGAAAAACCCTTGGAGCAAGGGCAAAATACCAACAAACTCAACTCACAAATGAGGCCACAGAGGTGAAAGGCAAAGTGCTACCCCAAAAATATATGGATTCACCAAGGCCAATGGCTGGTTTACAAATTCACTAACCATTTCCATTCAAATGGGCCATATACTATTCCAATTCAAATAAAAGCTTTGTTTATGAATTAATTTGAAAATTATAAAAAAATCAAACATCTTAGAAGGACAACATTCCTTAAACATACATGATAGGAGATAGAAAGGTCGTGCTGGATTTTGTTGTCCTAAAATGTTTGATTTGCAAGTGATTTTCACTTGACCCTTAAGAGACACTGGCCAGTTGTAGTCAAAATGTATATTATGTTTATATGCATGTGGCCATTGTCCATTACAGTGCTACTTTGTATATTTAGTAGCTTACCGGAAGTATGGGCCGGAAGTTATATGATTAACATACCGGTGCCCGCGAAGACTCCTGGGTAGGGCTGAGACACGAGGTTGACTATGTCTATTTTTATCATTATTTAAAAGAATATACTCAAAGTCAAACATAACGCAATGTCCTTAGTCTCCTTCGCAAGACTACAATGTCCTAAGCTTGTAACTAGATGTTAATGCGAGTCGCCAATGTATATTTAATGCACTAGTCAATTGAAACTCCGGCCCCCTGACCCCCGGGACATAGCGGGGAATGTAACATTTATACAGTGTTACATGTTGACCTTTTCCCCGCCCATCGGGGACAGTTGGCTGTTACAATACCCGCCCCTATGGCCCCGGTATGTGCTTCAGAATTTTCAATTGGGAGGAGGCATTGATAAATTGAATATACATAAGCTTCAATCTGTTGCTCCATTATTTGAAGAAAAAAAACATTTTCTGAAGCACATCACTAGCGGATCCAGGGGAGGGGTTTCGGGTGTTGCAACACCCACTATGATTCCTGTACGTAAATCACTGTAAATTCAATTTTAATTCTCTAGATTTAAAACAAAATCCTTTTGCAAACCCCCCTTTCACAAAATCCTGGATCCGCCCCTGTACATTTTCTATTACTATACATGCTTTCCGCACTTTTACAGTCTCCACCATTGTCTTGTTTATCAGAAACCGTTGTCTGTCAACAAAAAACAACAATGCGACAAAGGAATATAAAGGAAATGTAATGCAGCTGCGTTCGACAAAATCGATTGTTATGTGACATTGAGCCTCCCTCACATGTGATTTGTCTGTGTTTTAGACTACGAAAACAATGGGTGATATTTATGATTATTCTGAAATAAAAGTAGTATGAAGTCTTAGTTTCATTCCATTTTTATGAACAAATTATCTTCCAACCAATAGGAACAGCCAAAAACAATAGCTACGAAACAGGTACGATTGATAAGGTTCCGAACATACGATTTGCTTTACAAACGACATTTGGAACCGCAGTGCAAATCGTAGTTTTAATAGTTTGAAAAATTGGAGGAAATTAAACGTCTTCCTAACCTTTAAGGCGATTTTCATGTTTCAACCAAACAATTCACACCTTGCCATCTGAATGCCGTTCGGTGTCGTACTTGTTACACGAATCATTACTTAATCTGATATTTTGCCGTGGCGCAAACTTTAACAAAACCGGCTTTGTTGTTGCAAATAACAAAGCGTTTAATAATAAACACTTCCTGATCTACTACTCGTGACTTAACTCAGTATAAACACTGCCTCTGATGGAAACTTCCAGGACTTGTTTAAATTAGCTACGATTTTTGCGTGTCCGTTTGATACACGTTGTTGATGCTCGTGCCCAGTCCCGCTCTGTCGTGGCTGGCGTTACAACCACCGCTAAAATCCCCGCAAATTTTGCAAATCGTTACTTTCCCCGTTCCACCTGAAAAATGCAGCGTTAAATGTGCGTTATTAAACGGCCATGTCCCCGTTAATGCCCCACTATGTCCCGGGTGTCGGGGGGCCGGGGTTTCAATTGACTAGTGCATAAGTTGTAATGAGACTTTGTTTTCACTCTAGATCTGCTCGTCAAAGTGAGATCAAATTTATTAACCCAGCACCCTGGGCCACATGCATTTATAGTTAGTTCATCCATGAAATACTCATTTACTTTTTGTTAGTATTATTAAGGGACCTACTGATCAACATATCTACTTGTAGGTAAATTAAGGATTACTTTAAACTTACCGTCTTAGTATAATCTTCGAACTGTACGTCTTTAGTGTTTCGTTTGCTCCAAGGATATCAGCCCATAAAGAGCCATTCACGGCCCAAACGACGTCTTCATGAATTCTTAGCTTCGTTCCAAAACTCTTAACGGCTTAGTAATCTTCTGTAAATCTGCTGAAGTTGTAGGAAAAAACCGCTCACAAACTGCATGCTTCGTCGTGGAACCGTTGAAATCGTTCGCCCGCCGAAACCTGATATACTCATGAGCGTTGCCGCTGACCGAATACTGTACTGTAGTTACCAGTCTCTATACTTCTGTACCAGGAGACACGGTTGTACTCGCGGAGATCGATTGATCTTCCGGACTATTTTCAAAATAATATTTCGTACTATAGTATTATTTTTCGTTAATTAATGCATAAGCAATTTACATGCAAACTTCCTCGCAAAGTAGAGATTTTTTAAATACCCGGTTCTCCGCATCTGAGACAATTTCCGGACTCTGCTTTATCATTTTACCCACTCGCTGCGATCTACGGCATAGGAATCGGCTCATGAAACTAGACTTCGGCATGCCTATGTGGTTTCAAAGAGTTTTTAGTTAACTCCATGCAGGGAAGAGATAATTCACTCCTTCGGTTGGGTGATTTTAACGCTTAAATTTTACTCCAAATTGTACTCCAAATCTCTGTAATCACAATAGTAATCTTGTCAAATCGTTAATTGTTTTGTTTTAGTTTCAATATCCTGGTAAAAATATTCCTAATTGAATGTACCTCATTTACTTGGTAAATAAGTTGAACATAGCAAAAGTCCAACCATTTTGAAAAGGTCAATTCTACCATTAAGAAACGGTTATTTCTATGTATAATTACAACCATTTCCAAATGGGTAGATTGTACCATTATGATTGGTTAAAGTAACCATTTGTAATTGGTTGTTTTGTCGTAATTAATACAACTATGGCTAACCAATTTAAAAATAATAATCTGACCATTCTAAAAAGGTTAATTTTACCATAGCTTTTTGGTTATATTTGGACCATTCAGGATTGGTCAAAAGAACCATTTATAAATGGTTGCAACCATTAAAATTGGTTGTTTCAACCAGTTGGTTTTTACAGTGTAACGTTTATTGTGGCCAAGTCATCTCCAAAAGCGATGAGAACCGAAGATATTGCGCTGGCTACAACAGAAGATAAGACTCTGCAAGCCACCATTAGAGCAGTGCAAAACGGAAAGTGACACAAAGCAAAGGACTACTCATCTATCGACATTGGTATAGCAATGTATTACCGGCTAGCGGTTTGATTTGGGAAAAATGCATAGATCGAGCTGGGAATCTGCAATAAGATAGTGGTACGGGGAAAATGGTAAATCTGGACAAAGTACTAGTAGTAGTGTGACAGATACTACATTTTGGGTTTCGCACGCTACAGATTCTGTTAAAAGACCTAGATGAATGGAAACAGAAGTTAGACGCCTCGGCCGTGGACACGACGATCTCAGCATTGCAACTCCTGACATCACGTTCATCGGCCCTGTTTGATACTTGTGCCGCCCTTGCAGCTCTCGAATAGGTCGTAGATGCTGCCAGAGACAGAAAGGACGAAAGAGCGATACGTTATTCAATCGTCCTATGTCAATGCCGGCCTTTATCGGCAATTCATCGCTCCATCAGATCCTGGTTAAATTGGTTGCGTCAAAAGAAGAACTGAGCCGAAATAGCGAAGGTCATTGGCAAATCATTGAAGGAATAGTCCTCACCTCACCATACGCGAATCCTTCCGTGTCTGTACCCACAGGGCCACTTATCCTAGGCGTGGTGAGGCCAGGCCACGCCGCAGATGAAGTGCTGGGTGTGTAACCGCGAGGGGCATTTTTCACGGTCATGCCCTGATAGGCGCTAGAAAACTATGTTTACGTGAACCATTATGAGGCCATGCATGTGATAGTTTTTTTGCACCAAGGTGCTTCCAACAACTCTAGTCTTGTGTTGTCATCTCCAGAGATTGTCGACTGGAGGTTACAAAAAATAACTGCACAAGCGTTTTGTTCTCTGGGAATGCTTTTGAGCTCGATCTCATTTTCTCTGAGCTCGGGTCGTTAATCTCTGATTTTGACGTTTGCGTTCAAAACCGTGTTCTGTCTTCGTTTTGGTAATGTTTTTATTAGCCCACGGTCAAGCACTTTAAGGGGGAGTCTCAAAATTTTGAACCATGAGAGGCAGAGAAAAAGGGTCGTGTGGAACTTCTCGAAACGAGCGACAGTATTGGCCTATCCAACAATAGAAAACACCCTAACCTTTAGAAAGTGCAGTACAAAAACAGTTTAAGCATAGTATGATTAGTGCAATCATAATACAGGTCTCGAGAGATTCCGTGCTACTCGAGGGATAGGGCAGGGGAAGAGATGTATGCTGGGTTTACATTGATGAGACCTCGAGCACGGAGAAAATGATAGACCCTGGGGACGTAACGTACTGGTCGATATCGAAAGGGTAATCTCTGGGAATAGAGCCGTTCTACGGTCACTCGCCTTCCGGGATCCAAAGACATTCAAAGCGGGAGATATTTGCTGGAGAACTATTCAAACACTTTGAATATTCATTTGGCTTCAACATTACGGCATTAGCACTACATAAACCTGAATTAATTATGCAAATGTTCAGTTGGACAACTCTTTGGGAAAGAATGTCGCCCGGCCCACCCGCCCCTTCTCGCCAACTCTGTTAGCGATTAATTCCGGTCTACCCCAACGCGCCTGCTCGCCAAGGGGGACTATCCTATAACTAAATGCTAATAATGAGTATGCAAGAAGGATAATGGCTACCATCGCTAACTAACTCATTTGAGAGCTTCCAACATTAATATTAGCCGACGGGAAAGTATGCGATGTTTCAAATCTTTTCAAATATCTAGATATTTCGGATTACGCCACCACCTGCAACGGCAAGCACTGAGATGAAATCGGATAATGGTGTTTGTTACAAACTTATATAAAGCCGTCGGCTCCTATCAAATCAAGTCGTCGCTAAAATGTTTTATTTTGCACGCATTTCGTTTATCACACGAATTCACTTTCTTCCTCTGAAAAATATAGGCTTTGAACAAAGAACTCTATCGCTTCGTAGTTTCAAAGGAATATTATTTATTTTCTTCAGTACATATTTGACCTTCTCCAGCATAACGCAACGCCAAATTTCCTCGCTTAGTAAAACAAACAACTAGGACAACATCATCTTTATTATCTGCTCCGATTTCAACCAAATAAAACTCGTGTTCAACTCGAGGGGGTGGAATTGATAGCAAGCCCTACTAAGTGCCTGCTTCGCGCTCAGCTTTAAAGTGCTACTACGTTCAAATGTTGAGATAGTGATATTTTTGCATTTTTCTAAAGTAAAGTTGCTATATTTTTCCTGCCCAAACCGTTTTTTTTTATATCACGAAGGGAAGTCTTATTTATCGGAATCGGAATCTTGAGATTTCATGTCCGCCATTACCCGAACTCGTTCCTGTGACAGAGCTAATTTCCCGCGGACGTGACGTATTTTCTCAACACAACAACATATGGGACCACGTTTCACACAAACTTTCGCACGACCTTATAAGTGAAGTACATGTTAATACTTTTTTTTTCCAAACTGGAAAGGAAAGAACGAAGTTTTAAATGGAAATATGCATTTACAAGAGCGACGCGTTGTGAAAATCACGAAGTTCAAAAATCACGAAGTATTTGAAACGCACGTCAGTAATGGTGGACGTGATTTTGACCGTAAACTCTCTGCACAATTCATAGTTTAATTTGGTCCTTTGGTAATATTTTCACTGATTTGGATATTTTCGACACTGTGTGTTATTTTGGGAGACAAAAAAGCAGAAAAGTAAATGATTAAATTTCGTCGTAGTAGTATTTTAATGAGCGATTCAAGACTACAGCAACACAAATCTGCAATAAGATTCACTCGAAATAAAATATAATTTCACAGTTTCTGCTAATAAAATTTGAGTATTGTGTATCGCTTGACATGCTACTCAGTTACGTTGTGAAATATGTTTGTCTCTAAGAACACTCGAGGCAGCGAAAGTTTGCCGCAAATCCTACCAAGAAGGGCTGTCGCCATCTCGAATCTGTTTACTCGAACAACTGCTGAGCTTAACTTCCGAAAAACACATTTCTGCCCCGATCTCAACCAAATAAAAACTCCGTTGAACAACTTAAGGATGGCCCAAACGAGACTTCTTACTAAAGTTAATACCGAAAGGTTCAAGAATATATAGCTATTTTAATCGAATAGCTTTCAAATATAATTTAGCCATGGATTAATTTAGTACTAGTACTAGGGTTTAAGTGAGCAATCAAACAACTAGCTGATGTGTTTCCCTAGCGGCACACTGCTGGCTATTTAGAAAAATAGTCCACCATTACAAGGTGCGGCTTGCCACTAAAGACGAAATAGCCTCCCAATGGAGAAACTCGTGGATAAAATGTTAATTGTATTTTAGCAACGGTGTATTGCTACGGTATGGTTCTGTATTTGGGGGTTGGATCCCTCCAACCCCTGGAGTTCCGTTCTAGAGCTGTTTCAAATAAAAACCAAGCGCATTAATTGAACCAGCAGCAGGATTTTGTATTCTCTCTGTTGTCCACTCTAAAAAATCCTACAATAAATTTTGCAAACCGAGAAACATATATAGTTTAAGCCACCGATGACAATTCAGCTGAACTGGAACTGGACCGTAATTAGAACAACTTCATAATTATAGGAGTCATAACCCTGCCCCTTAAATTATATCTACTTATCCTCAACTTGAGTAATTCCGATATGGACACTGGCGCATGTTCACTTTTCAGTGACCTAAATACTGTACATAAGATTGTCTCTGGTTGGCTAATGTGATATGTCCTGATTTCTCTACTAATATCTCATATGGAGTTTGTTTATCATGATACACAAATCGCAAGGCTCGTTCATTCAGTTTTTCTAATTTAGAAGTGGAATGTGTACTACAAAAATGCCAAGTTTCAGCACAATAATTAAAATGTGGTACTATAAATGCCTGGTAGAGATTTTTCCGGGTTTCAAACGGGAGCATCTTCTTTATTCTGTTTAGAACGGCAATCTGCTGACTCACTTTTCTGCATACTTTGGATATATGAGTTTCAAATTTCAGTTTATCATTCACTGTTACTCCGAGTAATTCTATTTATTTTCTTGTGGGAATGATAGTGTTCTCACAGCAGAAGGTTGGTTTTATTGGCTTCTTTCCCATAACCATAGCCTGATATGTTTCATGATTTCTCCTCATGCCGTTTTACTCGTACCATTTATCGATGCTTGCCAGGTCTATGTTTATAGCCTCTTCTACCTTAGCGGGGTCATTTTTGGCGCAGAAGATCTGAGTGTCATCGGCGTATGTGGAGAGGGTAGAGTGTATTATGATATTGACTGCTAGATTGAATACTTGTCGCCAAGTTTGACTCTTTGTTTACGGTCGGACAAATAGTTTCTTATCAAGCCAGTTGTTTTGTTGTCAGCTCCGTATTCACGTAGTTTTAGTATAATAAGATTATGTGGCAGTGTGTCGAATGCTTCAGAAAGATCCATGGAGACCAGTCCAATGACTTTGTGGTTCTCTAGCTCTTTTTACCACTGTTCGGTGAGGCTGAGTAGGGCTGTATCGCAACTGTGGAATTTTCTGTAGGCGAATACGTACGAATGTGTGAACTATTCCGGATGACAAAACATACTTTTCGGTGAATATCTCCACAATGAAATGTCATTTCAATAGAAAATAAATGAAAACATGACTTTTGCTATCCAACTAAGTAGAGAACTTTACAAGAATAATTTACTTTGGCGTTCAATCAGTGAAGTTGACGGAATGAAAACAAAGTCAAAGCGAAGCAGCCTTGCGAGCTCAATTTAATTAGTATGATTGTACATTTTAACTCGAGGACGTTTCTCTTCCACCCACGTATTCAATTATGAAGTATTTAGCTGGATTATCTCCTAGTCTGCCTACTTTCTTTAATAGTTTCTTTCATTCGAAAATGACTAACCTGCATATTCCAGTGAATTTAAATATCGAAAACGTGAGCTCGGCTCCGATACAAACATTTTTCCAATGGGTTTTCCACTGAATTTTCGCTTCATTTTCTCCTCTTGTTGACAGAGTAAGGTCTCGGAAATAAAAGCCATTTCTCCAATAAGATTTCTAGAGTGCTGTAGAAACGTTTGTTCCATGACTGCCATACATGTTGACGTGTTAGCTGTTGTACTTCCAGCGATTGCAAATCAGCCATTTCCAACGAGCGATTATGCAAACGTTTCATCAAAATATATAGCTTCTCTCACACAGGAGACAGAGTTCAATCCTGCCGATACCTTTGCAGTATTTGTCTGCCATCTTGTATAGGAAATCATATGGTTTCGAGTGCAATTCGGAATAAATTCGAACGAGCAAGTTTTCAAAGAGTTTCAAAATTGCACGAGCACACAGAGCGAGTGCAATTTTGAGCTCTTTGAAAACTCGCTCGTTCGAATTTATCCTGAATTGCACGAGAATACCATATGATTTATTTTTAATAATACAGACAAAAAATTCGAACAAACTCATTGGACCACATATAAACAACAGACCATAATAAATTTCACACTGTGCTCAAAGGAAGAGGTTTCATTAGCAGGATTAGCAGCGTGCTAATTTCGAGACCAATGCATTTAATCAATATTATATTGTGGCAAATGTATGGTAGTTTGGAAGACCTGCAAGTACAACAAGTACCAAGAACTCTGTCAATGTTTCTGGCTGGGGCTGAACATCAAACAATGGCCATTTCACAATTTGAATCGATATGACCAAAGGGAACGCGACAATTGTGAAGCATGGTTTGGTTGCCTATGACTACTCATTACGGCTGGAAAAGACGCCCAAGGGTTGAATTTAACGAGTTACAAGGCCCGGCGGTGGTATCTATAGCGGAAATCGGAAAATCGCAATGGAAAGTTGAATTTGGACTTAAGAGGCATTGTCTGAAAAAGTGTGTCAGATGTTGGAAATGGGGGGTCAGCGAATTTTAATGAAACTTGCTGTAGAAGTTGACCTTTTGGAGTTATTCCAAAATGTGGTTTGACTTGGTTTGCCACAGTCGTTTTTGAAAAATTTCAGGGGGTCCCATTTTTGGCCTCAGGACCATCAAACATACAAAAATACATCTGGAGGGTAAGTCCAATGCCTCACTAAAATAAATATACAAAACCCATGGACTTCACAATGGCATGGTATCTTTCTACTACTACCCTCGTTCATAACACATAAGAGATTGCGGCATAGAGGTAATGGCACTAGTTTTGGGCTGGCAAAGAGGCCTGTCACTAGTTTTGAGCAATTGTCAAAACTAAAAACAGTACCATAAATTGCAGAATTTCAAAAACTTCATATTTTTACCTTCAATAATGAGTTACATCGTTATTAGGAGAAACAGAAACAGGTTAAAATTTTTTGGGCTATTTACATTTTGCAATTTTCTGGCCTCATTTTAATATCATATATACTTTTGCAAAATGGCCATATTTACACAAACGGTCTTGTGGCAATTTTTTTAACTTTTGCATCTTAAATTACTTTCTTTTTATTTTACTTAGTATTTTAGGAAAACACAGTTTCAAGTGGTAAAACAGGGCCTCACAACTGTAAAATAATACTGTAACAACCTTCCATATTTGACTTCAAACTACACATGCCACATTAATAACTAAACTAAAGCTGTCTAAAAGACTAGTAAGTTGTATTTGAAGAGTTAAGGAGGTGTACAGTAAACATTGCCTCGGTGCACTCACCTACGACATTAGTGTATCGGTTCTACGTACTTCTACTAAAAAGAATTGACACCATGACTTTGTCCACATTCCAGTACATGTATGTATGTCAATGTTGTTGTCTTCACTCAAGTCTAGCATAACCCTCAAGGCTCCATTAAGATGGAAACTTGCTGTGTACACGTTCTTAGCAAACTTATTCCCACTTCATCACTTTGCACTTCCGACTACTGTGCATGCCTTTGGTTGTTTGATCAATCGAAGCGATGCCCATTTTTGCTGTTAACATTCACAATGCAGATATAACACGTTCATTTTTAAAACACGATTTTCAAAAGTTAGAAAAATAGGTCAAAATATTCATGTTTGCCAGAAACAATTGCCTTACTTTCTGGGTCGAGTCAAAACAATATTGTTGTTTCAGATGAATTTGACCTTGGAAGTAAAAGAAACCCAGATAATAACAAAACATTACTGAAATTTCAAAATACATTTTCTGAAATAGTGCTTAAGAATGTTCTTGGTACATTGCAGTCAAGATTTGTAGGACGCACAGATCAACTGAAAACGTACTCAGGAAATTCCGGAGTACTTTCTAGGCAAGATTTTGTTTCTACTCTGAGATTAACTGAAAAAGTACTCAGGAAATTCCGGAATACTTTCTAGGCAAGATTTGTTTCCACGCTGAGATCAAATGAAAAAGTACTCAGGAAATTCCGGAGTACTTTCTAGGCAAGATTTAATACCATTCTGAGATCAACTGAAAAAAGTACTCAGGAAATTCCGGAGTACTTTCTAGGCAAGATTTGTTACCACTCTGAGATCAACTGAAAACGTACTCAGGAAATTCCGGAGTACTTTCTAGGCAAGATTTGCTACCATTCTGAGATCAACTGAAAAAGTAGTCAGGAAATTCCGGAGTACTTTCTAGGCAAGATGTATTACCACAATATAAATGCTAACTCATATCATTAATTGTTACCGACTTGTATTAATAATCGCAGCAATAACAAAACGTCTTTACCTGACGACAGTACTCAACTATGCACAACGGGAGAGCAAGAGGCTAAAATCTGAACATGTGTAGAAAGCTGAACTTTAAAGCATGCATGCTATTAATAAATATGGATAACATTGTTCGTTTTCATTCATACATTTAAAAACGACTAAGAAAAACCAAATCAACTTTAGCTTCATCAAAAATGTATGTATGCTAAAAGTATCTAATTATGACATTGTGTTGCTTCACCTTGAAACAATCTACATGTATTAGCAAGTAGAACAGGGTTTTACAGGGCTCTACAGCTTCACTGTATATATTTATCAGAGTACAGACCAAAGAAAACCCTAATCTACTTGTTAAGTAGAAGCTGCAAGTGCTTCTTCAAAGTTTCAGTCTCCGAATTTTTAAGTGATACAGGATACCTATTTCGAAATATTTGGAACATGTAAACTGGACCATTTTGACTTATCATTTGAGGTACACTTTTAAAGTGTCTAATTAAAACTACTGTACAGATTCTTTTTCAAGCGACCTGACTGAGGTAAAACTAAAAAAATACCCATAACATATTAACTAGATCCTGCTTTAATTTCCAACAATTGGACTCTTTTACAATAAAAACAGCTATCAAAGCTGCTCTATATGTACAAAATTTATCGTGCTTTATCAAATGGTATTTGAAATGTTCTTCTTCCTGCCTTCCTGATATAAGCTATCTAGTTTTTATTCTCTTTCATCTCTGCTCTACAGCAACAATTCTCTGAAAAGAAAATATTCGTTTGTAAATTAATGTGAGGCATCAATAGTGATAGAGTGGGATTATGAGATTAAAAGAGACAGAGCTCTCGTTTAGTGTTGAAGCAATGTAAGGCTATAAGGCTATTTCATAAGAGGTCAAAATTCGTTACTTATGAAAGAACGACACATGTAATAAAAGCGCTCGTGCGACCATTAAAAATATTATCGGGTTGTTTGAGGCAAGCGAAACTGATACCAATATCGCTGTTTTGATTAAATAGGAAATGCCATGACAATTGACAACTCACAGAACTCGAGATAAATTTTCTCGAGTTGAATCAGTATGCCGCTATAAAAGAAACATGAATGGGCATTAGCCAGACACCGAATCTTATACCAGTATCGTACACATCGATCAATTTACACACATTAATCTAACTTTAGTTCTTAAAAAAAAAAACTAGTATTGATCGGCGTTGGCGGGGAAGATAAATATCGCCGCATCTAGAGTTCGACTTTTGTTATATATCATAGCGTGGCAAAAAAAGCTGGAAGTAGTAATATTTGAAACTTAACTACGAAATTGTAGTACGGAGTTAAGATTTAACTAATGATTTGTATCGCAACATTCGATTTTAAAATAGAGTTTTGATTTAATGAGTTTGTCATCTGAAACAGATTATAAACATTGTTTTCAAGATTTCCGCCTTTCAAATTAATCGGGTCGGTAATTTGCGGCAGTCTTTCAATTAATTGGGCTATTCAGTGGCCCGCTGTTCACGCTCTAGCGTTTAGAGCGTCAACTGCTTACAAAGGAAAACAATTAAAAAAATTACTCAAGGGACTAAGAAACCGTGAGTATGTTTATACGTAAACCGTCGGCGCTCAATTCAAACCACCTTAAAGTAAGAAAACGCAAAACGCAAGACACGGGGAGTGCAATTTTTATTGCTAAGGGGGTGAAATTTCCTAGGCAAAATGTCTAGGAAATTTGCACCGGTAGTGCAACTTTCCCGGGACATCGGAATAAATGGAGCAAGTTTGTGGGCGAGTCTGTATTCGAAACTAACAACAGCACAACATAAAAATATTATTCGCCTGCTGTTCAATAACAAAAAAAAATGGAAAGTCCGAATTTGAATGACATTTATTTGTGGCATGCTTGTTGACAGTTCCTGGATTTGTCAATGGCGGATTTACGCAATTTGGAACCTACGCTTACATGGTGAATGATATGCCGATATATTATTAAATGCTAAAGCTTTCTTTAACACATCACTGCACTACTTTGAAGCCTGAGCGTTAAAGTTGTAGTTTAGCCAAAGTCGGTAAACACAAGAGGTTAGCAGGCAAATATTCGGCACTGAGATTAAATTGAATAAATTTCTTCAGTTCAATAAACCTTGATTGACTGCTATTTTCAGAACCATACTATAATAGCTGCACGTACTTAGTACTAATCGTAGGTAATCGGTGCTCCAAATATCTTGTGAGTTGACTTTGCTTTGATTTTGCCTAGTTTGGTTTTGAGAGCTTGATCACTCGATCGTCGCGGAAAGTGAAAGTAATCTTGATCTATAAATCACACTATACACGCGCTTTCTTATTAATAATTTGCACAAATATTGTTTTTCAATGTCAAAACAAAAGCTACGAATTCTTACCTTCGACATGCGTGTAATCCCAAGGCATTCCTATGAGGAACAAGAGCGCCATATACTTTTATATCCTCGTACGCCATGCCAAAATGACGGTTAATTAATTATAAATACGGTTTGTGCTACTGGTATTCAAATTTTCAGAATCATAAGATCAGTCCGTGATCCGATTGGTTAAAGTTGACACTTATCTTGACACGTCAAGTTGTGGGGATAATTCAATTTCTATCCACGGACAGTTAGCTGGCTACCTATGATCTCCAGAAACACCATGGATATGCAGAGAACAAGAATACACAATTTCCTTTGATCATTGATCCAACAACACGAAAAACGAGAACATTATAGGACCACAGATGTTTATATCGGAGATTCCAAACGTACTGTAACAGACGACACTACTTCACATGAAGATTGAAGGAGTCGATCATTAATGGATGGACATTCCACTCAAAATGACTGAGTGGAGCCGAACAATCAGAGCAGTCTCATAACTGTTTGATGCATCACAAGACTGTGTAAAAGTACATCCAACAAGGCAGAGGACAAGCTTTCCAAAGGTAGAAAAGTATACCAGTAATTGCACTTTGAGTTATACATTTCTCGCTCATGTACTCAGACTGCCAGATTTCACGTGGTCACTTCTGTAAATCGATTCTCAGAAGTCATTTGGTTGCACTGCCAGGAAAAACGTAAACACAGGAAAAGCTGCTAGCAGTCTACAAATCAAAGAATGTGTGAAGTCTAGGTTCACTTGGCACCCGAAACGCCAGTGAATTAGTTAGATAATAATCACCAAGTTCGAAAATGTTATACTTCAAAATTGAAGGCCGGGCGGGCGGGCGGCAGCAACAATGCTATGGGATCACGGCTGAAATGTTTGAGGCGAGTAACCTTCCTTTCCGTTATCAAGTACTCGAGTTTCTAAATTGAATAGATTTAGCAACTTAATAGAATACCCGGCCACTTTTGAAGACATATTACCTAAAATTAACTGCCACCGTGGTCGTCATCGGTCTGAAGTCGATGAATACGAAAAATACCCCGTGAAAATAACTGTAAGCGTGACTACGACCGCGGTGGCAGTGATTCTATGACAACGTGGAGTGGACGGGTATGCTAAAGTGCAGCCTCCATTAGGTTTTGAAAAAGTGAATAACATTAGTTAATTTAAGAAGAAAATAAAATATATATCTGCTGACAATCGAACTTGAAAACTAATTTTCTCTTCATAGATGCACAATACATCTCTGCTTTTAGGGTTTGACAGTTTCCTTTAAGGAGTCGATTAACCAACAATTATTGAATATAATAGACTGTTGGTCTTGCTTTACAAGGCGGCCAAGCATTAGTTTAAGAAGAATGCTCATATACAATGTATTATCGGTTGTTTCCAAACTTCCAAAATATTACTTATAGTTTGCTGGCGTTCTGCTTTGCTAAGATCAGTAAAACTTGGCTGCTGCTAACATGATCGAGGTTATACATCTAGTCGTACAGTATTGTGTGGCTCCAAAAAAAATTATGGAGAGTTTTGTAATTACGAGCAAAATATAATAAGTTTATTTCTTAGCCAGTCTAATTGGTATTTTGGAGGTACACTTCAGTGATGGCCCGCATTGTGTGGGCAAATTTATTTTTTATTTACCTACTACATTAGCTTGTTCATGGCGGCTGAGACTTAGTTGTTATGGAAATGTTAATATTAGTGAACGCGGCCTTTGTAAGTAAATGGAACCACATGTTGATGGATTCAATAACACAATGACAAGATTCACACAGTCATGGAAAGTCATTAAATTTGAAAATTGCTTTCCTGTAAGTCTGGAAAAGTAGTGGAATAAGGCATTACATCATGGAGGATTCATAGAAATTAGGATTTTGGCCCATATTATTTTAAGCTAATGATTGGAAAATAAACAAGTTTGGATTATTTGTGTCAAACATCAAACTTTTGGCTGCAAGAGCCATAAACTTTGCTTACAGCTTAGAGCAGTACTTTTGTCAGTGGTCGTGGCTCTGCATTTTGAGGTCATGGACATTGTTTATCAATTTAAGCCTTATACCACATATATGTGCGGAATACTGAATGAGTTCCAGAGTGTAAGAAACGTTTTAAGAGAGGTACTTGTAATTTTATTTTCAGTTGAACTCAGAATGGAATTAAATCATGCTTAGAAAGTACTCAGGAATTTTCTGAGTACTTTTTCAATTGATCTCAGAGTGGTAACAAATATTGCCTAGAAAGTACTCCGGAATTTCCTGAGTACTTTTTCAGTTGATCTCAGGGTGGTAACAAATCTTGCCTAGAAAGTACTCCGGAATTTCCTGAGTACTTTTTCAGTTGATCTCAGGGTGGTAACAAATCTTGCCTAGAAAGTACTCCGGAATTTCCTGAGTACTTTTTCAGTTGATCTCAGGGTGGAAACAAATCTTGCCTAGAAAGTACTCCGGAATTTCCTGAGTACTTTTTCAGTTGAACTCAGGGTGGTAACAAATCTTGCCTAGAAAGTACTCCGGAATTTCCTGAGTACTTTTTCAGTTGATCTGAGACCGGTAACAAATATTGCCTAGAAAGTACTCCGGAATTTCCTGAGTACTTTTTCAGTTGATCTCAGGGTGGAAACAAATCTTGCCTAGAAAGTACTCCGGAATTTCCTGAGTACTTTTTCAGTTGAACTCAGGGTGGTAACAAATCTTGCCTAGAAAGTACTCCGGAATTTCCTGAGTACTTTTTCAGTTGATCTGAGACCGGTAACAAATATTGCCTAGAAAGTACTCCGGAATTTCCTGAGTACTTTTTCAGTTGATCTCAGTGTTTTAAAAACTGCCTTCCATATTTCTGGCAGAACAGTGTAACGTTGGAATGAAGTTTCACTAGGAAAATAAACGTGCAGTAAGGACTTTTATGTGAACCATTACATATTGACCTTCCACGATGATGTAGTCAATAAAGTACTAGTTGATTCTAAAGTCTGTCTTGGTGTGTGTGTTTATTAATTATCAATTCGCCAATGTTTATGACCAAAATTTTCATGGAATGGCAACATGCCCTATAACTAAGGTATTCTTTGCCTGATCACCGGCAAAATATATCAGTAAAGACAATGTCCTTGCCAATTTTCAAACTTTTGAAAATCGTGTTTTAAAAATGAACGTGTTATATATCCTAGCTACTATATCCAAACAGTAGGTGAGTAGAAGTCGAATACTTTTTTCAGTTGACAAAATATTTGCTGTCTACGTATCTTCCTGCTTCGTTTGGCTGTTGTTGATCTGCAACCTCGTCCCCAGGGTCTTCTCGGTCATATCAAAGACAACTTGTATCTGGCTGAGAAGACCCTGGGGACGAGGTTAGTTAATCTGTCGTCTGCCATCAGGGCATACCTGGTTCCAGTCTCCTACATTCACATCCTGTTCTTTTCATCAAAGCCGGCCATGATCATGATCTGTTTTTATTAACCCAAAGTGTTTCCATAGTTTAGAATGATAATGCTTTAAAAATGCTACTGCCACTTCAGTATTTTTGATATAATGGGGATATTTTAATTCGTTACTTTTCGCCAGGGATGGCGCAGCCATTATTTTTGTCGTCACGGCTGCGAAGGAGACTAGGGGTTAGGATCACATTTTTTTAAATTCTGCCAAAAAACGAGGCATTCTGTTGAACCTCCCGTGGTTGTTTGCATTAACATTTTTGTTTCTGTCCAGCAGTTCCCCTTTTACTGGCTTTTTTTGGGGAGGGAGGGTGGGGGGGGGGGGGGGGGGGGTTGGCTGGGGGGAGGAAGGGGGATGGAAAGAATATGGAAAGCACATTTTATTTCACTTCTATCTCGTGCATATATAATAACGTGATGCCATCATGTCATCACGTATGGAATAACGTATGCAAAAATAAGCAGAAACTAGAATAATCCGCAAACACTTTAATCGGCAAAATATTATGTATGAACTATAGGCAGCCTTTACTGGGAAAAAGATAGACAAATAAATCACAATTAATCTTCAGTGTTGGTCGTGGTTGCTGGATTTGGGGAATATGGTCTCTCAGAGAAGGTACAACTGTAAAAATGTATTTTATACAAGTTCAGCACAACCGGGAACGGCTTTTTCTCTCTCTCGATCCGGTTTAAGGTTTTTAATGTTCCTCAGATTAAACCCTTTGTGACTACAAATTGGGCTTCTTGTGTTGGCCACTCCTGTACACGATTATTTCACAAATCTGACAATATGATGTTAGATACAAAAATAGAATTAAGGATATCACCCTCTAACAAATTATTTTTCGTCACTAGCTCAAAATAAATGTAATCTTTTATTGTGCTCCATCGCCGCCAAAATTGTTAACAATATAATATATCATCACTTCACACTTTATACTGAAATTATTACAATACAAGTTTACCCCCAGTGTATAGCAATTTTGCTAGTCGAGTTGGGGTAACAAAAATATTAATGAATAATGAAAAATATTACAATAATAAGGCTATAATAATACAGACAGAACTATCTGTGATGTAAGCAAAATACATCTAGCACGCGAAGGTTGCCGTTGACACGTTTGCCTTCGCTTCATCGAATAAGTAAAAAAATACATCATCTTGTAAACACGAAAGTTGCAATTTCATTCTAGTATAGGTGCAGCCCTTTCTCATATTTGCCAACGAGCCATTCTGCGGTACGGTATCGGATTTTAGTGATGTGTATCGCTTCCAGCATGGGCGTTAAAATGTCCCACATATTCATTCCGCGTATCCAGCTCACATTTTTACTTATCATCGACTTATTTTGTGTATCGTTTTTGTTTCTCTCCCGCATTTCGAGTCTTGCATCGTGTACGGGAACACAGATGATTTAAATTAAAACAAAGAAGACAACAATTCATAACAATGAACTACAGCAGACTATATAATACCTGAAATACAAAGTACCCTAACCCCAGAATACAATCATGATACGTTCTGGTACACGAAGAAAGAGCTAGCCCGCATTTCCTTTTTGGTAGGAGGTTACAAAGCTTTAAAGTGAAATAACATTATCTTCAACTTCCATGTCCTGCGTTAATTTCAACTGATTCTTTAATGCTGCCAAGTTGTGTATTCTAAAGCAGGAACACTTTCTTTGAAAAGAACTGGACGTGAAAACTCGTTTTTTTGTATAAGACTGGATCCAGGTATGACTCAGTCCCCTCGAAACAAGTATACAAGATGGCGGACGACTGATGAACAACAACAATCACAAAGGAGTCCATTACTTCCTGACACAGCAAGATATTTTGTCAACCGTAAAGTATTCTACTTCTACTTACTTAACATTGATCATACTAACAAGGGTGATACGGATTTCTCTGCATTGTGGATATTACTAGCAAAAAATCGGCATCACTTCGATGCAGGACATCAAACAAGAAAATTCATGAGTGAAGACAACAACATTGACAGCCATACATGTACTGGGATGAGGACAAAGCTATAATGTCAACATTTTTTAGTAGAACTAGAACCGATACACTAATGTCGTTGGTGAGTAAAATGAAGCAATGTTTACTGTAGAACTCCATAACTCTTCAAATACCACTTACTAGTCGACAGCTTTAGTTTAGTTATTAATGTGGCAGGTGTACTTTGAAGCCAACTTTGGAGGGTTGTTAGAGTACTATTTGCAGTTATTAAAATGTGAGGCCATTTTTTACTGCCTGAACAATGTTTTCCTAAAAATACTACTGTTTTATAAGTTTAGACATCAAGTAGAATAAAAAGAAACTAAGTTGAGATGCTAAAGCTAAAAAAACATTGTTATTATAGCAAGAAAAATGTTTGTGGAAATATGGCCGTTTTGCAAAAGTATGATATTAAAACGAGTCCAGAAAACCACAAAAATTAAATAGCCCAAATGTTTCTGTTTCTACTGATAATGATGTAACTCATGATTGAAATACCTATTCTAGCTAGGATGGCAGGCAAAAAATATTAAGTTTTGAAATTCTGCCGTTTTTGGTAGTGTTTTTAGCTTTGGTAATTGCTCAAAACTAGTGCCAGGCCTCTCTCTACTCATTACCTCAATGCCGCAATCTCACATGTGTTATGAAAGATAGTTATTAGTAGAAAGATACCATACCATTGTGAAGTCCATGGGTTTTGTGTATTTATTTTAGTGAGGCATTGGACTTACCCTCCAGATGTCAGTATTTTTGATGGTCCTGAGGCCAAAAATGGGACCCCCTGAAATTTTTGAAAAAAAGTTTTTGACAAACCAACTCAAACCACATTTTGGAACAACTTCTAAAGGTCAACTTCTATAGCAGGTTTCATTGAAATCCGCTGACCCCCCATTTCCAACATCTGACACGCTTTCTCAGGTAATGCCTTTTAATTCTTCGCCCGTTTCATTGTAGTTATTGTAGTCATTCAACAATATGTTCAACAATTAGACCATGAGCTCGAAGTTTCTATTATATAAATAGGAACTATTATACAAATAGACTGTGTCCGTCGAGGAACTATCGGCTAATAGTTTCCCTTGGAAATTTGATGTTCTTAAAACAAATAGAACGAAGTTCGAGGGCTTATACGCTAGTTTTAAGAACATCAAATTACCAAGGGAAACTATCAGCCGGTAGTTCCGAGACAAACACAGTCTATTTGTCGTTATTGTTCATCACAAAATTGTCTTCCGCTCTCAGCGGGCACTATCGCCTGATAGTTTGCATCCGCTGACGACAACTATCACGTCACGTGATCGCTTTTGGCCAATGAGCGCGAGCCAAAATTTTGTGGTGAACTATAACGGCTGATAGTTGCCTGCGGAAATTTGATGTTCATCACAATATTGTCTGCCGCTCTCAGCGGGCACTATTATACAAATAGACTGTGTCCGTCGAGGAACTATCGGCCGATAGTTGCCCGCGGAAATTTGATGTTCTTAAAACAAATATAAGCCCAAGAACGAAGTTTGCATCTGATAGTTTGCATCCGCGGACGACAACTACATGTATCACGTCACGTGATCGATTTTGGCCAATGAGCGCGCTGAAACATTTTGGACATTTTGAGGACTTGGAAGCCATTATTTTGCTTTTGAAAACCGGCATTTTCGCTACTCACTATCTATCACAGAAAAGATAGCGAGTAGCTTAGCAATTCAGATTGCAGGATTCGTTATAGAACAAAGTTGGTTTCTACTAAAACTCTAGAAACACGGGGAATGTTTTCTATTTCTTAAATAGAACAATGATAATCATCTTTTATTTGTTAACTAACATTCATATGCATAGATTAAAATGAAATAATATTAAAAAGAATATAATTATGACATTAGTCAGAAGAGAAGAGGACAAAATAATTTCCCATAAGAAGTAATTAAAGCAAAAGCCAAGTTCCGGAATTAACATTTGTTTTTCTTTCAGGAGAGAGAATGAAGGATTTAAAATGGAGGAAATTGAGGTCCATCAAGTTCCAGATCCATAAACTTCGACCTCAGCCTTCCATCTGCTAAGAGTGATTTCTGCTATTAAACTAAACCACCTAACAGTGTCTACTAAGACAAGTCCTTTCTCGATCCGATCAATGTCCCAAGAAAAGCTGTCCAAGACTAGTGAGCATTATATAGTTGAACTCTACAAGCTCAGCAGTTGTGCCCAACAGTAATGTAAATCTAAGTACTTTGACTAATTTTACCATAATTAGCGACACTCCATGTCATTGATCAAGACTTGAGACTGAAAGAAACATTTAAAGCTTCTTTGTTATGAACTGATAGTGGACCAGCGTTAATCCTATTTTCAGTCTACACAAGTTATTACATTGAAAATCAATTCCTCATAATGTTTTAGCGGACATCATATATGGGCCGGTTTGCACCCACCCTGGGGACCAGAGGTTCAATGTTTTGCCTTTGCTTGGTATGATTTGGCGAGCGACACAGCCTTCGTCGCTTGCTACAAAATTGACCACATTTTGCCGAAGTCCACACATTTTAAATTTCTTGCATAAAATTCGCAGCCAATTCATCTCGTCTTGACAATCATAACAATTTAAAGGAATTTTAGCTGAACTAGGTTAGGCTTAAATTTCTCCCGTGAAGTTTTCCGGCAATCTTGATGGTTCATGTGAAATCGGACAAAGGTATCCAAAATAATAACCATTGTTTACTTTTCTAAAGGTGTTTTCTCGATTGTCCTGCTTTGGCTCAGGACAAATGAAATTTTAGGAAGCAAATTGAAGTGTGTGTGGACTTAGGAATTTCAGGCAGTTTTCAGAAAACACAGCTGCACTGGGACAAGTTGACCGATGACAGGATTTGAGACAAACATGTACAAAACTTGTCCTAGTGCGGCTCGAGCCAAAATAATACAATAGACCAGTTTCGTATTCGAAAATTACCGCTGAATGCGATGACTACAGACGCATTTATACAGGGTTAGCCTCGTTCTTAAGTTAAACATTTGTAAATACCAGCAAGAAGGTGCAAAACGCGAAACTACAACAATATGCAGAGTTGTGAATAGCCCACCTTCTTGCTGGTATTTATGAATGTTTAACTAAGAACGAGGCTAACCCTGTATAAATGCGTCTGTAGTCATCGCATTCAGCGGTAATAATTTTCGAACACGAAACTGGAGTATACGGCCAGAGAGAACGGGATATAACCGATCACGTGAAAGTCACATTTACGTTTGTGAACCGAGGTTACTGTAAATAAACCATAGCGTGCTTCTCAGAGCTGGGTGACGCTATATTTTGCAAATATGTCGTTAGACAAATTTTAGCGCCAGACGTTTCGATGGCCTATACAGGTTAAGGAACTAAAGATTTCCTAAGGGAAAACATCCGGCAATCAGCCTACGAGCTCGAGGTTCCTGAGGACAAAGCACATAGTCAACTATCAAGTCAATAGACACGTAGTTATGCAACGATTTTTGTGTGTTTCAATTTGTAAACAGAGCTACGTCATAAATAGGTGGACCAAAAACCGAGGCAGGGGGTACTCCCTATATCTGACACCGTATGGGGTATGGATTTGCGGACGTTCTCAGTCCCTAAAGGATATCATATTTGGGAGTATTGTGATTCTTGTATAGGTTATCTGATTCTTACCAGACTATCGTTCATTTATTTCTTTTACACAATTTGCAGTAACCATACGATTGCTTAATTCGTAGTCTGGTCTCACTGCAACAGTAGCTAATCGACATACAATACAATAGTCTATTTAGACACGTAGCGCCAAGGAGCTTAAGATCACGCTCGTTCAAAATACGTACGTGTATAGCTATACTACTTACAATTGTATATAAAAAGGATAAAACGACATCTAAAAACTGCTTACTATAAGTTAAATATGTCTAGGCATATATCTAGGCATAACTAAAAAAAAATAGTACTCGTTTTTTTAGCATTAAAAAAGGTACAATTATCGAAATTGGCATATCTCCGAGTATATAGTAACCCCCTCCCTCCACCAAAAAAAATATTGTTACAAGTATGAATTGCTACGATTAAGGCCATATCAGGAATGAACGTCACACAATGTAAATGTGTTTAATCTGGATGTGTTTATGCTATATAATGTTAGTTAGCTAGTGATAATGGTGCTTGCTGAAACACTGTGATTTCGATCTACACGTATTTTCTAGCGAATGATGAAAATTGGATTGCTGTTAAAATGATATTTATAGAAACCGAAGGCCAAGGTTTGCAAACTAAAGTTAGTTTTATTTGTAGGCAATCCAAATTATTCATTCATCGATTTGTTCACAGTTGTATTACTCTTTAAATGTTTCGTGTGTATGGTACATATCGTGGGATAGCTACGCGTGATTGTAGAATATATCGTTCAAAAGGGTGTACATGGACCCAGATGGGGTTAACTGACAACTGGTAAACGCTTTATTGATTGAAAACGGAAAATTAACTGACAGTTTAAACATTGAGATTCAGCTTTGAAATTTAACTAAACAATGCTAATTCTAGAAGATTACCCTTCAAATGGTATTCTAGGCAGTTAGCTGACAACCGACATTTGTATACCCCATCTAGATCCTCGTTTAATAAAGCTTAGTAATTATGAAAAGTTGTAAATTATGGACCTTATTCACACAGCGGCCATGTTTAATCCAAGGAGAATATAAAACCTTTGTTTTGGACCCGTGAACTCGTTCTGAAACTGATCAGCACGAGGCTACGCGTGGGAAATCTATTGTTTCTAGCCAACATGGCCGCCGTTTGATAAAAGCGAATAGGTTCGAGTAGAAATTGTAGACTACTCCGCGTTAAGACCACTAATCGGACAGTGTCAAAAGAGGGCGAATTGTGAGAGCATGCTTTATCCTGAAATAACTCGCCACAGGTACACGTTTTAACAACCAATGAGTTGCGCTCGTGATCCCTTGAGAAAGTCTTTACTGGATGGGAAACAAACTTCCAAATGCTGTCTTAGAAATATCGACAATCGATTGGAGGTGAAATAGCATTTACGAACAGGTTTTGCTAATAACACCGATCTCCTACAAGTGCGTTTAGATAAACGAAGTCAGAGTCTTTTTCCATTAAGCACAACCACGTGATTGTCTTCCTGCAAAAGGTGCATTCTAAGAAAAGGAAATATTGTACACATGTCGAACACTGTCTGATCAGTTGATCAGTTAAATAAGACTGGTTTGCGTTGAGTAAAGTAGAGACAAAAACACAAAAATAAATAAAAATGTAGCACATTCCTGGTACCTCTCGTTTGACTCATATTTAACAATAAACAAGCCAGTGTTCTATCAAACCGGAGAGCCGGTATAGTGGTAAGCGCTTATCCTCTCACCTCTGTGGCACGGGTTCGATCCCCGATCTCGACGCCAATGTCTGAGGGTTTTTCTCCGGTTTACCACCAACCTAAATCCCACATAAATAAATATACTTAAAAGAGCCGTTGTTTATGGTTTAGCAATCAAGCCGTTTAAGCTCTCTCGCCACTGATTCGATGTCTGAGGTTTTTTTTCTGGTTTACCACCAACCTAAATCCCACATAAATAAATATACTTAAAAGAGCCGTTGTTTATGGTTTAGCCATCAAGCCGTTTAAGCTCTCTCGCCACGGATTCGATGTCTGAGGGTTTTTCTCTGGTTTACCACCAACCTAAATCCCACATAAATAAATATGGATTATTACATGTTAAGGGCTTGATATCGTTCATATTATTTTTCGAAGCCTCGCTCGTTAAGCATTATAACACTATTTCCATATCTCTGTTTCCTTTATATAAGCACCCAGTACATGTTGGGAGAACAAAGAAAACTTGAAAATCACGAGCCACTAGACGAGTGATTTTCAAGTTTTCTGAGTTCTGCCAACGTATCCCGAGTGTATATATAAGAGAACAAAGACATGAAAAACAAACGAACAGGCAAAAAACGAAAAATAAATATTACGCAGGCACGATCAGAAGATCAATTCTCCTAACTGTCGTCAGAAGTTCGCCGAGGTGAGACAATTTGCACAGCGCGGGAAATCCCCCAAGAAGTGTGTGGCTGTGTTTTGAAAATATCTCCTCACAACGTTCCCTGAAAAGAATAACACATAATTCAAGACAGTTTTTGCCGGAAAGTTAAGGCATAAGGTATAACAGGCAATGCCTTGAGCTTAATACAATGCTACCTAACTGACCGAAATCAAACATGCTATCTGAACGGTGTGATGTCTTCGGAAAGTCAATTTAGCTGTGTATTTCCACAGGCTCAAACCTAGGCCCTCTCTTCTTCCTACTATACATAAACGATCTACCAGAATTCTTAAACCAAACAACTCCTCGTGTATTTGCCGATGATACAAATCTAACTGCAACTGGTGAGACTATAGAGGAAGTCGAGGCTGCCTGGATTGTGTAAGAGACTGGCTACTATCTAATAAGTTGAGCCTTAATGTAGCCAAAACTGAGATTCTTCTGATTGGCCCTCACTATAAGCTCAGAAATATTGCTACTCGACCCAGTATAAGAATTGAACAGACCTCCCTGAAACAGGTTTTTCATAGCAAGGTCCTTGGGGTGGAGATCGATCAATTTTTATCCTGGAATGAGCATATACAGGAGCCCATTACCAGGAGCGTCCATCTCCCATACTAGGTCTGTGAGTCAACGTATGACAGGATTGAGCTATATTTAGGACAGATCTCACGGAGGTTCATGTGCCCACACTTTGGGAATCCAATCAAACCATAGTCAGGACAATGCAGCGTTAGTAAAATCACCTCAAAGAACAATAGATATTTCTTAGTATCGATAATTACCGCAAGCATATGCACGATCGCAGCAGAGTCAGAAGGCAGTTACCCGGGAAACATGTTCTAAAAATAGCTCAAACCGGTCATACGTTGACTCACGGGTATAGTATATATGGACGCTCCTGGTAATGGGCTCCTGGCATATAGAAAATAGTCGGACGGTAGAAAATAATAGAAAGAAGTTGAAAAATAATAGCATGAAGTTGAAATTGTTTTATTATTTCGTGAAAATGCGTGCGGTGGGCTATGACACATAGACCTATAGTAGGGCAGCTAATCAGAACGCAGGATTTGTAATAGTCCACTGGTTGGTTTATACTAAAACGCGTTAGTTCAGCCCCACTTCAGCTACTGCAGTGAGGTGTGGGAAAAAAAGACTGCAAAAATCATAGAAAAGATCTGCGCGTCTTCTAATGTACATGAATAATGATGTCCCCCACCAAGAGGCGCTAGCTGCCCTAGGATGGGAAACATTAGGAATCCAGAGAAGAAAAGCCAAAGCAAAGCAAATGTTCAAGATACTAAATGACATGGCACCAAGTTGCCTTGTAGATCTATTTATAAAGAAAAGTGATGTTACTGACTATAACCTTAAGGGGTCCACAACCCCACTGGAGTTGCTACCCCAAAAAACCGAATACTTAAATAGATGTTTTTCTTAGAGTGGGGCACAAGTGTGGAATTCGCTACCTGACCATTTACGGGATTGCAATTCCTTCTCCTCTTTTAAGACTATAATTGCCTCTCACGTCGTTCCTTTACACTGAAGTATTTTAGTGTCTTTTGGTATAGTATTTTTAGTATTTTAGATAGTATATCATATTATTATATGGCAAGAGCTACTTCCGGTCAAAACGCGTGTTCTGATTGGCTGTTACTCGGTCGGGATTTCACCGTACAGACCGTTACCATGATAACGGTCATAACCCGCGTATTTTGATCTCAGCCCGGGAAATTGAAAACTGAAATCTAGCCTCCTAGGTGACAAAAAGAGAACTAAA
The DNA here is from genome assembly GCA_030867875.1 of Actinernus sp. WN-2022. Taxonomy (NCBI): domain Eukaryota; kingdom Metazoa; phylum Cnidaria; class Anthozoa; order Actiniaria; family Actinernidae; genus Actinernus; species Actinernus sp. WN-2022. The sequence goes on from JAOWCC010000330.1 coordinate 306,648, forward strand.
CCGCCATAATAATACAACTTTCAGCAGAGAAAGCCGGTCTGCCAACATGGACGAACAGGAGGAAAATGAGTACTCTCCCAGCGAGTTTTATTATCCTGACGAAGTAGAGGAAACTCTCCACAGTGATGACTTCGATGAGGGTAACATTTCAGTAAATGTTGTTCATAGCGAGAGTCAGGAAGAAATAGAGGACTTCTTAAATAACCAGAAAAGTGCCAATACAACTAGGAAGACCGCTACCGACATGAACAATCTTCGGCGTTACTTAGACGTAAACAACATGGAAAACGTAATCATTGAAAGCCTACCTGCATCGGAGCTTGACCACCTTCTGTGTAAGTTCTTCATGAATATCCGCAAAAAGGACGGGGAGGAATACGAGCCTGGCACCATCTCCAGTTTCCAGCGGAGCATCCAGAGATACCTCAGTGATAAAAAGTCGGTGGTGAACATTTTAAAGGACAAGGAATTTGAAAAGTCAAGGAAAGTGCTCGCTGCCAAGCGCAAATCACTCGTCCACACTCACGGCAAAGGTAACAAGCCACAAGCTTCTGAAGCACTGGACAACAAAGAAGAAGATGCTCTTTTTGAGGCCGGAGAATTTGGCTACTCAAATCCAGTGGCACTCCAAAGAACAATCTGGTGGTTTTTGTCCCTCCATTTTGGTTTCAGAGCAAGGGACGAAAGTCGAAAGCTACGCTGGGGAGATGTACAGCTTCAACAGGATCCAATCGACGGTCAAGAAATGCTTGTTTGGCTGTCTGAACGAGGTACGAAGACCCGAACTGGTCAGGAACAAGGACACAGGCGAGCCTTCCAGCCAAAAATCTATGCCACCCAGACAGATAGATGTCCAGTGAAGTATTATAAAAAATTCAAAACCCATCGACCGGCGGAGATGAGTGAAGCAGGTTCGCCATTTTATTTAGCCGTTCGACACAACCGTAGCGAGAACGACCCAGTATGGTACATGAAGTCACCCCTTGGTAAAAATGAAATTGGAAAGTTTTTATCCACAGCTGCAAAAAATGCTGGCCTTCAGCGAGAAGGGAAGAGAGTCACTAACCACTCTGTAAGGAAAACTTGCATTTCCAGGCTGCTCGATGCAGATATTCCCGAGAACTTTGTGGCTCAACTTAGTGGCCACAAAAACACAGATAGCCTCCAGGCTTACAAGTCGGCTAGTTCCGTACATCAAAAAAGAATGTCATTAACCCTCAGTAGAAGCCATTCTGGATATTCGTCAATCTCAAGCCTACATGATCCGCAGTTAGCAGCCACAGCCAGCTCAACTGAAGTCATCAGCTCTGCACGAAGTCGAAGGACCGTTAATTCTCTCACGACCGATCCAATGTTGTCCTCCGCCAATGCAGTCTTTGCAGGTGCTAATATTGGCTGTATCAAGGACTGTACATTCCAGATATTTCGTGGAGATGTTAAAATGGTTCAAGGAGGAAACAAACGTCGATTCGTGATCGAGAGTGACGAAGATGATTGACTGCATGAATGAACAAACTTTCGATAACAGTCTCCAAAAAAGGCTCCAGTTAACTTTTTCTTCGATAAACTGTTTTTTCGCCGATCTTTAGTACTGATTTTCCTGTTCTATCCCATTTCGGATCAACAGAGAATTGCCGTAATTGAGGTTGAGATTGTTATTTTCTTGTTATATGATAATTCTCATTCCTTTCATTAAAATTCTCTAACCTCGTGCTAGCACTTTGTCATTGCGTTCTCTGTAAGTTCGCTCTCCCGGTTTACGTCATCAACCTGAAAAGGCGGGAGATATATCGTGCGCGCTCGCGCCGGAAGTCAGCTTTGAATGAAATGACTGGAAGTATTTCAGGAGTTACTTTACTGAAAATAAAAGCCATATAATAAACTACTTACTAACCTTACTTGCTCGGGACCGTATTGGGGAATCTCGGCCCTCGGTCGTTTTTGTACGGACCTCGCTACACTCGGTCCGTACTGTCACGACCTCGGGCCGAGATTCCCCAATACGGCCCTCGCGCTCGGTTAGTAAGAAGTTAATATTAGTTCTCTTAGATAGGGTATTTTAAATTAGGATTACTTGAATTTTAGCTGTAAATTATTATAATTTTATGAAGTACACGCGTCTTGTGTAAATCAGCTTTCAGATGACAGGGCTAAGCGTGTTTAAAAAAAAACTTTACTACTACGACATGTCAAGAGATAACAAGGTGACAAAATAGGCATCACTTTTTAAAAGGAGTTTGGCTTTTGCCGCTGATGCCCCGAATGCATGCAAAACCAGCCACGCCAAGACCTCTAGCAAGAAGTACTGTTTTGGAAAAACGAACTTCGTAACAAGGATTGGATAAGTACTTGCTGCCGAGCTGTCTTAAATACATTTATTTTATCGGCCGTGCTAATGCTTTCACTTTGCTGTAACCGTGTAAAATGTCAAACCGGATATGAATATACCATTGAATATCACGTGCTACTATTTAGCGGAAAGTGCGGGTGGCAAGCTGCATTTATGTTTCTATCGTACATGCGTGAAGAGTTTCATACGTTGTTGAAAGTGATACGATGGAAGGACAGTAAGAACTCTAACGATCTACCGAGAACACGTTTTGGCATACAAAGGAATGTTCTTCTTGTTAGTCGTGTTTACCGCTGCCCTTATAACCATCAGGTTATATCACACGACCCTGCTGTGCTTCGGTCGTTCGGCACGTTCCTTTTGTACTTTTTCACAAACATGGCGTTATCCGTGAGCTATTTCGTTACGTATACTCCAATGACAAATGTACTGTGATGTATTCGCTGGCTCTCTACCATTGAGTTTTCCTTCTTGTTCTGAAGATACGACTACTGGGCCGAGAGAAGAACAAAGTCAAAGAGACTTGGACTTCCCAGGATGAAAAAATATTTCAAAGTGTTTTGTGTGCTCTTACTTGTCCGAAATGCCTTGTGTTTGGCTATCAGCCGATCACACCTTCAAAGTATCCGCGAACATTGGTGTGTGGGTAGAATACTATGATTCCCTATTCAGTGTTCTGAACGAAAAAGGGCTAGTACTTGCATGGAAGTTGTCAATAGGTACGTATTTTAAAATAGTCGAAGGAATGCTCCAGTCCCTCAAAAAGCGCCTCGACATGAAAGGAACAAAGATTAAAACAATATATATCGACAATTGCTGTCATTCGAAATGTTTACTTCAAGACGTTTTTGGATATGCCGTATAAATTAAACTTGACCTCTTCCATGCAGTCCAAAGAATTGCCCGTAAGCTTCCTAAAAAGGGCAAGGTGGATCTGCGCAAAGAGCTGTATAAAGACGATGATTGTGTTTCGTACCCCTTGGATCGCGGTATAGTGCATAGGTCTAAAAGCACTCCGTCAATCGAGATTTTAATGCAAAACGTAGAGCGTGTTCTTGTGATGTGGAACGAAGTAAAGTGTGAAAGTGCATGTAAGTCCTTCTAACAGCGGAATGGGTTCCAGTCTATTCGGTCTTTATAATCTGAGCTCAGAAACCCCTGGATTAGGGTGGTCTCTTATTTGGTAGGCGTGCAAATGTGGACTGGTGCTGCTTGTCTGTCTCCTCCAATGCAGTGATCTAGCCCTGAAGCGTAGCCACCTTGTCGTCGATGAATCGGTGATGGTATCCTCACAATATTTATACTCCTCTAGAGCCAATCTCCTGAGGCCACCAGACGGAAAATTCCTCTTACATTTGTTGTATATAAAGGTTAATCAGTGGCTATTCAAGTTATTTTCCTTTTCACGCCTTTAGAGCTCGAAATTTTAAATGCGCAGGTGGTGTACAGTGCAGAAAATGAGGTCCCATAATTGTTAGACGTCTGTGTAGGCATAAAGTGAGTAAGTGAAAGCTCTGTGTATTTCAGCTCTGACGTTAGGTCGACATTGCACTTATGACTGGCAGTTTGAGAGTGCCCTGAGTCTTGTCTTAATTAAAGCTAGTGAGCAGGGCTGTTGAATATTGCACACTGTAATTTTATTAATATTGCAGCCAGAACTGGCTGCAGGCAATATGAGTGGTGCAAACACATACAATACCACAAATTTCATTGGATCATACATTTCAACACAATAGAAATCGTGGCTTAAATCGTCAATATTGTGCAAGAGAGAGAACATGGAGTTTTGATTAGGAACAATAATCATAGCAGATAATTACTTCGGCCATCAGAATTGTTATTGGGTACAGAAATCGCTCATAAAATACAAAAACTACAAAACCGTGCAGCTAGAATAATCACATACTCCAATTATGACTAACTCTGGCACCCTCCTTGAAAAATTAGGATGGGATAGACTTTCAATTTGCAGAAGAAACCTTGTAGCGATAAAAATGTTTAAATTTACAAGAGACCAAACACCATACAATATAAGAGGCTCATCATCTAAATCAATTGCCACTCCCATAAACCAAGTACGGTAAAAAGCGATTCGGCTATAGAGGAGCATTCGTTGGGAATAAACTACCGGAAGATCTGCGGAATAGCAAATCGATAAATATTACCTCCTTGCTTCTTTGATGCCGTTTGAGACTTTTAACCTATGTATAATGGCCATGACATAATTTAGACATAATTTCAGAGGAATGAATTGCTTCTAATTTCCCCTCATATTTCTATGCATGAGGAAAAATTAGAAACTAAATGTCCCTTATATATAATTACTTTAGCATTGTTTTTTTAATTTTCCCTCATATTACATTCAACGACTTGTCTTCCAGGTGCAGGATGGAGAGCGGTATTTTATTTCCCTGCAGCACTGTCTAGGTCGGAGTCCAATGACCCCCTGCACATTGAATAGAATTACAGCTCAATCTCTTGAGTACTAGTCATAAACCCACGGCGGTTTTATCCATGTAGGACACTTTTGCAGTTTGTACATGCGCAATCTGAAGCTCATAAATTGCGTCACAGTCTCCTTTCCAAGTTTGTTGTTGCCAGTTTATTGTAGTTTTTTGTTAGAGTGCAAACAAACCCGTACAGTTTTTTGTTTGCATTCTATCTTCTTCACATATTCATTATTTCTCACACATTATCAAACATTTCAGTTCTTTATTAATTCTTACTATCCCAAACTTGACTAATACATTTCGTAAATATTATTTTCTCGAGGCTCGGTATCGATTCTCTGGCCTGAAATCTTTGAATGACTCTTCTCTAACTATTTTCCACGCAGTATAAACATTTATAATAAGCATCACTTTGTGACTTTGTGTTGTTTTTAGTGTTTTCTGGGACGCTACCATCCCTCACACTATCCACTGCTTCACGAAAGCAAAACGCTCAGCCATGTTCAACACTAAAGTTGGTCAGAGTGAACAAGACAATTAATAATAATAATATAATATATTTATATAGTGCATATAGCGTATCTGTTCTATGCGCTTTACAATATTGTATAAATAACAAATTAATTAATTATTATCTACTAACGTAACGAGTAATTAGTAAACTATGTAGCAATGTAGTTCAGATTATAAGCAGAGCAAAAAAGATAAGACTTGAGCTTAGATTTAAATATGTTCACATTCGGGCTGGATCTTATTTCTACAGATAGGCTATTCCAGATTTGAGGTACTGATATAGAAAACGCGCGTTGACCATATGTTTTAAGTCTAGGCATCGGTTGAGTTAAGCGAAGTGTGTCAGATGACGAGCGGAGCATTCTGTTAGGTTTGTACATGTGTAGTAAATTTCTTAAGTAGACAGGTGCTTGGTTATTAAGGGGCTTATAAGTAAGTAGAATAATCTTTAATGTGATGCGCTCGTTTACAGGTAGCCAGTGCAGTTCCTTTAAAGTAGGTGTGCCATGATCGTATTTACGCGTGCATGATATAATGCGAGCGGCAGCATTTTGGACATATGTAGCTTCTGGATTAGTTGTTTTGGTAGGCCATATAATAGGGAGTTACAGTTATCTAACTTAGTAGTAACGAATGCGTGTAGGACAATTTCTGTAGTACTAACAGACAAATATTTTCTTACTCTAGAAATATTCCTTAGTTGGTAGAACGCCGACTTACAAATAGAGCTGACCTGGCGAGACATAGACATAGTGTCCCGCCAATGTTGATTTCCGATCAAAGCTTCGCGCCGCATCGAGAAAATGTTAATATAGCTGGGTGTTCTAGTTTTCTTGTGTGACTTGAAAAATGGGAAAGACAAAAAGACCTGGAGGCACAAAGCCAAGGTGAACACCTAGAGACGCCTTGAATGCCAGCATAGTTAGTAGAGGAGACAGCGATTTGCAGGCGGCTGAAACAGCACGGAAATAGCGAGCTAAGATCATGGTGTTGGTTTCAAGCGATTCAGAGTCACCGTCAGACTTTATGTTTCCATCAAAGCTTTCTTGGAAACAAATATTTTCTCGGCTGGCTCCTATCAATTCTTCATGTTCAAATGTGGGCCACTCGGCACTCTGTCTGAAAGTGAAAATACGAACCCTTGTCGGGTTTTACAAGGACTCCTATTTGGCTTTGTAGTCGTATGCATTGTTTGGCCTTGTCTTGCTTTTCTTTTTTCTTTGTTTTCCAAGCTAAGGGAATCCTGCTTGCTTTTTTGAAGGCATAAGGGCAACAACCGATGGAATTATGGAATCATGTGTGGAAAAACGTTTCTCAATAAACGTAAACATTGGATTTTGCCTTCACTTCTTATCAAAACACTCAACCAGTTCAGGAGAACTCCTGTTTATTTTGGATTTGTCGCCAGCGCCCCTCATGCAGTGCCCACTTCAAATATTTAACAATCAGACATTCTATAAATATTCTGTCTCCTACTTCCTAAATTACAATACGTCATGCTGTGCCGGACACGAAAACCAGGAAACCCTGTGGGAAAAATTCTGGAACGTGTTCTCCAACCCTTGCTGCAGCAATGCTCTTGGAGGTTAAGAGCCTAATAAAGATTATGGTATCATCTAGCTCTGAACATTCAAATAAATACATTGATCGCCCTAAAATAAATCCACAAACGTTGAATAAGCGTTCTACTGGGAGCTGGCTAGAGTGCTTTTCACATGCTATATTACACTATATATAGTCACTCCCTTGACACACTGCTTCATCCTCAAGTGCTACTCACGTGCCGTCAAAATAAACATTTCTGCCTTTATCATTACATTCCAACGGCAGAAATTAATGATATATGAAATAAATTTAATATTATATGCACCAGCTTTCTTCACACCGTCGTTACGGGCGAGTGAGCACTTGTCATCTGTTTATATTGATCTGCTGTCAATCAAACGTAACCTTTTACGTCCGGTCAAAAACTTCCTTTTGGTATTTCTCCGTCAACGGAGTTTTTGGTATATGAGTTACTACTACTAAAACTACATTTCTGTGCGAAAAAAAAATTTCACCATCTTTTTCGTTTTGAAGGTATCCGGTAACCTTAAAGTGCCTATAACCCCAAAAATGTTACGATTTCAGATCAAACTTATAAGTATTCTATGCAACTTCCAGAAAAAGATAATGGTTTTAAAGCATTTATGAATTTTTTACGCCTTTTCAAAGATGAGAGCCGTGAACTTTTACCGTCATCTTAGCGACTTGGTGGTGTCTGGGACTAGTTACGTCATAATAGGGAGCCATGTCACGTGATAAAGGCTTCTCTCATATACTTTTGGTTCGTTCTTTCTTATTTGCGTCGCAAGTTCTGTAATGTTCTGCTGGACTTTTTGACAAAATGTCTTCGTCACGCTCCGAATCTGAAGACAGTTGTTCATCGGACAATTCCGAGCTAAATTTTATCAATTATGAGCTTGAAGCAGAAGAATCTGCCGGCGAAGAGAGCGGACGGCGCGAATGAGCCACTCGCCGATGAAGAATGGGTTAACAGAGTACAGACGGAGACCTCCAGAATCGGTTAGAAGGCCTCGAACCAAGGACAAGCTGGTGAGTTAAACTGTCCAAAATGAATATAAGTTATCATAGCCCTTCATGGGCTTCCCGTGGCCGTGGTCTCCCCAAAAAACATTGCAGGATGCCAAAGAATCCAGTGATTCTTGCAATCGCAACACTCATATAAGCCTTTATTTACTTGTAAGAATCGCTATAAATGAAGATACGATAAACAGTTTCCCAATATCGTAATTCCTCTTATATTTACCCTTTTCGGAATGTACTTTTTTGAAAATATCTTAGTTCAGTAGTGGAAATTAAGTGTGCAGCATATTGGCCCTCTCAATTGAGAAACATGCACCAACTATATGTTTTAGCGGGAAACATCCCACAATGGCACATCCTAGTCCTAGATCCAACACTGCATTCTAATATGTAAGGAAAGATTTATACCAGGCATTAATAATGCTCAATAATGACCAAGGTATGAATTGAAATCAATGAACACAGTTCCGTGTTTAGTCTGACCAGGAAAGTGGAAGGTTTATCAGAGTATTTTGATCTATTGTGCATGTTAATTAAAAATAATAGCTCTCGTAAGCAACCACACTGGGAATCAGGAAAAGGTGCTCATAACTAGTCAGAACTGGAATCAGGAGTAGTTGCTCGCTTATGAGAACTTGCACACACCACACCCATGGGGATACATACATAGTGCGACTGATATCACAGTATACAATACTGTACTACTCTACTGTAACAGCATGAATGTCAGATATAATAAGACTATTGTTGCAAAATAGTGGTGTATATTTATGTTGCGCCCAGAAAAGCTACTGTGTAATCACAGCCTCGATATGTGAAATGTGCTTTGTATGCCAGCGTCAAGCTCAGTTTGGTGAATGAAGACATCAACTACGCGACACCGCCCAGCTTGGGATTAATTTGCCACGAGCGTGGCCATTTATTCAAGTATCGCGATAATCACTAATCCGTTTATCTCAATGAGGTGTTGAGAGATATATGTCATTCAACAAAGGTGGGAACAGACAACCATCATACCACCGAACAAACATTGAGATAAAGAGAAGGTCACTCTTAAGGAGGTAAGACGGGGCTGGAGGAGGGATTTTAACTTTAGAAATGCTGAGATGTTCACGCTATGACGGCTAGCAGTTAGGAGAGGACTTCTACTGAGAGATCTGCCTATTTATAACCCAGATAGGAATCTGATACTCTGAAACAGTATCCTATTGTCATTGACCCAGCCCAGCCGGTTTTATGAATGACCTTTTCTTGTCTCAACATAAATACTAATTATTCGTGCCTCATAATTGGTGGTTTTATGTTGCGCCCAGAAAAGCTACTGTGTAATCACAGCCTCGATATGTGAAATGTGCTTTGTATGCCAGCGTCAAGCTCAGTTTGGTGAATGAAGACAAAAAGCCTGGGTCATCAACTACGCGACACCGTCCAGCTTGGGATTAATTTGCCACGAGCGTGGCCATTTATTCAAGTATCGCGATAAGCACTAATCCGTTTATCTCAATGAGGTGTTGAGAGATAAATGTCATTCAACAAAGGTGGGAACAGACAACCGCCACAAGTCACACTTTGTGACAGCCCCACCCGAAGCCGCGGGCACGCAAAGCACTTGAAAACCCCGAGACACTAAAGACATCCGTCTTTCGCTCACCCGCTATATAGCTACTGAGAGCAGGACAAACGTCTTCAAGATCTAAAACTAAATTGTACCACGCCGGGCATAAGTTACCTCAAAATCGATCACTAACAGCGAGCCAAAAATATATAAACCAGCACATCTTGTTTAATTCGCTGTCAAATTTAACGAAATTGTTGTATGTTAATATTAAAATGAAATAACGTATTTAGAATCAAACACGTTTGTATATTGACGTTGGTGTGACGTCATAACGAACGACTCCTTTTAAGGTCAAATTCTGCGTTACCTATACGTTTGAAATAAAGCATGTTGTCACAACAACATAAATATGTGTTTTTGATTGCCGCAATTTTAAAGTCTCTACGATAAATATTTGCTGAGTTATTAAGAACTGAAGTTTCCTGTGACGTCACATTTTCTGACGTCTTGGGTCTGACATCGGTCATGCTTTCTAAATTGAATAAACATAAAAAAGACCATATTGCAGCTATTCAGTGTACAGTAAGTAGAGTTCCTCTTTAAAACCCGAAAAATACTTGAATAGTTATTTTTAAAAGACGTTTTCAAAAATGTATGACGTCATAATGACGTATTCTCTTTTTCACTGGGAATTTTAAAGTATTTCCTCTCAAAAATTGAAAATTCTAAAAACATACGGTTGTGGGTACCGATTTACTCTTTTGATTGCTAGATTGTCGTAAACAAATATTTTAAACTCTAAAAGATGAATGAAGAAGTTATTTTGTAAATGGTTCTGTGTTGAATATTTCCCGCCAAATCTTGGCGGGAAAATTGCCAAAATTCAAAATTTAATAACTTTTCTCCCTCTTAACCAATCGAACTCGGGTTTTCGGTTTCTTTGTTGTCGACATGATGGGAATTCGAAAATATAAAATTTACTGATGTTCAAGGTAATTGAAAACATCGAGAAACCTATTATAAATGGCTACATGACGTAACTGTGACGTCATCAAGATGTCTACGGTAGATCAAATCATCGGATTTTGTTTAGATCGTCGGTCTTCATCATCCCACAAAAATTCAATCTTCTATGTTGGAAACTTTTGAAAATATAGTAAAGTGATAGATTTTAGGGTCATTTGTGCCAAGCGTGTACCCGGGACGAGAAATACGAGGAATCAGCCCCTGTCTGGAATTGCTCCTATTTCTGTCCCGAAAACCGTTCGACAAGTTATTCGTTTGTTACTAAAAACTAATGTACGTAACGGAATAAATTAACGGGTCCGAAAATAGTAATATCAGGGGGGAAATCGCAATGGTATTTCGACATACGATCCAAGAACGGGAAAATTAATCATTCATATAACTGAATACGTTAGTGTCTTAATTCAACAAATTGGAAGAGAAATAGGCGAAACTAGCCCCTGTCTATAATTTTACCTATTTCCGATCCATAACGGAGACTAAAGACATCTGTTTCATCGTTTCCCGGCTATATAGCTAATGCATTAAGATAGCGAATGAATGAATATATCGAAAACTAAATTGTAAACGGGACGAGAAATACGAGTAATCAGCCCCTGTCTGGAATTGCTCGTATTTCTATCCCGACTTGTACTAATGTTACGTAATGGACTAAATTAGCGGGTCCGAAAATAATAATATCAGGAGAAACTGGCAACTTGTCTACAATATCTCGTATTTCCACATCCACTGATGAATCCAAGAACGTGAAAATTGAATCATGCATAGAATTAACTGATTAGGTACTTAGTGTCTTAATTAAACAAATTTCAGGAGAAATACCGGTAGGTGAAACTAGCCCCTGTCTACAATTTCACCTATTTCCGATCCATAAATTCGGCTCATGTCCGACCAATATTTCCGATCAGTTAAAATGCAATTAATGCAGGCTCCGTTTGCACAATATAGTAGACCCGTGGTTGTGGTTTTAGTCATTCTTAATTAGAAAAACCGGTCGTAAAAGGCCGTGCGGGATGTTGCTTGAAACATTGTACCGTGAATAATTGGTGTGTCAATTACATGCCTTGAATAACTAATTAAATCGGCACATCTACATGCCACATAGTAGAATGTCAGGGAGGCCAGAAACAACCTATTAAAACTCTTTGGGATGAAAAAGACCGGGGAAAAAGATAGGAAATCTGGGTGGAGCCAAGACATAACTCCAGTCCCTCCACAGGACAAGAAACATAATTATTGTTGTAATTAACGTCGAGTTAGAAAACAGTCACTGCATTGATCGGATAGTTCTCCAAGTCCTCCACTTGCTAACTGACAGTGTAGGGGTAACGGAAGGTAGTACTGACAGGGGAGACACTATACATGTGGAATTGCCTGTGAAACATCAGATACTGGTTGCTTGCCATCTGATGTCTGTACAATGGAGAAGTCGAGGCATTTCTTTCTGGACATCAGCCCGGTGTTTCATCCTCGACTGCTTTGCTGAGGCCGAGCTACAACGACAGCATGCTAGCATTCTAGTAAAACGGAGGGGGAAAAAGAACAAGGAAAAGCGGAGCCCGCCCAGACAAGGCGATATAGAAATAGATAAAGGTTATATAGACAGGATTACATTATATGACCCAATGATATACTGAATGGATAACAAAAAAACACAAGGTAAGTATGACCGACTTTACCTCACAGGTCAACGTAGCCAATTACAAATGTTGACTTAATGATAACGAAAAATATTAAAGTTTGTGGGCATACTGCAAACAGCGTAGAAAAAACTGTTATAGCTTATATATAAGAAAAGTATTAAATGCCAACTGAATTAGGCATACTGATTAATTGAAAAGAAAACGTATGAAGCCACCATTCGAGCCCAAATTACAATTATTAATAGCCAGTCAAGCTATTTAAAAATTTCAAGAATCAGGCATACTGAAAACAACCTGGTATATATACATCACCAAAGAAAGTACAGCAAGGATGTCCAGCAGTAATACCATACCAACGGCCAAGTCCCTACGGCTGATGCTGATTCTCCCAGGAGAAAAGGCACACATTCCACTTACATGACCATGGAGCTAAATGTAATCAACTTGACTGCGCAAAACGAGGCATCCTGAAAAAGGAAGCAAAAAAGGCCCCGACCATCCAACAGAGCGTACTGCTCTCGAGGTACGTGTAGGCTTAATTCAATAATACTGTTGCGTATTAAAACAACCCTAAAACTATGACAATAAACTCTAGATCTCCAAACACGTACGACAAGCTAAATGTACCATGCACTGCAGGTAGCAATAGATAGCCTGATAAGCATATATAGCCTTTAAAAGGCACAAAGCACTGGACTAGAATAGTAGTAATAGTAAAACCAGTCATAATAGTGGTAGAAATAGTAAGAGCAGAAAGCAATAACGGTAGTAAGTCCGCTAATTAATATTACCGAGTAGCAGTATTACCACTGGAATAATATTCGTAAGAATAATAATAATGAAAACCAAACGCATAAACTAGCTATTACTACTTTAAATATACATGAAAATATATTGTATAATTATAACCTATTTGAAAAATATACAACTTAAGCAACGAAGATGTCAAAATTAAGCATTAGGCGAACCGAATCACTAATGCCATTGTCGCCAGAAAATTGAAACTAATTAAGAAATAACGCCTGCGGAGTAAAAACCACTGTCTCATGACTACCTGTGTTAACTGTACAGGTAACAACTAAACCAAAGCCAAGTGATACTATGTAACTTCTCACGTGAGGTCGATTGGCCAACAAATGAAAGTACATGGGGCCTGACAACTTTTATATGAAGCACGGTGAAATATCTAGGTGAATCAGAGGACATATTCATTCCTATAATCGGTCTAAGTGTATTGAGCACACTATACAAGATAGCCGCCAAAGTAACACACTAATTACACCGTCACTTGTCAAATGAACCCGGCTGATAATCGTGTAATATTAGGGACGGACCATTAGAAAAGTTATGGGGGGGGGGGGGGGGGGGGGGGAATTCAAAAACAAAATCCTTACGAGGGAAAATTATACAAAAAAATATTCATGCACAACCAGCAACACAGAAAAAAAAATCCTACATAAAGGGGGAGAGGCAAGGCAGAGGCCAGGGACTACACAAATGTACAGGGATGCCATCAACTGCAAATGGTTTCCTTCTATCACTGTTTTTGTTGCAGCAACTCTTTTGTGAGAGGTACACATATGTATCCTTTGATTTATCCACTATTAAAAGCAGTTGAAATTTACATAATTTTTCGTCTCCCAAAAACTTTCACTGGTCTCGCTATGAGCTTGAATCATAAACAAACATTTGCCATGCAAAGTGATTTATAGGTATCAATATTAAAGTATAACTTTTAATATGGGCACACTAGCCCTGATGCCCTGATAAAAAAAAAATTCACAGGAGCATGGCTCTTAAAGTTTACTTAGGACAAGACTTATTAAGTCATATCAAAATCATTGCACACAGAAGAGGGCATTTGCTATTGGTCATCGCTTTGAAGTAAATGCGATTTTTTGAGAGAGAGAACAACTTCAGTCGCATTACAAGTTTATAATGTGGCTTACCTGCTGATACCAGAACTATACGAAGGAGAATTCTCTGCTTTCGTTTGAACGCTCCAAATTCTCTCCTACTGCAGCTCCCGCCATACCAAAAGTCACACAAGAAAAATAGTACGAAATCATGACGAAATATAACTTTAACAGTGATTTGTACCACTCTAAACTTGAGAAACCTGAGGTGCTCAACAGCTATTTTGCTTCAGTTGGAAATAATCTCGCGTCTACGCTGCCGCCCTCTAAACGCGATTTTCGAGAATACTTAAGCGGTCCGACACCAACTAACTCTTTTCTATTTGATTCGGTTACCCCTAAAGAAATAGAATTTGAAATAGACTCGTTGCCACTTAACAAAGGCCCATGGATTATATTCCTTTCCAACGCGGATTTTGAAATGTGCCAAGAGTATTTTATCTGTACCATTTGCAAAAATAATGAACCTCTCAATAGAAACAGAAACATATCCTCATAAATTAAAACACTCAAAAATTATACCCATACATAAAAGTAACGAGGAAGTCGAACCGGGAAACTACAGGCCTATTTCCCTTCTTTCTAATATTAATATAATTTTTGAAAAGTTAATGTATAATAGACTCAAAATATTTATTGAAAAGAATAACATACTACATTCAACGCAATATGGGTTTCGTAAGAAACATTCCACACAACACGCTTTACTAGACATAGTCAATAAAATACAAACAAACATAGATAAAAAACTATTTTCATGTGGTGTTTTCATAGACCTTCAGAAAGCGTTTGACATTGTCAATCACACAATACTATTAAGTAAACTGAACCATTACGGAATAAGGGGTATCATCAATAACTGGTTTCGTTCATATCTCATAGGACGATCACAAACTACTCAGATAAACCATAATATATCAACTAAACAACAAACATTATGTGGTGTTCCACAAGGTTCCGTATTAGGTCCTTTGTTGTTTCTTATTTATATTAACGATATCCACAACTCCTCTGATAAGTTCAATTTTTTTCTTTTTGCTGACGATACCAACCTACTTTATGCTGACAAAAACTTGAAATCTCTTGAGAACGTTGTTAATAAAGAACTGACGCATGTTTCTGACTGGTTACTTGCAAACAAGTTAACATTAAATATTAAAAAATCAAATTTTGTCATATTCCACCCGTATCAAAAGAGACTAGACCATAAACCTAACATTAAAGTCTTTGATCATAAATCTGGCCATCCTATACCGCTTGAACAAAAGAACTACATAAAATACCTTGGTGTTCTAATAGATTCTAATCTTTCTTGGAAGACACACATAGACTATATTACTTTAAAAATTAGTAGAACGATAGGTATAATCTCTAGATTAAGGCATTTTGTCCCTCTCTCCACTCTTCTGAATATTTACCGTTCACTTATTTATCCTTACATATCCTATGGTTTAGCAATCTGGGGTCAGGCAGCCCAAACACACCTCAATAAAATCCTACTTCTACAAAAACGTGTCTTACGACTTATGTATTTTGCGACAAATAGAGAACATGCTATACCATTATTTTTAGCCTCTAATATCCTTCCAATTAATATGTTATATTATAAAACACTTTCAGTCCTAATGTATGAAATTAACAATAACGCTGCTCCTCCTAACATAATAAATTTATTTAACCGTGTAAGCTCCGTACATTCCTATAATACTAGATCATCAACAACAGGAAAATTCTATTTGAAATATTCAAGAACTAAACATCAAAGTGAATGCTTCTCTCGGATTGGTGTAAAAATATGGAATGGGATTCCTGATCACTTGCGGAGAAAACAGTCTAAAACATTATTTAAGGCAAATATCCAAAGAACTCTTTTACAAGTTTTGAAACAGGAGGAGACCTATGTTGATGTCACGGTATTAATTGAAAAAGTTTCTAAAACGTCCTTAACGTCATGATCATTATAAAAACAAAAATAAAACAATAACAACAAAAAATCTTCCTATTTATTTATTTATATATATATTGTTACTTATTTATTCATAGTTATTGTAAATTTGTTTAATTATTGTAAAATTTGTATAGTTATCACAAAATATCTTCCACGTAAATAAGAACTATTATAGCACTACCCGCCTCGATTAGCTAAGCTATCTGCGGGTGTGTTAAGAAATATGTATTTATAGATACTTGTTAATAAACTTGAAACTTGAAACTTGAAACTTGAAACCTCAATGTTCTATACACCAGAATCGAGACAGGGATTTCAACACCGCGCCTCCCGAAGACTCTTTTCTCGTTCAAATGAACGCCGTCTTTGAGGTAAAGACGGCGAAAAGAACAAGGAATCTTTCGAAAAACGCTCCCTAAGCTAAGAACATGTTTGGCTTCGACTGCCAAACTGGTCTCTTGATTGTTCCTACTTGCTACAGGAAAAAAACACCGGAAACCTGACTGAAATCGGATTACAAATTAGGAAGGAATTTGACAATTGTAACAACACCAGACTAGTGCACGAGTAACTCGATAGAACGCCAAAATAATATACTCGAACCAAAGCGGTCGAACATCATATCCAGAGGAGCCTGACAAATCTTAAAGGAAGCACGGTTAAAAAGCTAGGACAATAACAGGACATATTCAGTCCTATAAACGGTCTGAGTGCAATGAGCGCACTATACAAAGATAGCCGCCAAAATAACGCACTACATGTAATTACTCCGTGACACAGCTGGTCCCAGCTAGCTGATAACATGTGTTACGAGCGGCAAATGGTGCCGGCAAGGCATTGCACGCAACGTTGATATTACAGCACTCAAAGGACACGGATTTATTGCTTACAGTCCATAGGCTTTAACCGGCTTCGATTCAAACTGTAAAGTAAAGTCGTGTCAGATCTAAAGCAATTTGGCAAATCATTAGAGAAGGCGGTTAAGACTTATTGATATCACCGCCCTTCAAAATCCTATAAAACTTAGACAATCCTAACTCGGTTAAATGCCTAGGTAAAATAGAATAGACATTCTGGGCTGCTGTTCAAAACATTTTGAACTGCACAATCTCAAGTTCTATATTGCCCCAACCACCCAGCCTATTGATTTGTTTTTTAAACGCTAGCGAAGCGACGGAACAATATCGGGCTTGATGGACCGCACAATGTGTAAATCAAGAGCCATTACCTTGCTAGCTGTTCGCCTGCCAATTCCAAAAGATGCATATTAGCAAATTTAAAACGAAAAATGTTCGGTAATTCAGAGGGTGTCTATAAAACAAAGACCTAAGACCTAAGACCCAAGACCTAAGACCTATAAAAGTAAGACCTATAAAAGTAAGACCTATAAAAGTAAGACCTATAAAAGTAAGACCTATAAAAGTAAGACCTATAAAAGTAAGACCTATAAAACTAAGACCTATAAAACTAAGACCTATAAAACTAAGACCTATAAAACTAAGACCTATAAAACTAAGACCTATAAAACTAAGACCTATAAAACTTGTGTGCTTACCGTGAACTTAGCCAAATTTAATACGGTTTTAACAGGCTCAGTTCATAAATAGGGGGACGGGGATCATGTAACCAGGATGCATCCACCACTCAATCTGCATACTTGATTTTGAATTTTTAAGTAAGTATGTAGCTAACACTGTGAAGAAAAATGGAAGAAAACAAGTTTCGTTTGGTCACGGCCAACTACAATAAAGTTCAAGTTGTGCATGTATTATCTATCGTTTGAAAGATACAATACACCGTACGTTTATTCCTACCCAGAAAGAGAATATTATTATGTTTTCAACGAGGAAAGAGAATAGGAAACATAGCAGCAAAATAAAGGTTAGGTTTTTTAAAGCTTCTCTTAGCTTCATAGCACTCAAAAGCATGCAGCAGCCCTACCACTAAACACAAAAGAACATATTAAACATGATGCCTCTTCTATTGAAAACTTGTGTCAACACTAACATTCTAGTAACGCCTCGCCCTTCCTAACTCAACCAAATATTGTTAGAGTTTGGTTTTATATTACAGGAATTAATTGGCTGAGGGTAGATTGAATTTACCCTCAACGGATTAGCATACTAATTTTTTCAGCCCTAAGCTCCTCGTGAGTTCGCTCATAACATGGGTTAGTTTAATATATGGAGTGAAATATGGCCTTCAAATTCCCATCAGTACCTTCAGTGAGCTCTCATAACGAGCCAGAGATAATCAGAAATCCAAATCAGCGTGAGGTCTGGTTGCTATGAAGTGACGTCATAGTTTAGAAATCGAATAACATTTTGCGGTTTTGTTTTATTTATCTTTTAAGTGATTATGACAGTTAGGTGAGTAAAGCTAGTCCTGGCTAATGTCAGGGATGTAGGGAAGTTAATTTTTGATTCCGGTAGCAATTTAGTATATGCATTGTTTTATTTCTGATTTAGTCTGCCATTCAAGTCCGTGTTCACAGCCAGGATGAATGTTGAAGCTGTGCGCAGAGTATTTTGCTTCAAACTGACCGTCATTATTAGTATTTCTATAGCTTGGACATTTCATCAACAGGAGCATAGATAAATCTTGGGACCAAAATATATATAAGAAACCGAAGGATTTTGCGAAAGACTAGTCGATGAGGAAAATGGTGGGTTTCGCAGTAATGGACTCTATATGGATTACACAACGGCTAAACCAGTATTGCTTCTCCGCATCAGCTGCGCTATTAGGAGTAAACAATTTGGATTTATGCCTGGGATTGAACGTTAGTGACTTTGCGAAGGTGGTAGTGCTAAAAAGTGGCGTAAATCTACATGGTAGGAAATTCCCGCCAAACCAAGTCTTATGGTTGCTTACACAGAATCAGCTAACTGAAAGGTTTTAATAGAAGCAGCTACGAGGAAACATTGATCCTGCGAGACGAAATAAACAAGCTCAAGCTACAGATTTCGACTCAAGAACACTTCGGTACTCCTAACTCAGGGTTCAAGCGACGAACATAATAGACCGGCTTTGATTCCATTTAACACTTCTTCTTTCGTAAATGCGAAATCAAGTGGACTGGCTTCATTGTTTTCAGCATGCGTAATTGTGTCGTGTGTTTCACCAGTGTTGTCTTTTTCGGTTCTGTTAAGACTTTGAAATATTCATGAAAGCTGTTTAAATCAACATGCATGGTATCATCTCATCCATTGTTGTCGGTGTTTAAAATGCCAATAACCCCGTTTGCAATTGCTATAGATATAAATCTTTGAAAGGTTTTGAGTATTTCTGAGAAGAAATTTTGGCTTACAGAGAATACTCAATGTTCTATGCGTGTTTTATCGACGTTAATATTTTTAGTGCCCCAGCATTGTCAATAACTTTATGTATCAGCTTATTAAAGACTTCAACAAAATTTTCGGTGTTATCGTTGAGCGGCCTCTGGTCCAGGTTACCAATATCGGCTAATGTTTCTGGTAAATTTAAATATGCTGCAACTTTATGAGACATTATCGTTCCAAAATAATTTTGAGAGTAGACGCCTGCCCTTGTTTTGTCTTTCGTCATTAACTGGAAGTGGTACTTTCTTTACCTTTATACTATATGTAATGTATGAGTGGTCCGAAATATGAGGTTTTAGATCTTCTACTTTGAAATATTGAAATGAGTTTAATGTTTCATTATCTGAAATGACGTAGTCATCTAGACTCGAGCTGTTTGGTTGGTGACAGGTCTTCAAGCCTTTTCGATCCCCGATTATTCTACCGTTGGCAATTTTTAGTCCGTTGAGTTGTTTGCCCCTATTGTCAATATTGTTTTTATCAAGGGAGTGCCTTTATTATGATCAGCGTCCAGTATTTTGTTTCAACTCAACTACACTTATACATTCAGCTCTGTACTCAGTTCATTCCGACATGGCGACCAAGCAACACCAAAGTCAGCGGAACCTCCTTGGAGTCTTTACTCTTCTACCCGACCGAGTCCTCACGCAATAATCAGCCACCACAGGAATCGGATTTCGGGCCGGAACATCCTCCTCCGCCATAGACACCACGGTGTCTAGCATAACTTCCTTCCTCTTCGTAAACCCTGGTAGGTGTCCCAGCGAACGTTCGATTAAAAGATGAGCAGGGGTAATTACCATTCCATCTCTTATATCGTCTCCAACAAAGGTCAACGGCCTTGAATTGATCTGAGCCTCGATATCCGTTAGAACGGTTCGCAACTATTGAAACGTAAGCAAGGCCCTTCCAAGCACTATTCTTAAAGGCCCCTTCAGAATACGACAATAGCGTTCCCACCATCCTCCTTGGTGGCTCGCACGTTCAGTTGTAAACTTCCACTTCATACCCAATGAGGCGAATCGACGTTCAACTGCCTTCCAATCTATCTTCTTTCGAGCCTTCTCGGTTTCGTTATATGCCGCCTTGAGCACCTTGTCTGCTTTGTGAAACGACGTTTGATTGTCAGAATGAATCTTCTCACTAATTTCTCTGCGATTGATCATTCTCTGATACGCATCTAGAAAGGTTTCAGTCGTCATATCCGTGGTAAGTTCTAAATGGATGGCTCTTGTGTTGCCACAAACAAAAAGGCAGATCCAAGTCTTTCTGGTGTTACTTCCGTCCTTAATGTAAACCGGGCCGGTAAAATCAATGCCTACATCGACCAATCCAGCGTGATCCCAGATCCACACTCGCTCACGGGGTAAGTCCCCCATTTTCTGACCTTGAGCTGCAGTCTTTTGGTGGCAACATAGTAGACAAAATCCTAGCACTCTCTTTACCTCCCGTCGACCCTTTATTATCCAGTAACGCTCACGTAAAATGGCTAATGTCGTCTCGGGTCCCGCATGCGCATTCTTTCTGTGAACATCGAGGATCAACTTAGCAACGACTCTCTAAGCGACCACCTACTCGAATCAATCCGTCCATTAACACAGGATCCACGCTCACGATGCGGCTCTTGGCTGTTAAAGGATTTCCTTCTGATAAAGCTCGATACTCTTCTCTGAAGTGTTGCTACTGCACAATTCTTAACCACACGTCTTTGGCTCCTTTTATATCCTCTGCCTTCAACTCTCTCACTTCATTCTCCTCTTCTGACGCCCTTTTCCACGACATAATTCTCGCTGTTACCCGTCTGAGCTTATTCCATGTTTCGATGTTTGACGCGAAATATGGGTATGCATCACTTAAATGCGTATTATCGACGGTTGGTGTTTCTGCTTGTACGTCTTAATTTTCTTCGCCTGCTTCAGGGTTCAACCGCATTGACTTCGTGACGGCGCTTTCTTCAATTCCACTTCACACTCATCTACATCAACTAGCTTGCTCGAGGGCCATTTTTCCTCATTCAGGGGAAGACACTCAGGTCCCTTCCACCACATGTCAGCAGTCTCCAGCTTCTCAACTGAGATCCCTCGAGTTAAAAGGTCACTGGGATTCTCATCACCACTAACATGGTTCCACTTGCTCGGGTCGATGGTATCTTGTATCTCCTGAACCCGATTAGCGAAGAAGTTATTCCACGTTCCAGCGGGGTTGCGAAGCCAGTTCAACACTATCATACTATCAGACCAACAAGCGATTCGTGATATTTCCATGCTCAGCGCATCCTTCACAAACAACATAAGACGCGTCATGATCAAGGCTCCACACAACTCCAATCTCGGCAAGGACATCTTCTTTGTCGGGGCAAGCTTGTTCTTTGACATCACTAAATTTGTCGCCACTCTTCCTTGGTTATCTTGTAGACGCAGGTATATGGCACCTCCGTAGCATCGTTCCTGGCGTCTGAAAACCCATGGAGTTGGACATCTACAACTTCTCCGATTTCCTTCTTGAAACATCTCGAGATCTGATTTTTTTCCAATCTGGACAGCTCCTCCTTCCAGGAATCAAACTTCTGCGACAAACCTTCCGGTAGAGGCTCATCCCACTGCAAACCTTCAATCCACGCATCTTGTAAAAGTATCTTTGCACGCACCGTAAACGGAGTATACAAGCCCATAGGGTCAAACGTTGAGACTAAAGAAGACAGCATGCTTCTCTTGGACTTCACTTCTGCTGTCTGTTTCTGAGGCAGGACCTTAAAGTAAAGGGTATCATCTGCGGTGTTCCAAGATACACCTAACGTTTTTAAGTTACTCTCCGAGCTAACGCTCCGCTCCTTGCTGTATAGATCTACGACCACATTACTTGCTCTCTTCTTCTGGTACCTGTTCCATTACACTCACAGAGTTCGATGCCCATTTGGTAAGCCTAAATCCACCAGCCTTCATCATTTCTGTCATGTTTCCCTGCAACTTCAGTACTGAAGCGACCGAGTCCTCTCCGCCGACGTAATCGTCCATATACATGTTCTGTCGAACCTCCTGGGAGGCCTTAGGGAACTTCTCTTCACATCGTCTGGTGTGTTCGTGCACGATCGATTCACTCTGATAAGGCGATGATTTAATTCCAAACGTAACTCTTGTCATGCATTACACTTTCGGTCGTGTGTCCATTTGCATATCTCTCCAAAGAAAGCGGTGGACATGTTGATCCTCCTGTTTCATCAGGATTTGTAAAAACATCGATTGAATGTCAGACACAAGCCCTATGTATTTATACCTAAACCTTATAAGGACTTGCACCGTGTTCGTAAAGACAGTCATTTAGCGACACCCCGTCCACAGTCTTTGCACTGGCGTCAAACACGACCCGGCACTTGGTGGTTGTCTTGTCCTGTCGAAAGATAGAATGGTAAGGCAGATATCGCACCTTCCCGGTACTTCGTCAGGCTTAATTTCTCCGGGTTTCTCTTCAGCATTCTTTCGACAGACTCTATAACCTCCTTCTGGCTTGATCATAATTATCGATGAGATCAGGGCTATTGTCTTTCCACGAAGTCCGACCTCGTAATGCCCTTCCTCGGGAACGAACTTTAATGTTTCCTGGAACTTAATAGTTGCATTCTCTTCGTCAGGCGTGATGCGTTCCTTGTCTTGTCTTATTCCTAAGGTTTCGAGTTCCCAAAACAGGGTCAGGTCGTCGCACGGCCTCTCGCTATACTGTGCACTAATCAGCATCGGTTGCGTCGATACTTCAGCTCCTTTCTCCACGGAGAACGTAGCTTGTTCGTCGATGTACGTCTTGTCTGTAACAACGCCTCTAAAGACCCATCAAAACATAGAGTCCTGGGCATACATGCGCTCGGTGAACTGAAACTTGTCATCCTTCAAAACACAAACCATGTAATCGATTCCGAGCAGTATGTCTACAACTGCAGCTCCGCGGCCAGGTCAAGGCCCTTCAGTTGAGGGTAACGGTGGAAATCAACGGAAATTGGCTCTATAGGATCACATATCTTCCTGGTCGTCCAAGCTTCTACTTCGATTCGTTTGTCTGTTTCAGCACCACCTCTTCTTCCCAGGGAGAAACACACTCTCTTCGTCTTCTGGGGCACTACGACACCACCAGACCATGTTGTCTTCAAGTACTTCACAGTACTTATCATTTTCATTGCTAGTGCTTCCGCGATGCTCTCGCGAATGTACGAGTCCTTAGAACCACTGTCTAAAAACATTCTCACTGTAACCTCTTTACCTTCGTACATCAGTTTACTTAGAGCTACTGGACATAACTTCTCCCTGCCACTTGAAGATGCCGCGGTGCAGTTACTTGAGCTGGCTTCTTGCGGGTGCTCATCTGTAGTGGGTCCCTCGGCGTGAAGGATTTTGGAGTGCTTCGCTGTACAGACATTTACCCCACATGGCTCCCCTGTGCAACTTCTGGAGTTGTGATCTCGTTCCATGGGGTGTAAGCAATTGAAACATCGCCTCGCGGTACTCACAATATTCCATCTTTCATCGACAGTTATCTCTAACGCTTTCGTACAGTCCGCGACGTTGTGCCCCGTCTTGTCACAAAAGACACATCTGTCAGATTGCGATCTCGCCATCAGTGCTTGTCCCGAAGATTCCTGGGGTCTATCCCGGAAACTGCCCTGCCTCCGTCTGCGCTTAGATTCTTGCTTATCTTTGCTCTCATTTCCTGCTTCAAGGTGTACTGGTTCTCTGGCTTCGAGGTTTTGAACTTCATAGAGGAGAAAAGCAAAAAAGTCGTCTACGTAGCGTGAGACTTACTCTCGCTCTCTCTACGAATGCGGCTAATTTTCGACTCCCACTCTTGTTTCAGTTCCGAGTGTAGGGGTCTTTCAAACATAGCTAAATAGAACGAATATCGGCTAATGTTATACGACTCTAGTGTCCCGTATGCATTTGTCAACCGATTGTACAACGCTCGTAGGAAGCTCACCTCTCTCTTCTATACGCTGTTGGTTGCTAGGACGTGTTCGAGATACCTCTTAGTGACCAGCCTTTCGTCTCCGTATCTAGTCTTTAAAGTTTTCTTTGCCTTGTCCTAATTCTTCGCGTCACCACTGAACCACGTTACAGCTTCCTTTGCCTCGCCCTTCAAACGACTCATCAAATATTCGTATTTAGCGCTTATTTCAAGATCCGGATTATCATCAATAACTCGTGAAAAGCTCTGAATCCAGGCCGGCCATGAAAGGATATTACCGTGAAATTCGGGAACATTATACGCCGGGAGCTTAACATTTTCTCTTTTACGCTGTGCTTCCTTCTCTGCTAAACGCGCTTTCATGAGATCCACTTCCGCTTCTCGCTCGAATTCTTTGCTTTCATTACGGACAATTTCCCATCTCTGAACAATTTCATTCACTTCACTTGGATATTTGTCAGTCATATCTAGTAAGTACTCGAGGGCTTTTACAGACTTTTCTACTTCCTTCTTTAGCCTTCGAAGGCCGACAGTTACATTGGCTCTAGCTTCGTATTTAACTTTACCTAAAGCTCTTTGAATGTCTTCGAGCTCTTCTGAATCTCCCCTTACATAAAAGTCAAACTTTCTCTTCAAATTTTTGAACCCTTTATCCGATAAAGATGAATCTGATCCATACTGTTTTATTGTTACAGTGGAGCCGCTTGGGCTTCCTGTGGCACTGCTAGCTACGCCATTTCCGGTCTCATCTATTACTGCGAGTGAAGGATATATTGGGCTGCCTGTGGAGCCACTATCTACGTCATTTCAGGACTCGTGTTTCACCATGGGCGCCATGTTTATACCACCCACTAGTAAGTCTCGACTTCTTTTTTTTACCACAATGCATCACTTCTATTGTCTTTCTTTACCACAATGCTTTGCACGAATCTGATCGTCACGCGACATTACACGAGATGAAATCTCCGATCGTTGTATAATCACGAATTTGTTGGCGTGTAGCTGAACTCTATGTGAACTATCACTTTCCAAAGAGCAAGATTTGTCTTGTTATCAAGATGGTGAGTAGCAACTAATTTCCTTCACTTAGCCTTGCATAAAGTCAAGCAGCTCGTTCAAAACACAATTAGCATTTACAATTACATTCTCAATTACAGTTGATTTCAACGCAACGCCCCTGGGAAACTGCCAACAATCGTTTGCAATGACTGTACAATTTGTTTTGGATAAGACGCTAGACAAAATACATCAATTATTATTACTATTATTAAAACATAGAGTGATATCAAATAATATTAATGATAATATAAGTAATTTATAGCGCAGCGATAGCGAAAGCTACAGACTCGGTCAGTTACTTCGGAGGATTAGTGATTTTAAAACGGCTATCCGAATATCCGATCGCCGGTGTCATGACTCAGTTTCCCGCCTTAAAGATTTGAATTTCTTATTAACAAGCAACAGAAAAAAGGCAAAAGGGAATCTACGTGCATTAAACTCTAGTGCATCGCCTACTTGTTAGAATAGAAATATTGGTTCCCTTTTGAACACGTTCCATATCCAAATATGTTCACGACGACTCTCAAATGAAGGCAAATTGCTAGACGTTTGCGCTACCTTATAACCTCCATCACTTCCGGAAAAGAGCGCATAGATCTATAAATGAAAGCTAGGCTAACTGGTCTAACATTCACTATTGAATTGCAGGTTCATACCTCATATCTGATAATAATTAAACAAGGTCAGCTACCGGTTGAGTACAATATAGAGGCTCGCTGTATTTGGCCCACTTCAGTCAATGAACTTAGACCACAGCATATCACGGCGGTCCAATGAATCACAACTATAAATAATAATAATAATTAATAATAATAATTTATTGTATTTGTAAGAAAAGCACAATTTTTACATGAAAATCAATAAAGAAAAGCCGAAGCCAGAGGCTTATATGGCAAAGGGTCATATTTATACATAACAGGCTTTTCCTTACGCGGTCATGGGTCAGGAAAGGTCACATTTACACGATTTCAAACAAGCGTAGAACATAAAGTATTCAGTTTAAACCAAAAAATTATTCACAGAAGTACTCAAATCTTTTCGGAGGTTCATAAGCTATCAAAATTGCAAAAGGGTGATAGGCATTTTAAGATATTCACAAGATTAGCAATGTTTTTGTGACTGTAAAACATATTGGTATCGTCAGCAAAGAGAACAAATGATAGATGTTTGGAGCTGTGGAAAAGTCGTTTATATATAAAAGAAAAAGAAGGGGGCCTAATACTGAACTGTGACGTACTCCACAACTAATGTTCATGAGTGGAGAATTAAAGTTATTAATTACAACATACTGTTGTATATTACTCAGATAACTTTTGAACCAGTTTAAAGGTGTACCTCTAATTCCATACAATTCAAGCTTATTTAATAAAATAGTGTGATCCACAGTGTCAAATGCCTTTTTAAGGTCGATAAAAATACCTATTGTAAATTCATTATTTTCGAAGGCTTGATGAATTTGATCAACTAATTCAAGGATAGCCATATATGTTGAATTATTTTTTCTAAAGCCATATTGGTGAGAATTCAAGACACTAAATTTAGTAAGAAAGTTTGATAGTCTAACATAGACAACCTTTTCCAGAATTTTGGAAAAAGGAGATAAAATAGAGATAGGTCTGTAATTTGAAAAGTAACTTACTTCATCATTTTTAGAGATATGTATTACTTTGGCGATCTTAAGTTTATCAGGGAATTCACCACTACAAACATCTGATGAAAGGATACGTACCTTAATACGATCGATGCTCCATATACGCACAGGTATCGTTGTTCGTGTGTTTTGGAATACAAACTCATAGAAGCGGCAGTGTTGACAATCTACGGAAAGTTTCTCAACTTTATTTCTTATCAAATACTAAATGACACTGTCTAACTATTGTGACGTCACAATCTGCGCGCGATACGTCGTTTCTCGTTCCCAGTGCCTCCTCAACTAACTGAAAAATCGGAGGCTCTGGTAAGTCACAAACCAGGCTCAAATTTGACTGGCTAGCCAAATCGGCTGCGCGATGAAGAAAAATAAAACAGTTACTGTGCATAGCGCTTTCTTCCTGTTCCTTAAAAATATTGCTTCCAGCATAAACCGATTCTCTGGCATCGGAATGGGTATTTTGTAGTAGTAGAAGTTGTGCGTTTAAAAATATGACTGAACAAAAGAACGATTGTATTCAAAAGTCAAGAGCTAAAGCTTTTGTTTGTCTACAAGCCGAACAAAACCCATAGCGCCGTTCTTGTGAACACACTCATGGAGTGAGCCATGGAGCCAGGGTTGCCTTTTATGAATTATGGCCGACCGAACGTTTGCTGATGAAGAACTCTCCCGAGACAGCAAATCATTTTGCAAACGATCCATTGCAAAAGCAAAGGAAACTAGGAGTTGAATTGCTAACATGTAAGTGCTAGCCAACATAAAAAATCAACTTACGAACAGAAACCACTTGTGAAGTTATGTAATAAATAGTGTGAAATATGGATTTCATAAATTGAAATTATTATATCTTTTTCGAGCACTCTGTAATTCATCCAAGTATTGTGCTCTTCAGGTGTAACTTTATAGTGCTATAACGATCAGTTAAACAGTATGAATGATTTAAAAAGTGTTGAAAGTCTGTGAAACGTCAAGGTTTAGTGTAGCTGGATGACATTGAAAGGCACAACAAAACAGGTACAATGTACATCCAGTGTTTTTAAAAATATATTAAACTAACATTGTCTTGTAATCAGTGCCTATTAATCTATTATTCATACCTCCATCGCAGCCAATGATGGACCCAACCTCTCCTTTTTACTGATGATGAATTTTATGTACCATTGAATTATTTATTGTACAAAGCAGCAGTCTTAGATAGATAGATGTAATATATAAAAAACGAGAGCTAGTATTTTACCAGGGTATCCAAACACCGAGAAGGCCGCTCCGGCCGAGTGCTTATATTTTTTTTAGGTGACTTCTCAATGGCAAACAATACCTGCGTTCATAAATCATTAGAAAGTATTGTTTGCCTGGAATTTTATTGCATGCAATTATAGACTACAAGGTGATTGCTATTTTGTCACGGTTATTTCAACAAACGGCCTGATAGCGTAGTGGGCAAGACAGCGGACTAGTAATCAAGAGCAGCCATGAGGATTATGGTGCGAGTCACTCTCTGGACACTGATTTATATTTTCGTCTTCTCCTTCACTTCTCCATGTAAAGTCATACTTATGCTGTAATCCTTGTTGCTTATTAAGTCCAACACATGCATGAATTATACCCAATAAAAACACAGATGAACATCTACTGTTTCATTGGGTATCCGGATTCATGCATGTGACCAAATGCAGTCCTCTGATTGACTAAAAAGCTCATGAATTATTAATGAGTTTGAGAAAGATAGATATGTGAGGTCTTTCACACCTGGCTTTCTATTCGTTTGGGCGTGAATGTGTGTATATGTTAATACTTTGTGGCCCTTATTCGTACTTAGAATCTGTTATTATTGCCATCCATATTGTGATCGTCTTCGTTTGTATTTTTACCACAATTCCTTCAGTGCTCCTTATTAGTCTCGTGTTTTGATGTGAAGCTTACTAGCCCCAAAAATATGTGATCATGCTAAATTGACGCCTCCGTGCGTCACTGGAGTCGTTTAGTCGGACTCAGTGTGAGCATGTAGTTCGAAAGTTTGGGGCGGAGATAATGACTATTTTCCAAAGAACAAGATATCTCCTCTTATCAGCATGATTATCAGCAAATAAATAACAGTTGATTTCCGGTGTTTGCATTTCAATGTATGCATGCCTGTTTCCGGAGAACAGCTTTTTTTTGCTGGGAATCCTTAAGCGTTTTGTTTAGTGAAGTAGTGGATAGTGTGAGGGATGTAGAGTCCCAGAAAACATTAAAAACAACACAAAGTGGTGCTTAAATGTTTATACTGCGTGGAAAAAAGTTAGAACAGAGTCATTCATAGATTTCAGGCCAGAGAATGAAATATTCAAGTCGATACCGAGTAAAGTTTGGGATAGTAAGAATTAATAAAGAACTGAAATGTTAGATAATGTGTGAGAAATAATGACTATGTGAAGAAGATAGAATGCAAACAAAAAAACTATACGGATTTGTTTACACTCTCACAAAAAACTTCAATAAACTGGCAACAACAATTTGGAAAGGAGACTGACGCAATTTATAAGGTTCAGATTGCGCATGCGCAAACTGCAAAAGCGTCCCACATGGACAAAACGGCCGCCGTGGGTTTATGACTAGTACTCAAGAGATTGAGCTGTAATTCTATCCAGTGTCCAGGGGTCATTGCACTCCGACCTACCCAGTGCTGCAGGGGGGATAAAATACCGCTCTCCATCCTGCACCTGGAAGACAAGTCGTTGTCTTCTAATTTTTCTTCATGAATGTAATATGAGGGGATATTTAAAAATAGGCAATGCTAAATTTCCGTCCTGTAATTATACATAAGGAACATTTAGTTTCTAATATGAGAGGAAATTAGAAGCAATTCATTCCTCTGAAATTATGTCTAAATTATGTCATGGCCATTTTACATAGGTTAAAAGTCACAAACGGCATAAAAGAAGCAAAGAGGTAATAGTTATCGATTTGCTATTACGCAGATCTTCTGGTAGTTTATTCCCAACAAATGCTCCTCTTTAGCCGAATCGCTTTTTACCGTAGTTGGTTTTTGGGAGAGGTAATTGTAATTTAGATGATGAGCCTCGTATATTGTATGGTGTTTGGTCTCTTGTAAATTTAATTATTAAATATTCTGTTTCTTGATTATTAAGTGTCTTAAACATTTCTATCGCTACAAGCTTTCTTCTGCAAACCGAAAGTCTATCCCATCCTAATTTTTCAAGGAAGGGGGACAGAGTTCGTCATAATTGGAGTATGTAATTATTCTAGCTACACTGTTTTGTAGTTTTTGTATTTTATGAGTGAGTTCTGTACCGAATAATAATTCTGATGGCCGAAGTAATTATCTGTTATAATTATTGTTCCTAATCAAAACTCCATGTTCTCTCTCTTGCAAAATATTGACGATTTAAGCCACGATTTCTATTGTGTTGATCCAATGCAATGTGTGGTATTATATGTGTTTGCACCATTCATATTGCCGGTAGCCAGTTCTGGCTGCAATATTAATAATATTACAGTGTGCAATATTCAACAGCCATGCTCACTAGCTTTAATTAAGACAATACTCAAGGCACTATCAAACTGCCAGTCGTAAGTGCAATGACATCACGTCAGAGCTGAAATACACAGAGCTTTCACTTACTCACTTTATGCCTACACAGACGTCTAACAATTATGGGACCTCATTTTCTGCACTGTACACCACCTGCGCATTTTAAATTTCGAGCTCTAAAGGCGTGAAAAGGAAAATAACTTGAATAGCCACTGATTAACCTTTATATACAACAAATGTAAGAGGAATGTTCCGTCTGGTGGCCTCAGGAGATGGGCTCTAGAGGAGCATAAATATTGTGAGGATACCATCACCGATTCATCGACGACAAGGTGGCTACGCTTCAGGGTTAGATCACTGCATTGGAGGAGACAGACAAGCAGCACCAGTCCACATTTGCACGACTGCCAAATAAGAGACCACTCTAATCCAGGGGTTTCTGAGCTCAGAATATAAAGCCCGAAAAGACTGGAACCCATTCCGTTGTTAGAAGGACTCGCATGCACTTTCACACTTTACTTCGTTCCACATCGCAAGAAAACGCTCTACATTTTCTATTAAAATCTCGATTGACGGAGTGCTTTTAGACCTATGCACTATACCGAGATCAAAGGGGTTATTCGTCGTCGTACAGCTGTTAGCGCAGATCCACCTTGCTCTTTTTTAGGAAGCTTACTGACAATTATTTAGACTGCATGGAAGAGGTAAAGTTTAATTTCTACGTCATATCCAAAAATGTCTTGAAGTAAACATTTCGAATGACAACAATTGTCGATATATATTGCTAAAATTCAAGTAACCCTAATTTAAAATACCCTATCTAAGAGAACTAATATTATGATATACAATCTAAAATACTAAAAATACTATACCAAAAGACACTAAAATATTTCAATGTAAAGGAACGATGTGAGAGGCAATTCTAGTCTTAAAAGAGGAGAAGGAATTGAAATCCCGTAAATGGTCAGGTAGCGAATTCCACACTGTTGCCCCACTGTAAGTAAAACATCTCTTTAAGTATTCGGTTTTAGGGAGTGGCAACTCCAGAGAGGTTGTGGACCCCCTAAGATTATAGTCAGTAACATCACTTTTCCTTATAAATAGATCTACAAGGCAACTTGGTGCCATGTCATTTAGTATCTTGAACATTTGCTTTGCTTTGGCTTTTCTTTCTGGATTTCTAAAGTTTCCCAACCTAGGGAAGCTAGCGCCTCTTGGTGAGGGACATCATTATTCATGTACATTATAAGACGCGCAGATCTATTCTGTAGTTTTTGCAGTCTTTTCAATAGACCCTGGCCCAGGATATCCCACGCCTTACTGCAGTAGCTGAAGTGGGGCTGAACTAACGCGTTATAAATGGCGATCAAAGTCTCTCTATCAACGTAATCACGGATTCTTCGAATGGCCCTCCTATGCCAGATATCACCTTTTTAGCAATATTTTCTATATGCTCATTCTAGGATAAAAACATATCGATCTCCATCCCAAGGATCTTGCTATGAAAAACCTGTTTCAGGGAGGTCTGTTCAATTTTTATACTGGGTCGAGTAGCAATATTGCTGAGTTTATAGTGAGAGGCAATCAGACGAATCTCAGTTTCTGCTACATTAAGGCTCAACTTATTAGACAGTAGCCAGTCTTTTACACAGTCCAGGTCTCTATTCATGGCAGTCTCGACTTCCTCTATAGTCACACCAGTTGCAGTTAGGTTTGTATCATCGGCAAATAAACGAGGAGTTGTTTGGTTTAAGAATTCTGGTAGATCGTTTATGTATAGTAGGAAGAAGAGAGGGCCTAGGATTGAGCCTGTGGAAATACACAGCTAAATTGACATTCCGAAGACATCACACCGTTCAGCTGGCATGTTTGATTTCGGTCAGTTAGGTAGGATTCTATTAAGCTCCGCCGAGGCATTGCCAGTTTTACTTTATGCCTTATGGCCTAACTTCCCGGCAAAAACTGTCTTGATTTCTGTGTTATTCTTTTCGGGGAACGTTGTAAGGAGATATTTTCAAAATAAAGCCACACACCTCTTGGGGGATTTCCCGCGCTGTGCAAATTGTCTCACCTTGGCCGACTTATGACAACTGTTAGGAGAATTGATCTTCTGATCGTGCGTGCGTAATATTTATCGTGTTTTGCCTGTTTGTTCGTTTTTCATGTCTTTGTACTCTTATATAAACACTAGGGATATGTTGGCAGAACGCAGAAAACCTTGGAAATCACTCGTCTAGCGGCTCGTGATATTCAAGTTTTCTTTGTTCTCCCAACATATCCTGCGTGTTTATATAAGAACACAGATATATGGAAATCGTGTTATATTGCTTAACGAGCGAGGCTTCGAGAAAAAAAATTAAACGTTATCAAGCTCTTGACATGTATTATAATATAAATACGATAGTAGGCGCGCTCTGATTGGCTAAAAAGCCATGTTTTATCAGAGTATATAACATGGTTTGCCGTGTTTTATTGTTTTCCTTTAATCGCGTGCGTAAATCTATATTATAAAACAGATAAAGAAGCCTTAAATCCATGTTTAATACTGTCATAAAACACTCTGGTCATTTTAGAACACTCGAGAAATGTTGAAAGCACGCGCGTTCGGCTTGTGCTTTGACATTTATCTCATGTTCTCAAATGCCCATCGTGTTTTATGATAGTATAAAACATGGCTAAGGCTTCTTTATTTGTTAAATAATCTATATTTATTTATGTGGGATTTAGGTTTGTGGTAAACCGGAGAAAAACCCTCAGACATTGGCGTCGAGATCGGGGATCGAACACGTGCCACAGAGGTGAGAGAATAAGCGCTTACCACTATACCGGCTCTCCGGTTTGATATAACAATGGATTGTTTATTGTTAAATATGAGTCCAACGAGAGGTACCAGGAATGTGCTACATTTTTATTTATTTCTTGCGTTTTTATCTCTGCTTTACTCCACGCAAACCAGTCTTATTTAACTGATCAACTGATCAGACAGTGTTCGACATGTGTACAATACTTGCTTTTCTTAGAATGGACCTTTTTCAGGAACACAATCACGTGGTTGTACCGGATGGAAAAAGAATCTGACTTCATTTATCTAAACGCACTTGTAGGAGATCGGTGTTATTAGCAAAACCTGTTTGTAAATGGTATATTTCACCACCTCCAATAGATTGTCGATCTTTCTAAGACAGCATTTGGAAGTTTGTTTCCCATCCAGCGCAATTCATTGGTTCTTAAAATGGTATACCAGCACGTGTACCAGTGGCGAGTGCCAGAGCGGAAAAACGGAGCGCATGCGCACTAGGCACTTTATAAAAAGTGAATCAAGATGGCCGCCGAGCGGGAGGGAATCGCAGCTCTTTTTCAGGGACCTCTCACAGCTCAAGAAATACCACGATTGCTTTATTACTTCACACCATGGACTGATATGCTTCAATGACTACTTCGAGCCCAAATACCACATAATGCAGTTCACAGGAAGAACGCTACAATTGCTTGGTCGACTCTGTTTTCAAGGAGAGCGAGTCATTTCGAACTGTTCATATGCGGCTGGAAATACGCCAAAAATAAGAAAACTTGTGAATATATAAGGTTCATACTTTGGTAGAGAACTAAGGAGGTGATGGTTTTCAACATATAAAATACAATCTTCGAGATTTTCATACCATTTTTCAAACGAAGCATTTGAAGTTACAGTTGTGGAAATAGACTGCATGCGCACTATACTAATCGAAGCAAGCACATTTCGGCACGAGGTTACGGACTGTAGCACGAAGTTTTGATGAAGAAGCGCTAAATTTCGTGTGAAAATGGTCAAATCAATGTTCACAACGACATCAAGTATTGCGATAAGGGAGTAGAGGACCGATTTATTTAGTGATCTATGGGAATTAGGCACATACTTCCTAGTTTTGATAGCGTTGGCTGAAGCTCGTACGTGAGGCTTGCAAAATGGAACCAAGAAAGGAACAATAAACTTTACAGAAAAATAACATTAATGGATCAATCACACAACCTACCGAAACAGTTTCGTTACCTATCGGTCATCCTCTTACTTAGATTTGAGGAATAGGAACCCTCATTGTTCAGAAATACGTTCTCGAAAGCGGGAAACGAGTGCTTCGCGAAACTCTTCTGAAGAGTAGTAGGACCGGCTTCGTTCGGGATGGCTCACATCGTTATCATCATCATCGTCATCGTTGCCATCGACGTCTTCATCAGGGTTACCTACATCCAGAACACCTTTGAGTAACCCTTCATTGAATGTTTTACTCAGATTCTCAAGTTTATTGAACAATTTTGGAATGCATGCACTCCTCGTGGAACGAGTGGCCACACGTCAACATAACTTCGTGTTTGTCAACAATTTGGCAGTCCCGTCTATCACATCTCTTGCTTGGATTTGGTAGCTCCTCTTCCCATGCATAGCCAAGAGGGAGACTCATTTGGTCGACTGTAGCATCAAACGTGCGTAGATAGTAGGGCTGTTGATGGTTGAGAAAATATCGCTGTTTTAAAATTGCTGTTTTAAAATCCTACTTACATGTATCGCGTAAGTTTGTAGTACAAAAATTACTCTTCTTGGATATCTTTTGAATTGGTATCGTATTGGTATGCTTTCGGTATAGATGTAATTTATACATTTGTACTGTTATACCAAATCATGCTAATTCTCTAGACTACAATGGCACAATTTAATTTATATTACAAATAATCAATTTCATACTTACATTTATGTTGTGATAACAATTTACATGTAAGATTACCTGAAATTGTTTTCTTCCTTTGGGAAGCTTTACAGCTCCTTGTTGACAATTCCATAGGTCTGCAAACACATCAATGAGATGTTCAGCTGCAAGGCCACATAGTATGGTGTAGTCGCTTGGACCTTGCCCTCTTTGGTAATGAGGCACACACCAATGCTGGAAGTCATTATCAAATCTGACTGCATTCAGGATGTGAGCAGCTGTTCCAATATGTTGAGCAGTGTACCAGGGCTCGATTTCACTGTGAGTAGCATACAAAATATACATATCAATATTAAACTAAACAGTTTGTTTAGAAATGAATATGCTGTACTTTGTGATCCAGATTCATTAGAAGCTGGTTACTGCCACAGTCCCAGTGACTACATTTCCTCGAACTGCTGCCTACTGATAATACTATTGAAATAACACAACTCATTTGTATATGTAGAAGCATCTGTTTTGCCCAGGGCCACTAACTTTAAAGGAGCTGTCTCATGGTGTTGCACATGTAATTGGAATCAGTGTTTCATTAGAATCTGTTAATTGGCTGCAAATAATTAAAGTCCCCCTCCAACAATGCTTGATTGAAAGGATATGGAATATTTTCCTTGAAGGGTAGAACTGTGCACTGTTTCATGAGGTCTCTTACCCTCTTAGTAGTGAATGGAAAATATCCACGTTCTTTTCGGTGAGAGAATTTAAGGCTGCCTTCTCCATGTTGTAGAGCGATGGTACAATATACTCATGGTGCAGCATATCACTGAGCTGAGCAATAGTTGCCTTGTCATAATGATGGCGGCAGTGGATTATAAACATCAGAGCAACTCTGACTAAGACACTTTTGTACTGATCATAATTGCCACTGCGAAAAACAACAGGATAGAAATGAAAGACAAGGGGTACTATCTCATCAAGAATGTGAATTGTTGCCACAAATTCTGTACTCTTGTACCTTAAACCAAAATGTCTTAAAATCATATCTCTAATGAGGAGCCATCCACCAAAACATGAGGTAATTAAAGTAGTTATTCTGAATAGCTTGGGTTTCTTAGCAAGTACCTTTCTCTGACCAAACATACCCTTATATAAGGGCTCAAATAAAAATCTATAAATCTCAACAACATTTTGTTGTGCATTGAAAGAAATGTGAAATGGGCCCTGCCAAGGAACCAGAGATAGCAGATGTGCTGGATCTACATTTGGTTTCCACTGCAAAATAAAATACAGAGTACCAGTATCAATAGTTTAAAACTTCATAATCCTGTAGTACTGTACATTTATATTACACAATAGTATTGGTTTACATGTTTAAGTCTGTGCTTTCCCTAAAGCAAGCAAATGTTATTCAGCTGGAGACCAGCTTCTCACCTGAGCAACTATCTTCTTTTGGAAGTACCATGTTGGCCAGTCTCCTGTTGTGACTAACACATTTTCTCCCATGTACTGCTCCAGTGGTGGGGCCTCCTTGATCATATGCTGCAGTGCCTCCTTGTAATTCTTTAAACTTTTCAGTGGTCTCTCCTACACATCAACCAGATCTGTTGATTTTAATGTATCCATTTCCTTCTTTACAGGATCAGTATAACACCTACATATATGTATAGAAAGGAAGTTCAGTGCTTTTGAGGTTCAGTGCTATGAGGTAAGGGTATGTGTAAATGAAAATATATGTACATGTATGTTATTAGTGCCAGCGATAAGTTATAAGTACCAGTGATTAAAGGGATGCATCTTTCTTTCCATGTTTTTTTGGAAATACACTTTGGACAACCCTTTCTAAACATCTTAGAAAGAGCAATGCACAGTCAGACCCTAAATTTAGTTTTCCTTATAGTTGGGCATCATTAAAATGTAGGTGCTGGAATTCTCTTTAAATTATCATTAAGCTACTTGTTACAGTGCAAGTACTGAAACCAGTGCCACTTAGGGAGAACCAATCACATTGCAGAACGAAAACAAAGCATTCCATCTTACAGTTATTGAGCCAATCAGTGTTGAGTACATGATAATAGCATTTTGACTTGCTCAAGCTTCGAGCCTGTAAAAGGCAACTTTGATCGACTAGCTCTGACCACAGGCAGCCCAAGTTCTGTATCTGTACTGTGTGATCGTATCAGATATCGTGTAAAAATACTAGAAAAAAATGAAAACAATAAAATATTGAACTTTGAAGAACTTGTCTTGTGTTATCAAGTGTCCTTAAGTATCATATTTCAATCTTAGCGCTCTGGGACCTGTTTTAGTACGTTTTCTAGCTCGCTCTTTTTCTTGTTTACTCTTTACTATATATATATTAGAAAGGCAGGAAACCGTTATTTCAATACGCTTACCTTATGTCTCGATTTCCCCCCGAAAAGATGCTCCAATTGATCCAAAATTCCCGGTGGTTATCAATCTCTGGGCGGGAAATCATTATTTGGAAGTCTTTTGACAAAACCTTTCATAAAAATGGAGAAATTCCCAGCTTAAAAACGACAAATCAAGATTTTTGCCATGGACCGATGCGAGGACGGTATGGCCTCAGACCTCGTGACCAAAAGCGTGACGTCAGCAAGACCCCCCGTGATGCAACACGATCCTCTCTGCTGGAGGGTACCGCAAAAAAATACAATTTCGCGGCATTTCATGGCATGTTTTGCAGTACCCTCCAGCTGAGAGGATCGTGTTGCATCACGGGGGGTCTTGCTGACGTCACGCTTTTGGTCACGAGGTCTGAGGCCATACCGTCCTCGCATCGGTCCATGGCAAAAATCTTGATTTGTCGTTTTTAAGCTGGGAATTTCTCCATTTTTATGAAAGGTTTTGTCAAAAGACTTCCAAATAATGATTTCCCGCCCAGAGATTGATAACCACCGGGAATTTTGGATCAATTGGAGCATCTTTTCGGGGGGAAATCGAGACATAAGGTAAGCGTATTGAAATAACGGTTTCCTGCCTTTCTAATATATATATAGTACAGAGTAAACAAGAAAAAGAGCGAGCTAGAAAACGTACTAAAACAGGTCCCAGAGCGCTAAGATTGAAATATGATACTTAAGGACACTTGATAACACAAGACAAGTTCTTCAAAGTTCAATATTTTATTGTTTTCATTTTTTTCTAGTATTTTTACACGATATCTGATACGATCACACAGTACAGATACAGAACTTGGGCTGCCTGTGCTCTGACATCAGTCTTTCTAATGAAGAAAATCATGCATGGAATGCCATATTATCATTTGACAACACGTTTATAGTTGCACTGTAAATCTTGTGAAAAAGTTAGAAAAAAACTTGTTTTCTTATGAACCTTAGATGTTCCACACACTGTTTCGCATTTTCCATGTTAAACTTCCGGAATTGATTTGGCAGTGTTGCTAGGTAGTGTTGGGTGAAGTAGCCATGAGAAAAACCAAGAAACAGCTGCTGGATGTCAGGATAACTTATACCCCCTCTGCATTCCTGCTGGTTCACAAATACTGACTGGTGAAGACCCTGTGCATTTGGTGGAAGAGGGATGGCTGCTACATCAGTTTGGATGTCTATGATCTCAGTGGCCATGTGAATTGCACTGCTGGTCACAGGTGTCTTAGGATCTTGACTGGTGTGGATGGCATGAAAATCATCGACAATGGCGAGTATAAACTGTTTATTCTATAATAAAGGAATATTTTAGTGAAATTTAGTTAACATGTTTCTTCTTCTCAAAACCTTCTTTTGCCTGTAGTGTTTGATTTATATTCAAAAAGGACCTTACCTTATAAGCTTGGGTTAACCGTTCTGTAGTCATTTTGAGGCTTTTTTTGGCCAGCTCCTTCTTTTGATTGAGGATGGTCCTTGGGTGGGGGGCAAAGCCCATTGACATACCTGCCATGACAGCTTGCTGTGAGGCTCCATGGGTAGACAAATATACACCACAGTCAAGCTGCAGTTAGTTGTTTTTCTAAGAAAGATATTTGTGCATCTTGTTTTTTAAAATTTTAAATGTTACAGATTGTTCATGAAGTATGTACTCATTGTTTTAACAATGAGATTATATATATACATAGGTTTGAATTTGAGTTGGAGATTTTAAAATTAGCTGGCATAATGTGCTCCTTAAATTGGTAATATATTACCTGATTTCTAAAAAATGAAAGATTGTGCAGAATTGCCACAGTTCTCTGAAGTTGTTGCTTCTCTCTTTTAGCTGTAGGTGTCCGACGGTCATCATTGACAATAGACTCACAGACTTCAGTGAACACCCCAGGAGCACACCTATCGCAAAACTTCTGCATCTCTTCAGGGTCATACAGGGAATGGCCATTATCTTCATAATGCAATGACAGTGCTCTATGGAACTTGACTACAAGGTTCTTGAAAGAGGAAGCTGCCAAGTTTTTCAAACAAATTGACAATTAATTTTGCTATACTCTGTTTATATTGATCACTTTCAGAGGTCATTATGATAAAATGATAAAAGGGAGAGAGAGATGAATAGTTCCACCTATTATCTTATTCTCATGATGTGCTGTTGGTTTCAATTACCGGGAGTCCCATGTACTGTTCCTGGGTACTGTCTATCATGAATGCACTTTGTGTTGTACAATTAAGGGGTATTATCTATTGGAGGCTATCATACATGACAAGAAAGAAGAGGAAAAACAGCCAATACTCACTGAACTACTCAATTAAAATTAATAACAGTGCAGAATTGCCTGTAGAACAGCAGGCTATGTCTGTTGTGGTCTCCATGGGCTTTTATCACACAGTGGCCATGTTGAGTCCCAGGAGAATAAAAACCTTTGTTTTCGTCCATTAAACTCGTTCTGAAACCCACCAGTGCGAGGCTACCGGGGCCAAAACCATTGCTTTCTCCAAGATGGTTGAACTGTGATAATAGCCCATTCAACTTGAGTATTAATTTAATGACTTGTGAAAATCAAGCTTTAATTATTGGCACACACTGGTTTTAAGAGGGATATCCATGAAGGTGGACTGTTGTCAGTGACAGTATACATAGAGGTCATGGGCATGGAGTGAAAGGGGATTATACACAGAGTGGGTCATTACATCTATTTGGGTACTAAATTATGGGATTCTGCAGTATTGTGCCCCACCCATGCCCCATTCTTATTGTCAGTATCAATTTTGATTTTATACATGTTGGTCACAGATCATCTCTTTACCTGGCAGTTTTGTTTTCAACATATCATTTTCCTGCTGCAATTCCAGATTTGCTGATACCAGGGTTTCATTTCTGCCTTCGAGTTATTTTATTCTTTTCTGCAGTAGGTTGGGTTCTGGTTCTGGTGTTTTATCTAGGACATACTGCTGCATTTTAATAAAAAAAACATGGTTAAAATAAAGTAGACATTGAAAGAAAGTTATTGTTTTATTTTGTTAGTGTATGTTCTTCCTCTTCCAGGTTTAAAAAATATTTTCACTAAATATTTTACATAACGTATAGATGAAATACAAATATTTGTTCTCATACATGTAGTTAGCTTCATTGTATTTTTATCTCACCTTTCTTGTATTTGGTAGAGAATAAAGATGATAAGAAGTGATGCTGCTTGACGAGTCTGCATTTCTCAAGTGTTCCGGACAGATGTGTGTACCTTTACTATTTGGGTCCAGATGGTCAAAAACCTCAAACAAACGTCTAGGGCAGGCAACAAGTGTTCTACTGCAGGCTTCTTTTTTGCAGGGATAGCAACAGGACATACTACTTCGTTGTTTCATCCACATTAAATGTGTAAAGCAGACAAAAATTTAGTTAGAAAATCCACATGCTCTAGCTTCTAAATCTACCACCTCTCGAACTGAACCACTACAAAGGTCTTCAGAGTTTCTTGAACGGGGCGCAAAAATACAAAACATTATTGTCGCCATTGCTCGTGTGTGTAAAAAAAGTAAAGGAAAACAATAAAATGTTGACAAAATTAACCTTTAAATGGCCTTCGATAAAAGGCGGGAAAATCCTGGCGCGCGCGTCGTATTTTTTCGCGCGGGTTTTATTTGAATGAAATAGCGAGTATAATTCAATTATTTATACGAACAACATGGAGGAGAATATTTTTCATACGAAATGTA
Organism: Actinernus sp. WN-2022; assembly: GCA_030867875.1. Lineage (NCBI taxonomy): Eukaryota > Metazoa > Cnidaria > Anthozoa > Actiniaria > Actinernidae > Actinernus > Actinernus sp. WN-2022. The sequence continues at coordinate 347,969 of JAOWCC010000330.1, forward strand.
TAAAAATGTATTAATGTATGTGATCATTTAAAAAGACTACTTCCAGAAATTTTTTTTATTGCGAATTGAATTTCTCACGATGTGTTGTACTGTTAATACAATACATTTTATTCAGGTCCAAAAGAACAAAATATTACAATAATATTTAGAAATTGTTTTGTTTGTCAAGGTCATGTTAAAAATCGAAACACGGAATTCTCAAATTGCCGTTGCAACAGCACAGAATACCTTAAGCAGTTTAACAGTTTGATATGACACCATAATAACAAGTCAAGTGAAATACTGTACAACTTTCTGATGATAATGTGTAAATTTACTTACAATCTTTAGTATTCTGGAACGACGAACCAGCAACTGTAACTTCAAATGCTTCGTTTGAAAAATGGTATGAAAATCTCGAAGATGGTATTTTATATGTTGAAAACCATCACCTCCTTAGTTCTCTACCGAAGTATGAACCTTATATATTCACAAGTTTTCTTATTTTTGGCGTATTTCCAGTCGCATATGAACAGTTCGAAATGACTCGCTCTCCTTGAAAACAGAGTCGACCAAGCAATTTTAGCGTTCTTCCTGTGAACTGGATTATGTGGTATTTGGGCTCGAAGTAGTCATTGAAGCATATCAGTCCATGGTGTGAAGTAATAAAGCAATCGTGGTATTTCTTGAGCTGCGAGAGGTCCCTGAAAAAGAGCTGCGATTCCCTCCCGCTCGGCGGCCATATTGATTCACTTTATATAAAGTGCCTAGTGCGTATGCGCTCCGTTTTTCCGCTCTGTCGTGGCGAGTTATTTCAGGGTAAAGCATGCTCTCACAATTCGCCCTCTTTTGAAACTGTCTGATCAGTGGTCTTAACGCGTAGTAGTCTACAATTTCTACTCGAACCTATAATTTACAACTTTTCATAATTTTTTTTTTTTTAATTAAACAGGATCTAGATGGCGTATACAAATGTCAGTTGTCAGCTCACCGCCAAGAATACCATTTGAAGGGTAATCTTCGAGAATTAGCATCGTTTAGTTAAATTTCAAAGCTGAATCTCAATGTTTCAACTGTCAGTTAATTTACATTTGTCAGTTCAGATTTCTGTCCGTTTTCATTCAATAACGCGGTTTACCAGTTGTCAGTTTACCCCATCTGGGTCAATGTACACCCTTTTGAACGATATATTCTACAATCAGGCGTAGCTATCCACGATATGTACCATAAATACGAAACATTTAAAGAGCAAGACAACTGTGAACAAATCGATGCCTGAATAATGTGGATTGCCTACAAATATAACTAACGTGTCCTTCGGTTTCTATAAATATCATTTTAACAGCAATCCAATTTTCATCATACGCTACAAAATACGTGTGGATCTAAATCACAGTTTCAGCAAGCACCATTATCACTAGCTAACTAACATTATATAGCATAAACACATCCAGAGTAAACACATTTACATTGTGTGACGTTCATTCCTGATATGGCCTTAATTGTAGCAATTCATATTTGTAACAATATTTTTTTGGTGGAGGGAGGGGGGTGACTATATACTGTGAGCTATGCCAATTTCGATAATTGTACCTTTTCTAGCGCCAAAAGAAACGAGTACTAGTTGTTTTTAGTTATACCTAGATATATTTAACTTATAGTAAGCAGTTTTTAGATGTCGTTTTAGCCTTTTCATATACAATTAGAAGTAGTATAGCTGTTCACGTACGTATTTTGAACGAGCTTGATCTTAAGCTCCTTGGCGCTACGTGTCTAAATAAACTATTGTGTTGTATGCCGATTAGCTACTGTTACAGTGAGACCAGACTGTGAATTAAGCAATTGTATGGTTACTGCAAATTGTGTAAAAGAAAGAAATGAACAACGATAGTCTAGTAAGAATCAGATAACCTATACAAGAATCACAATACTCCAAAACAGGATACCCTTTAGGGACTGAGAACGTCCGCACATCCATACCCTATACGGTGTCAGATACACGTATGGCTTATATAGGGAGTACCCCCGCCTCGGTTTTTGGTCCACCTATTTATGACGTAACTGTACTCTGTTTACAAATTAAACACACACAAATCGTTGCATAACTACGTCTCTATTGACTTGATAGTTAACTCTGTGCTTTGTTCTCAGAAACCTCGAGCTCGTAGGTTGATTGCCGGATGTTTTCCCTTTGGAAATTTTTAGTTCCTTAACCTGTATAGGCCATCGAAACGTCTGGCGCTAAAATTTGTCTAACGATATATTTGCGAAATATAGCGTCACCCAGCTCTGAGAAGCACGCTATGGTTTATTTACAGTAACCTCGGTTACAAACGTAAATGTGACTTTCACGTGATGGGTTAGATCCCGTTCTCTCTGGCCGAATACTCCAGTTTCGTGTTCGAAAATTACCGCTGAATGCAATGACTACAGACGCATTTATACAGGGTTAGCCTCGTTCTTAGTTAAACATTAATAAATACCAGCAAGAAGGTGGGCTATTCACAACTCTGCATATTGTTGTAGTTTCGCGCAACACGAAATTGGTCTAATTGTATTATTTCCCCCCGAGCCGCACTAGGACAAGTTTTGTCCATTTTTGTCTCAAATCCTGTCATCGGTCAACTTGTCCCAGTGCAGCTGTGTTTTCTGAAAACTGCCTGAAATTCCTAACTCCACACAAACTTCAATTTGCTTCCGAACGTTTCATTTGTCCTGAGCGAAAGCAGGACAATCGAGAAAAAAACGTTTAGAAAAGTGAACAATGGTTATTGTTTTGGATAACTTTGTCCGATTTCACATGAACCATCAAGATTGCCGGAAAACTTCACGGGAGAAATTTAAGCCTAACCTACTTCAGCTAAAATTCCTTTAAATTGTTATGATTGTCCAGAGGAGATGAACTGGCTGCGAATTTTATGCAAGAAATTTAAAATGTGTGGACTTCGGCAAAATGTGGTAAATTTTGTAGCAAGCGACGAAGGCTGTGTCGCTCGCCAAATCGCAAAGGCAAAACATTGTACCTCTGGTCCCCAGGGTGGGTGCGAACCGGCCCATATATGATGTCCGCTAAAACATTACGAGGAATTGATTTTCAAAGTAATAACTTCTGTACAAAATAGGATTAATGCTGGTCCACTATCAGTTCACAACATAGAATCTTTCAATGTTGCTTTGAGTCTCAAGTATTGATCAATGACACGGAGTGTCGCTAATTGTGATCAAATCAGTCAAAGTACTTAGTGTTACGTTACTGTTGGGTACAAAGGCTGAGCTTGTAGAGTTTAACTCTATAAACTTCACTAGTCTTGGACAGCTTTTCTTGGGACATTGATCGGATCGAGAAAGGACTTGTTTTAGTAGACACTGTTAGGTGGTTTAGTTTAATAGCAGAAATCACTCTTAGCAGATGAAAGGGATTAGGTCGAAGTTTATGGATCTGGAACTTGATGAACCTCAATTTCCTCCATTTCAAATCCTTCATTCTCTCTCCTGAAAGAAAAACAAAAACAAATGTTAATCCTGGAACCTGCCTTTTGGTTTCATTACTTCATATGGAATATTAGTTTGTCCTCTTTTCTTCTGACTAATGTCATAATTATATATTTATTTTTTTATCTATGCATATGAAAGTTAGTTAACAAATAAAAGATGGTTCTCCTAGTTCTATTTAAGAAATAGAAAACATTTCCCGTGTTTCTATAGAGTTTTAGTAGAAACCAACTACTGTTCTATCACGAATCCTGCAATCTGTATAGCTAAGCTACTCTATCTATTCTGTGATAGATAGTGAGTAGCGAAAAAGCCGGTTTTCAAAAGCAAAATAATGGCTGCCAAGTCGTCAAAATGTCAAAAAAATTCTTGTTTCCGTTTAAGATTGAACTACTAGTTGTTTTCTACTAAAACAATTAGACTACTCGCTCTCAATTTCTACGCTCCTCGTCAACTATCAGCCGTTATAGTTCACCACAAAATTTTGGCGCGCGCTCATTGGCCAAAAGCGATCACGTGACGTGATATTTGTCGTCCGCGGATGCAAACTATCAGGCGATAGTGCCCGCTGAGAGCTGAAGACAATTTTGTGATGAACAATAACGACAAATAGACTGTGTTTGTCTCGGAACTATCGGCTGATAGTTTCCCTTGAAAATTTGATGTTATTAAAACTAGCATATAAGCCCTCGAACTGCGTTCTCGGGCTTATATTTGTTTTAAGAACATCAAATTTCCGCGGGCAACTATCAGCCGATAGTTCCTCGACGGACACAGTCTATTTGTATAATAGTAATGTACAATAACGACAATTAGACTGTGTTTAGTTCTCGGGCTTTTATTTGTTTTAAGAACATCACACTTCCGCGGGCAACTATCAGTCGATAGTTCCTCGACTAGAGACTTCGAGCTCATACTCAGGTATATTAAAGCCTGGGTCAAGAATGACCACACCCCTTAGAAGTAAAGGGGTGGTCTACTTTCGTTTGGTTGTACCTGATAACATTAAGTTCACTATATATCATGTAGAGTCCACATTTTAACGTTCTGGTAAAGATGGTTGCCATAGCGACGGGCCCTGTGACCTTTGATCTCATTTTGAAGAAAATATGATAGAAGGCTTCGGGAGGAAAGTAGAGCACACAAAGGTCAGAATTAAAACCGGTGGAACTAATGCATTTTACCATGTAGTTTTTCAGTCCAACTAGACATCGTGGAAAAGCTTGTTAAATTCGTTGAAACTTGAGGGTATTAAATTTCACATTTACCTTACTTGGCTTTCCTCTTAAAATTTCCAACCGTTCTAGTTGGACCAAGAAAGTATGCACTAACCCTGAATGAATTATAGTAAAATACCCGCCACATTAAAACTCACTACCTTCCTCCCCGAGGCTTTTTCAAATTTCCTTAAATAAAAGTTCAAAGGTCACATTACATGTTTCCATGGAAACTGTCACTAGAAATTGTTAGCCTCGTGACTTTATCGAGTCTGTCAAAGTGCCATGAAAACAACTTACAAGCACGAAGAGATAGACCACCCCTCTTGATTTGTGGCGGCCATTTTGGAAAAGATTGAGACCCAGGCCTTAATGTACCTGAGTAGTCTAATTGCTGAACATATTGTTGAATGACTACAATCACTACAGTACAATAACTACAATGAAACGGGCGAAGAATTAAGAAGTCCAAATTCAACTTTCCATTGCGATTTTCCGATTTCCACTAGAGATACCACCGCCGGGCCTTGTAACTCGTTAAATTCAACCCTTGGTTCCACGGTAGTTTTCGCTTCTTTGCTCTGCTTTAAGTAAGTTGGCTTTTATGAACCCACATTTCTTGACACTTCTGCTGAGCTTTATTTCTGGTATAGTGTCTTCTTTTAAGTTTATTTCACTTTCTCTGCTTGTATTCGATGAGTTAATTATTGCGATATTCGCCATGTTTTCTGTATTCTGCACGATGAGTGTCCCTTGTAACGACCCCAAGCACCTTTGCGAGACCACCCTCGCCCCAATCCCCTACTCTTTTCCAAAGTGGCGAATTATGTCTCCTATGTGACAGAATATATATATTTTGAGGCGAACATTTGCATAATTGCTATTTGGAAGCGGCTGTTTGCAAGCGCTGGAAGTACAACAAGTCAACAAAACTTCCCGCTGTGTTAGATCTTAATTAGTTCATTAGCTTGTTTATTCAGGAAGTTTTACGCGAGTCGGTAAAACTTCCTTTATTCGGCAAAGTCTTTTCAAAGTAGGCGGATTTACGGGTTATCAAAACCTTTAAGTGTCCACAATAATTACATCATCTACATGTTGGCTTCAGGCAAGAAATACTAACAAATAATCATTCGAAGATTGTAGGTGGATTGCAGAATGCCTTGTCGAGTTTCTTGTTGCACTGCTCGCGCGAATGAAAATTGCAGCGTTTACCGTAGCGTTCCGTTTACCGTAACGAATTTTGTCGAAGAAAAGTGAAGCGTGAATTTTAAAATAAAATTGAATTACATGCACTGATAGCTTTTTGCCGTACTATTCTCCACGTCCAATGCATTACAGCAATATAAGAAGGAAAACATGTATTCATAACCTTTTAAAAGGTTGGAGGGGAGGGGGGACGAAATCGCTAGAGGGGGGCGAGGAGGGGGGGGGGGGGGGGGGGGGAGGAAGGGGAGGGGGGGGGGTCGAATTCACGCGGGGGGAAACCGCTGGTACACCGTTTTTAAGATTTCAATTCAATGGAATCTGCAGGTAAGTCATTTTCGAATGAAATAAACTATTAAAGAAAGTAGACTATCTAAATACTTGATATTTGAATAATACATGGCTCCAAGAGAAACGTTTTCGAGTTAAATGTACACTGCTTCAATTGAGCTCGCAAGGCGTCAACTTCACTGACCGAACGCCAAAGTAAATTATTATTTGCAAAGTTCTCAACTTAGTTCGAAATTAAAAGTCTTTTTTCATTCATTCGGTCCATTGAAATGACATTTCTTTGTGGATATATTTATTTACCGTAAAATGATTTGACTTCTTTATTAAATTGTTATTGACAACTGATTTCAATTGTGCACTCAGTTTGAATACTAAAAGGTTTGAGACGTTATGTTTGTGCTTTATCGGCAAATATAGTCACTTGCTGATTGTACGATGAACTCAAAATTTATTCATACTTCATTCATTGTACAGTCACCGCTAGCCTGAATTTCAGCCGTCTCCTCTGATTAGTTCTTCTCTCGAGAGACGTCAAGGCGGATTAACAATTCAATTTATGCAAATAAAACTGTCACGGCGGTAGTAAGAGTTCGTGGGTCACAAAAACAAAGCCATCGCTCGCCTTGAGAAATTATTTGAGATCATGCCGCCCAAAATAAAAGCCTTACCTATATATATATATATATATATATATATATATATATATTATACAGTCGCTGCCAAAAAGGTTGTCCAGCAGAACATAATATAATACTTTAATATCCATTGTTTTGGCCTATTGTTTTGGCCTAGACAATAGCCCAAAACAATGGATATTATAGTATTATATCATGTTGTGCTGGACAACCTTTTTGGCATTGACTATATATATATATATATATATATCCATCCCATTTGCTTCTGAAGTGCCTCTTACGTTGTGAAAATCTTCAGTTTCGAAGCAAGAAATCGTTATTATAATATTATATTTGGAGGCAAAGTACAGAACCTCTTCCAAACTATTACCCGGTTTTTCCAAACTATTTTATTTGACTCACAATTTACTCCTAAATTGCTATTTCTTAAATGGGTTAATCCTCCTGTCTGCAAAATAGCCAAGAAAGCAAGCCTCTCAGAAGACGCTTTTCCAGATTCCTAAAATTTGACACTTTTGTTAGTGGTTCAAACTGACAAAACACAAGTTCAATATAAAAGTGCTGTTTTATTAGCAAAGAAAATCCAACTTTTACAAAAATGCACTTCTTCACGTAATCTCCGGCTGATATTTTTACCAACCATAAGAAGCATTTTAAGCTTTACCGTGGATCTCAAATCTCAATTTTTTTGAGATTCGTGTGACCCGATATGTTACAAATTGACCATTTTAAGCTTTACCGTGGATCTCAAATCTCAATTTTTTTGAGATTCGAGTGACCCGATATGTTACAAATTGACCATTTTAAGCTTTACCGTGGATCTCAAATCTCAAATTTTTTGAGATTCGAGTGACCCGATATGTTACAAATTGACCATTTTAAGCTTTACCGTGGATCTCAAATCTCAATTTTTTTTGAGATTCGGGTGACTTAATCTCTTACAAATTAACCATTTTAAGCTATACAGTGACCCCACCCCCTCCCCACTTCTGCCCAGTCCCAGAAGAGAGATTGACAGAAGTTATCAATGAAAATGTCCCAGGATTCGTTATTTTGCCTTCCCCTTGAATGGAAATTTTCCAGAATTCATCATTTTGTCCGTCCCTCAATTTTTAGGACCTCCCTACGCCCCTGGGTGATTCAATCTGTTACAAATTGACAATTTTAAGGTAAGCCTATCGATTTCGCAGCTTTTTTTTTACATTCGGGTGACTACCTAGAAAGTGATAATTCTAGCTGTTACGGCGGATTACTTGAAATCCGCTCAATATTTTTGAGATTCTTAAGCTAAACAAATCAACCGTTTTAGCTGCACATGTGTACTTCCAATTTTCTGTGTAAGACGGTGATTATTTTACATGGCTGCAGCGTAACTGACTCTTCGAAAGCTTTGCATGTCAGCTTGCTTTCGTATTCTCCTACTTCTCTGCCTTACATAATACAGCAACAATTCAAGCTTTCTGAAAAGAGAATATATACGTTAATAATAGGCATTTAATCAAGAGAAAGACGCCACAAACTGCAGTACGCACGTCAACTGTACATATACTCAAGATTCCGTGGGTTATCAATTCTGTAGTGTTCTTCTTCTACCATACACCACTATGCATACACTGAGGTAACGAAAGCCGCATTGACGTGAAACACCTCCCTACCCGAAGGAATGAAATGTAAAGTTCCTAAGTTTCCTAAATCGCTTGATAAAATAATTACTAACACATGCCTATGCAATTACGTGTATGTGATTTGCCTGGACAATATACATTTCTGATGATTAAAGCACAGGCCGCCCAAGTTCTGACTATTGTATATCGAAGCAGTGAATTACAAGGTTGTATGGGATTTCTTCCCATAACTCGGAATAATAACGTAAAGTTACAGATCTTCTGTAATACAAGGTAAATAAAAGAAGAAGACTTAGAGTGATTGTACTTGACCCGTGAAACATAAATTATTAGTTAGTGTGTAATACCAAGATAAACACAAAAGAGAACAAAAGAATTAGAGTGTAATAGTGTGTAATACACTAGTATCTATTTCACGGTGAAGTAAAATCAATCTACTTTAAGTTGTTTTGTCGTCCTATTTGTGTTCAGTTCGCAAGACATTGGCTAGAACGGTGTTTTATGGAAGTCTTGAGTCATAATTAAGCCCTCTAATCTGGTTAGAGGGGTGAATCGCTTAATTATGACTCAAGACTTCCATAAAACACCGTTCTAGCGAACTGAACACAAATAGGACGACAAAACAACTTCAAGGAAGCATTCTTCCTTTATTTACCTTAATGTATTACATAAGATCCAAATTGTATTTTAACTCAAAGGCTTTCTTTAGAATCAGGTACTCGAAATATATCGAGCAACCGACACTTCTACAATTATTATTCAGTTTTGAGTTTCGTGTGCCTTCTAGTTCGTGATCCGATTGGTTAAATTTGACACTTCGCGCTTAGCGGGATATTCAAGCTAGGCCTGGATACAAATATCACGTAAAATCGCCTAAATATCATTCCGGAATATCACGTAAAAAGTTCTAAATATCAGGCAACATTTTCTAAATATCAGGCAAAATTTTCTAAATATCAGGCAAAATTTACTAAATTTCCCACTAACAAAGATAATGTTAATACAGTTTTAATAAATATTATAATATAACAACCTTTTTTATTATCGTACTCGCATTTTTCACAAAATAAGCTTACAACCATTGGTGGATCCGCCATTTTGCTCTGAGTCTGACCTCTGTACTGACTGCACTAAGCATCATGGGAGACATTATTAAGTGGGAAACCGCTGATCGAGATTACTGTTGCCACTGAATTGAGCTAACCAGTTTCAATCACCAAAAACTACGCTGAAAATGCCTAGACCCTCAACAAAATTCCTAAATATCCCAACAATATCCCATTTATTTTCTAAATATCACATTGTTTTCTAAATATCATGGAAGGTTCTAAATATCTAAAAAAATATCATGATATTTGTATCTAGGCCTAATTCAATCCAATCAGTATAAGATGTTGGCGTTGAAACGGCAAATAGTAAGTAATTATTATTCGGCTTCGGTACTTGCCTTTTAATTTAAAACAACACATTGGTTAAAGTTGACACTTCGCCGGTAGCGGGATATTCATTTGCGCGCAGCTGATCGGAATTGAATTTCGTATCAGATGTGAGCATAGAAATATTATTCGCTGGAAAACGTCTTTTCGTTCTGGTTCTCTGACCATTTTGTAACTATTGATTTCGATTAGATGGGAACTCCTTGAATAACATTTGAATTAAAAGTTTGCATGATCTGATGGTACCAGACTTTCCGTCGCCTAACACGTACATGTGAAAACATCCTACAATTGGATTGAATATCCGTTACGCGCGTTGTGTCAAATTTAACCAATCGGATCACGAACTAGAAGACACATGAAATTTGAATATTAGCGCAAAACTGAATAATAATTTTAGAAGTGCCGGTTGCAACGTCTACTGCTTCGCCTAATTTAATGTAATCCACACAAGCCTTGTTCGGCGTAGGAATCTTCAGGATTACACGCTCATTCGGAAGGTAAGTATTCGATCGTAGCAGTGAAAAACACAACACATAAATCAGATTGCAAATTACTTGTAAGAATGCGTATATAATTTAGATAAAGATTTAATACTACTTCCACAGCAGCATGTGAGTTGCTTTTCATTCGTATCTCGACCTGTTTTATCTAAAAAAAAAACCCGAGTCACGACATGCATGCTTCGAACACCGATTCTATAAGTACGCACTTATGTTATGGCTTTCAAAAGAACAGTCAATCGGGAGACGAACGAGGACCAGCAGTCTCCAAATGTCGTTGCTGTAGTAGAACTGTTTCGTCTGCATGGTCTCCGATATCAACTGAAGAAGTTCAAAATGTCGATATTGCTAATGAACCACAATTTACTGACTTTATTCGTGCAAAAATCTGCAGTGATTGGTTAAAGAAAGCATTCGCTTAATCTGAGAACGACAAATACTCCAATTAAGCCGTGAAACTAACTGCCACCACGGTCACGAAGTCGATGAATTCTTAAGCCCGGTTTCCATATGATCGCAACGATCGCAGCGATCGTAGGGTTCTTTTGTTCTGTGTATAAATTTACGCTTCAATTCACACCGAATAAAAGAATCCTGCAATCGCTGCGATCGTTGCGATCGTTGCGATCGTTGCGATATGGAAACCCGCTTAAGCGTAAGCCGTGAAACTAACGTAACTGCCAGTGTGTCCCGAAGTAATCGTGACTGCGGACCGTGGTAGCAGTGTTTCTACAATCTAGGTGGAATGTACTCTAGCCCAAGTAGAGCTACATGTAGCTCAAATTTAACTAGTGAAAGAACGGAAATACGGAAAAAGTTAACCGAGTTATATTCAAAGCTAAGCGTTCTCATAACATCAGTGCGGCTTAATTGACCTTAAGCACCGGAAATATGTGATTATTTATTTTAACTAATCAAGCATTTTAAAAGAACCTTTCATATACATTTCGTTTGTCGCTTCTCTTATAATAACTAAAAGAACAAACAATTTTATTTGTGTGTAGTCTGCGGATTCCTTGGTCAAATTGGTATTCAGTTCGGGTTGGTTTTTGAGGAGAAGAAAACCGCAGAACTTAGAGAAAATCGCTAACGTATGAGTGTGAAGTGTTTTGTTCTTCTATCAAATATGATGAGTAAGAACAACTAATATACTCCTGGTAACAATAAGAACAACACTTTTATTTGCTCTACAGATTAGTTATAATTAAAGTAAGATTAATATAATTGATATGGCTTTATAGTCACCATGAGAAATGGCGAGAGTCATTCGCATCGATCTCATCCCATAGTTCATTAAACAAGTAGTGAAACAACTATGACCTGCATTGTTTCGGGTGCGCTTTGTGCAAACCAAACGTTTACAGAAATTACCATTTTGGGTAAACAGAATGAAACAAAAAATTGCACTGATTTCTTTCATTTAGCCAAGTTCACTTTACTTATCTTTATTTATTTTATTTATTTATTTATTTATACATGGAAAATCATCAGTTACATACATAGATAAAAAACACTAAAATATGAAACTGTTTTACATGAAAGCCATGTTGCAGGGACGAATAAGAAAAATAGGAATGTCATATATAAGAAATATTTACATAAGGTTAAAATAACTCGATTTCGTAAGATTAAAAATGAAGTTATTTAAACTAGTTGATTGCCTTACATCCTCAGGCAGTTCATTCCATAACTTAGCCCCACTAAAGCGAAAAGCCTTTTTACCGAAATTGGTTCGTGGCCGTACAAGGGTTAGTTTTGTTTATGAGCCCCTAAGATTGTAATTTGTAGAGGCTGAACGTGGTATAAATTTTGAGGATAAATATTCAGGAGACAGGTTATTTAAAGCCTTATAAATCATTATTGCTTTTTGTTTGATTCGTCGAATATATAGTCTGTCCCAATTTAGAGTACTTAGGAGCTCATCAATCTTAGTATCAAAGGGTAAACCGGTTATTATTCTGGCAGCTCGGTTTTGCAACTTTTGTAGATTCTCGGCAAGTCCTTTGTTTAGATTTTCCCATACAACACTGCAGTAATCAAAATGAGGGAGTATGAGAGTATCATAGACACTTAGCAGTGCTTTGGGGGGTATGAAAGGCTTTATACGTTTGAGTGCACCTAGACCTGAGGAGATTTTCTTCATGAGTTTGTTAATGTGGGTTTTCCAAGACAAATTTTCATCTAGATGTACACCAAGATATTTTGTTGAGGTAACTCTTTCTATGACTTTACCATCGATGGTGAAAGATAAATCTTTCGGAAAATTTGTCAATTTCTGGTGGGAACCCACTAGCAACAATTCAGTTTTTGTTGCATTTAGGGTGAGTCTATTTGCACAAAGCCAATTTCTAACATTTTGGAGGTCGAGTCCTAAGCATTCTTCTATCTCTCTCGGACTCTCGCCGGTTACTGTTAAGTTTGTATCATCGGCGTACATCCGAGGAAAAGATTTTAATAGGCAGTTGGGTAGATCGTTGATGTAGAGTAAAAACAGAAGGGGCCCTAGGATCGTTCCTTGGGGCACGCCGCAATTGAGGGTTCTGGGACTAGATGTTTCATTATATACGAGTCAAACCAGTTCAAAGAGGCTTGATCTAATCCATACAATTTAAGTTTTTCAAGAAGGATTTTGTGGTCGACAGTGTCAAACGCTTTTTTCAGATCCAGGAATAACACAGCATTGACATGTCCTTTGTCAATGTTGTAGTACCACTGGTCTGTGGCTTCTAGTAATGCTGTCACCGTAGAGTGGAGGGTTCGAAATCCCGATTGGCTATTAGTAAGGATTTTATGTTCTTGAAGATAATCATAAAACTGATCAAATACCAGCCTTTCAAATAATTTTGCAACAGCAGAGATAATTGAGATTGGTCTATAGTTATCTGGATCAAATTTAGTACCCTGTTTAAAGAGAGGAGTAACTCTTGCAAGCTTCCAATCTTGGGGGAAGATCTCTTTTGCTATAGATAAATTAAATAGTGAGGTTAGAGAGGGGCTAACAATTTCAGCTGCATCTCTTAGTAACCTGGAAGGGATATTATCTAATCCTGTGGCTTTAGCTAAAGGGAGCTTCTTTAGTAATCTGAGGACTTGCCTTCCTTCAATAGGTTTGATTTGAAATGAGGAATCTACTGTCTTTAGATAAGTTTTGAAAGATATATTATTATCGGAGATCTTTCCTGCTAATTTGGGGCCGATTTCGGCAAAATGCTGGTTCAAAGCCTCGGCGATCTCTTTTGGATCTTCGATCGTATTTCCCATAATGTTAATTTTGTTTAATATGGTTGTATTAACTTTATGGGACCTTAGCTCGTTAATAGCTTTCCACATTTTCTTCTGATCACCATTATTAGTTTTAATGGTGTCATGGAAGTAGTTTGCTTTAGCATTGCGGATATCATTATTCAATTTATTTCGGGTTTGTTTGTATCTTAACCAATCAGCTGAATTGTTTGTCTTAATTGCTGAAGCTTTCAGCCGATCCCTTTCAAACATTTTTCGTTTCAGGTCATGAGTGATCCAAGGAGATTGTTGGGGACGGATACGTTTTGATTTAAATGGAGCATGTTTATCAGCTACTTCTAGGAAGAGTATTTTCCATAATTCCCACGTCTCGTTAGGATCGTTAATTTGGTCTAACTGTTCCCATGGTTGCTTCTGTAAGTCATTCTGAAAGGCTTCAGGGTTAAATTTAGAGAAATTACGAAAAGTCAATAGTTTGTGTCCGGCATGCTTAGGATTTATTATTTTACGGTAGGCATAAACCAAGCTATGGTCGCTAAAACTTGTGTGTAACACACCAGAGCAAATATATTTTTCTGGATAATTAGTTACAACAACATCTATTAGACTACTCGTTGTTTCAGTAACCCGCGTTGGTTCCTTAATGAGTTGAGTTAACTCATATATAGAAATGCTACGGACTGCGTTCAATCGCATGGTCGTTTTATTCGTGTTGACGGTTTTATTGACTCGAAGTGATTGAACAGCTACCGCTTATTGAAGCGGCGTTTACGATTATTACTTCTATTTATAATCAAAATACGTCGCGATAAAAGACTTAATTCAAAATTTAATGAACAAATAATATTTCCAAGCATTTTGGGCTTCATCAGTTTACTTTATTCAATGAGAAAATTGTTTCAAGGAGGGGGGGGGGGGAATCCATAGAACACCGGGTTATTCTAGAAAACATATGTCTTCGTGAAATCGCAAACTACAGAATTGAGAACTCTTGGAATATTGTATGAATGTAGTTGACGAGTACTGTAGTTTCTGTCGTCTTTATTTTAACTAAATGCCTATTATTAATGTATAAAGTGCATAAAAGTGAATGTTATCTTTTCAGAAAGCTTGAATTGTTCCTGTAAAACAGAGGAGGAGGAGGAAGAGAATGCAAAAGCAAGCTGACATGCACAAAGTTTAGAAGCGTTTACCGGCGCAGATTTGAGGTTTGAGGTTCACGCTTTAGCTTAAAACGGTCAATTTGTAAGAGATTGACTCACCCGAATCTCAAAATCGAGTCACCCGAATCTCGAAATTTTTGAGATTGAGATCCACGGTATAGCTTAAAATGGTCAATTTGAAAGAGATTGAGTCACCCGAATCTCAAAATTTTTGAGATTTGAGATCCACGGTATAGCTTAAAATGGTCAATTTCTAAACAAATTGAGTCACCCGAATCTCAAAATTTTTGATATTTGAGTTTCACGGAATAGCTTAAAACGGTCAATTTGTAAGAGGTTGAGTCACCCAAATCTCAAAAATGGCAGGAGCCCATTACCAGGAGCGTTCCTCTGTTATGGGTTGGGTCCCCAGCACAGGAGTAGATGAGGCTATTTTTAGATTCGAAATTCCCGCGAAAAGAGGTTGCCGCCATGTTGGTGCCCTTAAACAATAGATTCCTCGTTAGCTTCTTTTGTTGGGGCACCAACATTTGAATCTCTGGGGATTGAGTGGAAACCAGCAATTCGAATTCCCGCGTTGAAAGTGAGAAGAATGATAATGAGAAGTGACGTTAGCTATCTGAATGGCAATGATATGCTAAAAACGCAATGCTAAAAATCTACCTCTGTGCTGGGGTACATCCACAGTGGGGAAGATGGACGCTCCTGGTAATGGGCTCCTGAAAATGGTCAATTTGTAAGAGATTGACTCACCCCAATCTCAAAATCTTTGAGATTTGAGATCATGGTATAGCTTAAAATGGTCAATTTCTAAAAAAATCGAGTCACCCGAATCTCAAAATATTTGAGATCCACGGTATAGCTTAAAATGGTCAATTTCTAAAAAATCCAGTCACCCGAATCTCGAAATTTTTGAGATTGAGATCCACGGTATAGCTTAAAATGGTCAATTTGAAAGAGATTGAGTCACCCGAATCTCAAAATTTTTGAGATTTGAGATCCACGGTATAGCTTAAAATGGTCAATTTGTAAGAGATTGAGTCACCCGAATCTCAAACATTTTGAGATTTGAGATCCACGGTAAAGCTTTAAATGTTCAATTTGCAAGAGATTAAGTCACCCGAATCTCAACAATTTTGAGATTCGAGGTTCACGGTATAGCTTAAAATGGTCAATTTGTAAGAGATTGAGCCACCCGAATCTCAAATTTTTTGAGATTTGAGATCCACGGTAAAGCTTAAAATGGTCAATTTGTAAGAGATTAAGTCACCCGAATCTCAAAAAAATTTAGATTTATGGTTCACGGTATAGCTGAAACTGTCATTTTGTTACATCGCGTTCAAATCCCTTACGATAAGGTAACAGGAATAAAATACCATTTTCGTAATAATTTGTCCAGTCTTTCTCTATTTGTGATATATGATTTAGGGGCTAAAGTGAAAGTGTTAGTTTTGTAGCATTTTTAAAACAACCATAAAGCCACGTTTTAGAAGGAGCTGAATTTGAAAACACCTCTAAATGTCATTTTTATATGTGAAGAAATTAAGTTTTTTATAAGTAACACAATAAAATGGCAGATTTGAAAATAGGAAAATAGGTAGAATTTCACGAATCTAAGAAAGTGTCGTTTTCGTGAAACTGCACAAATGTACATAAAACGATTAATCAGTTGAATATATCAATTTTCCAGTGAGACAAATGAAACCTTGTTCCAAGTATCTTTAAAACAAGCCATTTGGCCCGTATTGTGGCTTAAAGATGCCAGCGAAACAACGTTTTCTTGCAGTTTCGATTGAGAATTGTTATATTTGCCTTTCCGTTGATCTTTGTCTCGCGATCTGCCGTTCGAATGTATATTTAATATACATAAACATCAGGTGGGTCTCTTTATGTTTTCCTATGATAAGAAAACCCTTCCAGAAATTTTCAAAGATTTCTTTTCTACTAATCTCAGTATTCACATATATAATCTGAAATCCTATTTAATTAACCAGTCATCTCCTTAATTAACTGAACTATGTCTGCTCTTCTTCGCTCCCTTCTCGCAAAAACCTTTTCTTTCCAATCATCTTTCTCTTATCATAATATTAATATTCAGTATAATATTGTTAGATTATTAGCTCACGCTTAAAAAGGCAACCTAAAGTAATAAGTCTTTGGCTTCCATTTAGGTTGTCTTCCACTGTAATTTATTGGTATTTTTATGTGTGTACATGGTGGTTTGTGTGTAATAAAGATGATGATGATATTACCTATGTAAATGTTGCAACAGAAAAGTAGAAAAACATGAAAGGTTAATGGAGAATTTTCGAAGAAATACGAAGCCTCTTTTACGGGAAAGAACAGTTCCTTGAAGAGAGTAATGACATTCTTTACCACTGCGAGTGTGAACAAATAATCGATTATCAACAACCCCGCGGACGCGATGGATAAAATGTACATGTTTACAGGACAGTCGGCCGGTTATTGTGTAGGACACTTTCAATACATTTCCAGATGTTTTCCTTACGAATTCAAGGTCTTTGCCAAAGACAATCACTCCACTGAAACTCAACGATCAACAATCACGAGTCCAAAGTGAATCCTGCCGTCTTCTTGGATGAGTTGATTATGATAATTATGCGAAATAATAGAATATTAACGAATCAAAGATCGCTACCAGGTTTTCTGGTAGTGACGTCACTGGACGACATTATCGGCTATTGGATTCAGACGTCTCTCTCGGGAGGAACGAACCGGAGAAGACGGCTGAAATTCAGGCTAAGTCACCGCGTGCCTATATTTGCCCTTAAAGCACTCACATCAGTTTATAACCCTGAAACAAAGCACTCCTGACAGCAATAATGCACTCGATCCAGATCCTCGAGCTCTCTCGCCCTTTGAGATTATTCTCAAGTTGTTATGTAAACCCGAGGAAGGGAGACCTGATACATGTTTGAAATACCTCATTATTACATACAAACTGAGATTTACGTATGGAATCATTCAAACGAAAACCCGCTTCAAAATTTTCCTTTGCCAATCAGAATCTCGAAACGGCTTTTTCACACATGCGAAAAGCGTTTTCGTCCAATCAGAAAACACGTCAAAACGTACCGGGATTTTCAAACTGGATGTTGATATCGGAGGCGCCACTTTATATTAATTCACTACAAAAGTTGAAGGTTTTGACCTTCTTTTTAAATAGTATAATCTTGATTTTAAACAGCCGACTAGCAATGTTAAAACTTCCAAGTCGATTGAGGAGTATATTATCGACCAAACAAACACAAATTCTAAGAGCAAAATCTTAGAGAAACCGACGTAAAGGTACTTACATAATTTTATAAGAGAGAAAAAGGAAACATAAAATTGCGGAAAACCTGAAGCAATTCTACCGAAAGAACTCAACAGATATTGAAATAATAATAATATATATAACTTATATAGCGTTCTTTTCCAAAGTTCAAAGGCGCTTTACAAATGACATAAAAATGTCTAAAACACTTGAAAAATTACTATGAAACTGTATAAAACAAAAACAAAAAAGCACAGAGTTATAAGCTAAAACAAATTATACAGCATAAAATTGACGAAATAAATACGTTTTAAGACTGGATTTAAAAGTGTTCAGTGTAGACAAGAGTCTTATAGAGTCTGGGAGAGCGCACCACAGCGTTAGGTCTTGGTTCTACACCTTTAGCAAACATTTACTACTAGAACGTAGTAATCTACTCGGTGCACATTTCTACAATAAGTTATTTAAGTAAATCGATGCCAACCGTTAAGTGCATTAAAATTAAGTAATAGGATCTTGAAAGTAATGCGCTGAGTTACAGGAATCCAATGTAGTTCTATAAGTAAAGCCGTTACATGATCACAGTTTCTCCTACGCATGATTAAACGGGCTGCACAGTTCTGGACCAAAATATATGTCAAATCATTCTGAGTGTCAAACGAAAATACGGCGAAGATTACGAGCCTTCAATCCTTCTAGGAGTGATTTAAACTTCCATAGAGGATATAGAGCATAGCCATTTTAAAAATCGTAAATATTCTGTGACTGTGAGCATAGAAAACCTACAAGCCATTGAGCTGTCTGGAAACTCGAGCAAACAACTTAGAAACTTTATTTGTTGAATCAAATACAGTTCTAAATTGATGTTGAAGAACTATTTCAAAGCTTATGTCAGTTTATAGACTAATATTTTTTTTCAATTTTTATTGTAGCGAGCATATATAAATGTTAGTCTGCCTTTAACCGGATACGAAACGCAAAACAAAAAAATTGAGAGCTACGCGTTCAATGACAAGACGTAAATAAAACCTGAGAAAAATCTAATTAACTCACTCGTTCGTTCATTTTGTGAAAACAAACTCGTGCGTAAAACCATACACCAGCACTTTCCATAAAGTAATCTCTATTTCCAACGACATTCCAACCGCATATGTAATAGCGAGAATGGCAGATAATTTCTAGAAAGGTAACAGCAGGATTGAATTATGTCTCCTGTATGACAGAATATATATTTTGAGACGAACATTTGCATAGTCGCTCCTTGGAAATGGTTGATTTGCAAGCGTTACAAGTACAAATAGGTCGTACAGTGAGCAAATATCGGCTTTGGAAAGATTCTAAAACACTAGTAGTCTTACTGAAGAAGATGCTTCTATTTCCGAGACCTTACTCTGTCAATAAGAAGTATTCAGTGGATGTGTAAAAAATCCAGGAATTTTCAATTTGGAAAATATTTGCATTGGATAGGGAGTGAGCATGGAGGCCGGATTCAAGATTTCAATTCCTATGCAAACCACTGAAATAAGGTTAGTCATTTTCGAATGAAAGAAACTATAAAAGGAAGTAGACTATGTATGGGTTAAGCTGGCTAAAGAGTTGATATTTGAATACATTACTTCAAGAGAAACGTTTGAGCTATGTACAATACTGAATCAATTGCAATTGCACGACGGCTTCGCGTTGTCTGTTTGTTTTCTTTCCGTCAATTTCACTGACCGAAAGCCGTTAGAATGATAAAATAAATTCTGTTTTATTCATTATCTATTGAAATGACATTTCTTTGTGGAGATATTTATGACAATGATTTTATTCAGCCGGAATATTTGATTTCTTGGTTGTTAATAGACCGAGTTAGCTTCATACGTCACAAGCTAGTCACGTGGAATGAAATAGGCAAACACAGCATGAAATACAGTGTTTGTATGGGAATCCGATGCTAAATAATTTACGTAAAATCGAATTTATGAACTATTTACAGCGTGCAAATGTAAGATACCAGGCAAAAGATTAACTGATCAAAATTTGAGGGATGTAGCTGTGCTGGGAAGCGAGCAGTCGTGTTTTCGGTTAACCATGCATTTCTCTGTATTTGGATTAAGTCCAAGTCCGTGGGAAAATGTTTAGATAATGCATGGCAAACTGAAAACACGACTGCTTGCTTCCTACCACAGCTACTGAGATCCCTCACATTTTGATCAGTAAATATTTTGCCTTGTGCATTACGCTTGCAGGCTGTGAATATTTCAGAAATTCGATTTTACGGAAATTATTTGGCACTAAATACGTTAAATACAGTGTTTGTGGTTTGTATGGGAATCTGATGCCATGTTTACGTATACCCACTTCCGACCATGTGACCTCAAAGCTAAATCGGTCTATTGATAACTAATTTCAGTTGAAACACTCAGTTTGAATATTAAAAGTTCGAGACTTTATGTTTGTGTTTTATCGACAAATACAGCTACTTTGCTGACTGTACGATGAACTCAAAATTCCTTCATACTGCATTCATTATTATTTTTCGTTCATCGTACAGTTAGTGCGTGCCTGTATTTGCCGATAAATAACGCACATCAGTCACTAACCCCTAAATCGAGCACGCTGAGCATGCAATGAAATCGTGCGTTCCGAGGATGATCCCATAGTTTATATTGTCCTATTAGGTATAGTAGTAATATCATATCAGTAAAAGTTAATAAAGGGAAACAAATTAGTTACAATTTCATTACGAAATTCGACTTGCTAACTTTAACCCTCGGACGCCTAGCCTGAGCGCGTTTGAGCTCAACCGGTGAAATACTGAGTGCTAACTCAACCCTCCCCTTCAGTTCAAGTTTGCCTAGCCCGGGGTAGTTAAATACTGCTGACTTTTTAAGCCAAGGGCTCATACTTTCCCCACAATGCGATTCGGGGCGATTGTGCGGACTCGTCGACGGTAGGTATTGCTACTTCTGTAGGGTTTCCAATGAAATGTGCTCTAATTTTGAAAAAAAAAAGCCATTGCAAGAGAGGCAGAGTACATCATTAAGTCTAAGGACGCCTGAACAGTACTTGGTTTGCTTTTACTCAGTATAGGCTTTGTGAGGGGATTTCACTGGCTTTTTGTGTTTGTGCTTTAAGACACAAAAAATATTCAATGAAAATATTGAAATTTTGCAGTTGGTGACCTTTTTCCCATGCCAAACCTATTAGGATGTTTTTTTGTCACTTTAAGGCAGCGGCATGGATCCAAATCACCGCTCTTGCTTGTTGGGACAAAAGGCTTGTAAAAAAAACATACAGGACTCCCAGCCGGGGGGGGGGGGGGGGAGGACGACCCCCTAGTCATATTTTTGTTGATTACCCAGCATGCAATTGGAGGTCCAACCGGGAAAATGTGGTAGAGTGAAATGCAGTGTAAACATGGCGTGGGTCACAGTCGCTTGGTGTATTTTGTGCAATCAAACCTGGCGGCTGGAAAGATTAAAGAAGGTACTGTAACGACTCAGTGTTGATTTTGTTTGCTTTTGATTTCAAGTGCGAATGGGAAGGATTTTTGAGCCGATTTTCAGCCCCTCAAAATTCGTGAAAATCGAAGAAACGAAAAACGATCTCCAAAACAAAATGATTTTTTTCCAAAGCGTTAAAATCGCTCATTAGTACAATAATAGTATTTGGAGTTTGATTTGATCTACACTATTCTGCAGATATTCTAAAAACTGAGTTGTATCGTGTATAGTATTATTAAAGGGATACCCGAGTGAAAAACACATTGGGGCTCAAAAGAATCTTCAACATGTTCTTTGTTCAGAAAATGTATTAAAATTTGATCAAAGGTTTTTAGTATTAAGAACGAGCACCTCAAAGTTGGCCCCACGAAGACATGCGCGCCGCCATCTTTGTTTGCATTTACGGAAGTGACGTCACTTCGTCCCACCAGCCTTCTCACTCTCTCACTTATTAGGTGTTTTTAGGATGATAAACGCCTTAACTGTACCTCACATACATTGTAGTTCTTATACTTATTCAGAAGTCACTCGAGTCTTTTAAGCCATGTTGTTTTGCTGTTATTAAATGGCAGTTACGAGACCTTGTTGTTCGTCTGATAATTTCTCGCCTTCCCAATGCTTTTCTTCCTCCTCCCAGTCTTCTGAACTTTTCTCATAATGTCGTCTTCATCATAATTCCGGTTTCTGTAAGAATTCCTCTGCAATCTCGATGAAAATATATCCACTTTAATTCCGAGCGTGTGAAAATCATACAAAGACAAGTAGCCGCGATACGCTGGTGGGACGAAGTGACGTCACTTCCGTAAATGCAAACAAAGATGGCGGCGCCCATGTCTTCGCGGGGCCAACTTTGAGGTGCTCGTTCTTAATACTAAAAACGTTTGATCAAATTTTAATACATTTTCTGAACAAAGAACATGTTGAAGATTCTTTTGAGCCCCAATGTGTTTTTCACTCGGGTATCCCTTTAAGTGGTCTGTAACACACACCACATAAGAGCCGTTTCTCATCCAGCACGTTGATGCTAATATAGCGCCTAAATCTGCCATTATTGTGATCGGATTGTCGTGGATGGTAACTTTGAACAGTGGCTACGTATCTGATTTACCAGCACTGATTGAAAATGTAGAAATCCATTTCTTTGTTGCTCTTTTATTTCTTGTTTTAAGTACGCAATTGTAAATAATGAAATAGTGCGAAATAAAAAAAAAATCCTAACTCCTCACCTCCCATCTTTAGTCTAGGCAGAGAAACAATACTTCTCAGAGATTTGTTCCGTTATTACGCGAAAGTGATAGTATGACATTTCGAGAGTCGAGGGATGATCACCTCATTTGAATGCCCCTTCCAAGGCTCACTGACGTAATA
Organism: Actinernus sp. WN-2022; assembly: GCA_030867875.1. Lineage (NCBI taxonomy): Eukaryota > Metazoa > Cnidaria > Anthozoa > Actiniaria > Actinernidae > Actinernus > Actinernus sp. WN-2022. The sequence continues at coordinate 370,889 of JAOWCC010000330.1, forward strand.
ACACCAGGAATGTTAGGAATGTTTATGCCATAGAGATGTGCCAATCCTAAAACGCGTTAGCTCGTTACAAGGCTCTTTGTCGTGCTAACATCAGGAATGTTAGGAATTGCTGAGAAAGGGAATGTTAGGATTGTAAGCGAGTAAGTGACGTAACCCCAATAACTCAATCCTGCACTTGCGCACATCCACAACTTACAAAATGTCAACTGATCATAAGACCAGATATTTACAGAGATTGGGATAAAAAAAGATGACGTATACCTGGTTACATTCTAATAGCAACAGAGGAGGAAGTCATTACAGTTGTTATCTTACGGCGAGGTCCTTAGTTGTTATGCAGCGTTTAAAACGTTTAAGATTATTTTCTTCTATAAGTATATTCGATTCTATGTTGAGTTTTGACCATATATATGGCCCAGAAAACCATAGTTAATTGTATTAAGACTAGGAAGGTGAAAATCATGCATTTATCAAATTGTAGCCCTTATCAATGGGTTTAGATATTGCTAATAGTATGTGGATGGTTAAGATCATTCTAAACTTTGTACACGAGTATTACCGACAATGTTTGGTTAGCGTCTGTTAAGAAGACGATGCAGCTTTGCTCTCTTTAACAGCTCTTCGTACGTTGGCATCTTGATAGTATAAAATACCATCAGACCACGTTCCTGAACCATTTCCATGCAGTTTCCTATTATCGGATGCCTTACAGAAGTACCAGACTGTATGACAATATTCCAGACACAGTAGTATATCTGACTTATAAAGATTTGTTTTGTTGGCCGATATACCCGGCCAAAGTTATTGTAAGTTACCTTTAACCTTTACTATGTCCTAGTGCTATTAACGTTACGTATATCTTAGGTAACAACATACCTTGCTCTGTATCGTCCAGGAATGGGGGCGGGTTCTAGCGACGCTAAAAATCAAATTTATTTACATTAATTGATGATATTTGGGTCATAGCTAACTGATCTGAACATGGCTCTCAACGAACAAAGAAATAACCAACACCACGAGGTCAACATTTTATATATTTTTATTATCAAACTAATTAATTAATAATTCGTAATTCATGAAGCAAAACAAAGGAAATCACTGAGCGATAAGTGATCTGTAAATCTAGATTTCGTCCTGATTTACATAAACGTTTGCTTCGATTTTCTCGACCAAAATAGGTCGTATCACCAAAATAACTGAAAACATGACTCTATACACCTAGACGTTTGATGAGCCATATCCAGAATTCATGTCAGTGCTTTATGGAATTTACAAACTAAATCCATAAAGTAGGGTCACTCATTCTGCATCTACATTTTGTGAAAGCATTAATAATTCATAAGGGTACTAGCCAATCCAATGTGCTGAATGACACCACATGATCGCCTCTGTATACCCCAGTACAAACCTGATTAATAAAACATCAGGTTTTGTATCGATATACAGACCCCATGGTCCGTTATAGCTCTAGTAGTATTCTGTATCAGGTACAGAATACTAGATAAACTTGTGAGGGTAGTCTCACGACCGATCACAGACTTACCCTATCCCGGGACGGGTGAAATAACAAAGTACGTCTGCTCTCTTATTATGTACACACCATCTATTCCTTGTGGGACCTTTTCTACACGCTACGCTCTGCTCTCTTATTGCAGACACATTGTCTCTTCGATGTGGGATATTTTTTTGTTAGAAAGTAATTCATCTCACATCGATACCAAGGTGGGAGAAATCAAAGGTTAAAATTTTATGTCGTGCATATCAATGGATTTTAGTTATCTATTCATTTCACAAGTTAGATAAAATATTCGCGTCCGATCTGTATGGGCTGTACAATGGCTCACCGAAGTGGCTCGCCGAAGTGGCTCGCCATTGTAAATGCCCATACAGATCTCCCGCTCATATGTTATCTAGTACGTATTACTTAAAACGTATAACTCATAGTGTTTGCCCCAAGAGCGTATTAGGTCATCGTGGAGGCTTACACCAATATATAGTACATAACATACAATTCCTTCTAAAAAGATTAGAGTTGAGAGCAGAGTTTCCAAGGCGTAACGGAGTGTGTAAAACTGAGGATTATCAGTTCAGTGAATAGCTAAAAGTCTTATTATAACCCTGAGATATGCCAAACTGAATTTTATGAGATTATTTGGAAAGAGATAGAGACGAGTTCTCTCATTTTTTATGTAAGATCGTTACACAGCTTGTATGGTGGAGGGACAAACTCCGACCTTTGAAATCGTTTTGACTTCGTAGTAAATGGAGAACAATTATTGGCAGATCGTAAAGAAATATAAGTTCATTGGCTGACTCTCAAAGGGAGTAAGTCTGTTAAAAGGTTTAATAGTTTACTTGCCTTTTGGTAGATTTCTAAAATGTTTTTTTTCTCAAGACATTTAATGTAAGAGCGACGCCTGAACGGGCGTGGCTGCAAACCCCGTCAGCTCTTATATTATTATAAGTAATACCATGACAAGAGGGAAATTAGTGATTAAATTTCACCGCAAGCCGAGGGAGATCTCCGGATGCTTGATGGGAAATTTAATCACTAATTTCCGGAATTGTCATGGTAAACACACTATGCATAACTCGCGCGGTCACAACACGAAAAGGAGGCCGGTAGGTCCTCTGGAATGTTGAAGTTAAAATACTAGCAGGAGGTGTGAAACGTGTTGAACATGATTGTTTAGTTGAAAAATATTGCTAATCTGTCCTCATTTATCCTTTAATTTTTTATATATTACAACCAGCCAGGCGCATAGCAAATTAATTGCATTGTTTCACTGAACATTCGTTCAGTGCATTTCACAATCTCCCCGGGAGCTTCAATTTCAACATTCCAGAGGACCTACCGGCCTCGTTGACATGCTAGTTACCAGGAATTATGCATAGGGTCTATAACATTACTTTGTAATGCTCTGATCGCCGAGGAACGGAACGAATCTCTGAGAAGTTTAGTTTTCTCTGCCTAAACTAAAGACGTCGCAGTTGAGTTGCTTTCGAAAACGTTTTAATGCTTGATTGAATGACTTTGGCCTCCCCTGGGGACAAGTGTGTTGTTTTTTAGAAGAATAGCAGTAAAACACAATGTAATTATGTGCTTGACTAAATATTTAAAGGTCATGCGCATATGGTTTTTTTATGTATCCCACATGGAAGAAGCGGGTTTGAGAAATGAAGAGAAGAACGTGCAGATTGAAATACGTTATCCCACATGGATAATGTTGAAGGTTATGATGAAGCCTGGTCAGTTTGGGTTGAAATTTTTGACGCGGGAGCACAGGGCTACTTGTGCCAGAGGGAAGCAAGAGTTGATGCTTTTCCCCTTCCCATGTCCAGCTTGCGTTGTCTTCTAATTTTCCCTCATTAAGATGCAAAGGAAAATTAGAAATATGCATTGTTGAAGACAATTTCCCTTGCATTTGTAATGACCTAGCCAATTTAGAGATTAAATGTGTGTGAACAAACAAAGGAATCCGAGGCGATCATGGTATTATTTGTATAAAGAGAGGTCTGTTTTGGCTTTGTGCGTTTCGCTGAGAACGTCATGAATTTCGTTTTGCTCGGATCAACAAGGAACAACAAGTTATAGAAGATAATGTGTTACACTAGGGCCACATATTACAGGGCATGTCAGGTAAAAGGTAGCCTGCGTCGCATCCGAACTAAACCCCGGTTAAGTCCATCTGCGAAACAGCGACAGAAAACTTGTTCTAGACCCCCAGCAGCGTACCGTGATTTGAGTACGCGTTCTGATTGGCTTTTAAAATTGCTTTTTCTCACACGCCTTCTGACTGGCTAATTTTAAATGACTAGGATCGTCACGCCATGCGATAGCTCCAACAGCTGGTTACATCAGACGACATTCCATTCCCCATTTGTCTAGACCAATTACAGCGTAAATGTACAAATTAAATAAGCAACGACTCGCTTTTGTCGGCATTTTACACGAGCTCACTAGTTCAGCCTCAAAATAAATGATTTATTCCAAAATATTTGTTATTTCTTGATAAAAGCTAAGGACAGAATATATGCGAAGCTATTTGAACCGATTCTACATCCATATTTTTAAGTTTAGCCTCTATATTTCCACTAACGATTTCCTGCCAGACGAGTGTTCTGACGCGAGTGGTTCTTGGATTCTGGGGAGACTAACAGGTGACAGGCTGGTGACAGTTGAATGGTAAGTCAGAAGGCGTGTGAGAAAAAGCATTTTTATAAGCCAATCAGAACGCGTACTCAAATCACGGTACGCTGCTGGGGGTCTAGAACAAGCTTTCTGTCGCTGTTTCGCAGACGGACTTAACCGGGGTTCAGTTCGGATGCGACGCAGGCTAGTAAAAGGTATCGTTTGTATCATTTCCCAACATCAAATAATAAATTTTGGAGAATCACCCAGCTAGTTGATATACCCTTTCGAAATCATACTTTATGTTGCGACCAGAAAAGCTGCTGTGTAATTCCAGCCTCGATGTGTGAAATGTGCTTTGTATGCCAGGGTCAAGCTCAGTTTGGTGAATAAAGACATCAACTACGCGACACCACCCAGCTTGCGATTAATTTTCCACGAGCGTGGCCATTTATTCAAGTATCGCGATAATCACTAATACGTTTATCTCAATGAGGTGTTGAGAAATAAATGTCATTCGACTAAGGTGGGAACAGACAAACATCATACAACCGTACAAACTTTGAGATAAAGAGGTCACCCTTCAGGAGGTTAGAAGGGGCTGGGGGAGGAATTTTAATTTTAATTTAGAAATGCTGAGACGTTCACGCTATGACGGCTAGCAGTTAGGAGAGGACTTCTGAGAGATCTGCCTACTTAAAACTAAGATAGGAATCTGATACTCATTTAACTCACCCTTCCGAATTCTCCACTTGAGGACATTAGACCAGATTTTAGCTCTGACGTCAGGACTGGAAAAGGTGTAAAGGATTGGGTTAATGCCTGAGTTGATAGGAAGTACGAACACTGCGATCCATGCATACGCCTCTCCTGAAGAGCCGTGGAAATTACCAGTCAATGACAACACGCCAAGTATAATTACTGGCATCCAGCAACAGAAATCGGTCAAAACCACGCAAAACACTCTCTTGGCCAGAGCTGAGTCTGCTTTGCCGGTGGAACGAACTCGACGTGAGGATCTCCAAACTTTAATAAATATTGCGATGTAAGAAATAAGGATGAAGACAAATGCAGTGCCATTAGCCACGATGAAAACACCAACAGAGTATTCCCAACCCGCTGGTGTGTCTGCAGACAGTTGTAAGGGAAGGCAAACAGTTGAACGGCCGTAAAAGCTGAAGCCAGAAACTTGATCATTAAAGTAACTGGGAGCACATAATGGTGCGAAGGACACAGCAATACCAATCACCCACATGACAAGGGAAATAATCTGTGCTGCTCTCATGGTCAGGCGCCGAGCTGAGAAATCTAAAAGAATGCTGTTGACTCTGTCAGCTGTAATAGCGACCAGTACCATGACTGAGACCTCACTCGACAGGGTAGAAATAGCCCCAGCAACCTGGCAGTTTAGTCCAGATCTCCACTGAACATCATGATGGAAGTATTCACCCTGCCAAATTGTGTTATAGACAGCAAGCACCAGAAGGTAGACCCCCATCAACAGGTCTGCACATGCCAAGTTGGACAGCAGGAGTGCCTGGATGTTAGCTTTCTCGTTCCTTGCTCGCGATTCACGACTCTCTGCTCTTGTTCGAGATTCACGACGCATTATCACTGTCCACCAAATTATGACGGCGAGGTTACCAAAGGAGGCAAGGAAACCAAGGATCCAAATGCATGAGCGGATAGCAGTGTTCTTAAGCATGTCTTCACAACTCGAGAACTGGTTACCAGAGGAGTCACACTTGAGATTTGGTATGGATTGTTTTGCGTAACAACATAGGATGAAGCTATCCAGGGTCCTAAGACAGAAGTGCAGACTAATATGTTATTAATGTTCAAATTTCGTGCATTGTACAAAATCCAAGCATGTGATTGGCTAATGAGCGTGCATTATTGGTGACCACAGCACTCGACCCAGACCCTCTCTTACCTAGGGAAAGGGAGACCTAATACAGTGACTGAGTGAGCATTCGCTTAGCCTTAGTTACGTGTTTGGACGGCTTACAATCGCCTATTTAACAGTGAAAATGTAGACAATAACTAGAAAGGTAACGACAGGATTGGACGCTGTTTCCTGTGTGACAGAAAATATATATTTTGAGGCGAACATTTGCATAATCGCTCGTTGGAAATGGCTGATTTGCAAGTGCTGGAAGTACAACTCAACAAGTCCGAGTGAATAAAAGTTTCTACTACACTCTAGCAGTCTTACTGAAGAAATGGATTTTATTTCTGAGACCTTACTCTGTCAACAAGAGGAGAACGTTAAGCGAGAATTCAGTGGATGGTTCGAAAACCCAGGATTTTTTATTTGGAAAATGTTTGCATCGGAGCCGAGCACATGGAATGAAGCGGGTTTCAAATTCAAGTCAAGATTTCAGTTCACTGCCCCACTGGAATCTGCAGGTTAGTTATTTACGAATGAAAGAAACTATTAAAGAAAGTAAACTATCTAGGAGTTAAGCCGGCTAAATAATTGATATTTGAATACATGGCTCCAAGAGAAAGGTTTTCGAGTTAAATGTACAATCATACTTTTCGCCGGCTCACATTATATTTTGAGGCAAACATTTGCATAATCGTTTGTTAGAAATGGCTGATTTGCCAGCGCTGAAAGTACAACAAGTCAACATGTGTCCGAGAAAACAAAAGCTTCTACAACACTCTAGTAGTCTTACTGAAGAAATGGATTTTATTTCCGAGACCTTTCTCTGGCAATAAGAGGAGACAATGAAGCGACAATTCAGTGGATGGTTCTAAAACCTAGGTTTTTTTTATTTGGAAAACGTTTGCATCAGAGCCGAGGACACGGAGGCCGGTTTCAAGATTTCAATTCACTGGAATCTGCAGGTTAGTATTTTCGAATGAAAGAAACTATTAAAGAAAGTAGACTATCTAGGAATTAAGCCGGCTAAACTGACTTGATATTTGAATACATGGCTCCAAGAGAAACGTTTTTAAATGTACAATGTACAAATCATACTCGCAAGGCGTCAACTAAACTGACCGAACGCCAAAGTAAAATATTCTTTGCAAAGTTTATCTATTTAGTTGGATATTAAAAGTCCTGTTTTTATTCATTGTCTGTTGAAATGATATTTCTTTGTGGAGATATTTACCGTAAAATGATTTAATTCATGCGAAATATTTGACTTCTTTATGAAAAATTTATTGACCTCTATGGTATTACAATTAAAATTCACGGCTGACAGTGCACTCAGTTTGAATATTAAAAGGGTTAGAGACTTTATGTTTGTGCTTTATCGGCAAAATACAGTCACTTGCTGACTGTTCGATGAACTCAAAATGTCTTCATACTGCATTCGGCCTTCGGCCTCATGCAGTATTCATTATTTTTCGTTCATCGTACAGTCAGCGCGTGCCTGTATTTGTCGATAAAGAACTCACAAGCAGTCTCTAACCCTTACATAATATACACTTAATGACTAGCCCCGAGGGAGACAGTGAGTTTTGTTTCTCAAGAATGTCGATGTTTCCCGCGTAGTTATGGCATTTTTAGTAGCGTTTAGTGTCTTTCTTGTAACTTTGTTAGCTACCAATTTCTCTCTCTCTCTCGCTTGATAAAGAAGTAAATTGTTTCTTGGGAGCTAGTTCCAATTCAGACGCTTTCTTTCGACAAAAAAGGTCAGCTTTTGATGAAGATCTAGTAGACGTTTTGGTAAACAAATATTTCCCGCCTTTACCTAGCCAGTAGCGTACGCAACACCAGCGGGCCTTCAGACGTCATAGTTTTCAAATTGTTGGCCGCAAATCTGGGATGCAGGTTGGCGCAGTGGTAAAACACTCGCCTCTCACCGCTGCGGTCCCGGGTTCGATTCCTGGCTCGGGCACCTGATGTGAGTTAGGTTTGTTGTTGATTCCTTATCTGCATTCGAGGGTTTTTCTCCGGGTTCTCCGGTTTTCCTTCCTCCGTAAAAAATCAAGTGTGTCCAAAACAGTTAATGTAGTAGGGAGTGTGTGAGGAGTAAAAGCAGGCCCCCACCAGATATAAGCTGTAATACTCAGCCTGCTATAACAAATAAAATATATATTTATTTTATTTTACAGGCAATAGTTGGTTTTATTACTTGTCAGATGACCATAAATCAATCAATGAGGGCGCAGGTTATATCTGGAAAACATATGGCTGTATAACAAGTATTATAACATGACCTAAGCAATTTCTGCAATCTGATTGGCTGAGAAGAGTGGTATTTCAACGTAATAGTGAAATTACAAACTCCAAGGAGTGGTATTTCAAACTCCGGGGGGCCACTCACGAACATGAGGTAAGTGAGATGTGCGGCTGTACCGTGTCCAGGTTTGAGCCCAATTTCGAAAACCAAGTCTTATTTTGGAGCAAATCATCTATCAATTCAGGTTGATTTTCATAAATTTCATGGAAATTCTGGTTAATAATACGTTTTATTTTTTGGCAAACCGGGTCGGGCTCTAAATACAACACCTCACATACCTACCTTTATTATGCAAGCGGTGCCCCCCCCCCCCCCCCCCCCCGGTTTGAAGGTCAGTTACACTTACAGGTCGCCGAGCGGGTGTAGAAAACTACGAAGCTACGGAAGTTTACTGACGGTGGCAAATGCCTGGCTTTTGATGGCTAAAATTGAAAAGTTTGGTATAGAAATGAACAGCAATGTCATCTGTGCCTCTGGTAATGGAATCTTGTGGTGATTTGAGAAAGTTAAAAGTGATTTTCAAGTCTTCGAGTGACCATGCAGTTGGCAGACGAGGAAAGTTTAATTTAGGGAATGAAAACGGAACCGAAAATTGACGTTCATCTCGCTTAAACAACTGCCCAGTAACAGCTAACATTATTCAAGGACAAAATACCAACAAAGTAAGCCAAGTTGACTTTTAAATTTTCTTTTAATTGTTTTCTTTTTAAGCCATTGACAAGAAATATTTGGAAACTCGGTCGCATGAGACCCATTGCCGTGAGACAATTGATTCAAATTATCTTGTTCAAGTTAATACCTAAAGAAAAATACTTGTTTTAACTAAGTTTAAAGAACTTGGAATTTCATTTCCAGCTGCGATAGTGTCGTTCAGTTTTCTGGTTTTGAGACGTATTAACAGCTACTGTCTTTTAACATAAAACAGCGAAGTGACAACTGGTTTATTGTTTGACTTCAGTTGTGTTCGATTAACTGCCTGAAATCAAACTTCGCTCTTTTCTAGTGTCAATGTACCAGAAATTGACTTTTTTCACAGCTTAATTATAGCCACTCTCTCTCAGCTCCAGTCGATTATTAACTAAAGCCTTTCTTTGAGATTTGGCTGTTCAATTTGTTAAGCTAAATTATCTGCCACTTACAGGATTTTCACTAGTCATTAGCTCAAACTCAAACTGTCAAAGAAGTAAACAAACTCGGTGCACCAGTTGAAAGAACTGATAGAGCCTATCAATTCGGCTCTATAAAGAGTCAAATACACCTGGGCTGATTTGGCCCAACTCTTCCTTGGAGTTAACTAATATAAAAGCTCTTTGAAACCACATATATAGGCATGAAGTCTAGTGTCATGAGTTGATTCAGAAGCGCATTACCATGCACTGGTTGATTGACTATGCCGTAGAACCGGGGGGAGGGGTACTGAGAAGATTTTTGGGTAGGGATGTGCCGCGAGACTGACCTCAAAACACTGACCCTATCCCAGACCTAAAAATGCTGTTTACCATATCCTATCCTACCCTGGGTGCCAGAGTTTCTATTGCCCTCTCTAAGCCAAAGTTTATAAGAAGGCTTAGGGAGGGCAATTGACCCTCTGGTACCCAGGGTAATCCTATCCCAGACTTGAAGCAAAACAATATATACCCTATCCCAGACGCGAAACAAAAAATCTATACCCTATCCCAGATACCGAACAGTTTTAAATTAAAATTACCGCTACGAAATCCGTTGTTTTGTTTTAATATGGTATTTTAATTATAAGCTGTCAGTGTGGTCAAAAGAGCGCTAAGCATGGCGCCAACGACAAGTATATCAAAATCCATACCCTTTCCCAAATCAAAACCGTAAAAAGGATACCCTATCCCAGACCTCGGCAGCTCAAAAACCATACCCCCCCCCCTCCCCCGTGGCCGTATACTGCAGCGAGTGGCGGTAAAACATAAACTGGCAGAATCACGCAGGAAATTTTCTGAGATGCGGATTAACTATTTTAAATAGTCTCTACTTTGTGTGGAAGTTAGCATGTAAACTGCTAAAGCATTAATAAATGAAAAATACTACTACTATGGTGCATAGTCCACAGCGGCAACCGTGATTCCTGATATACGAGTAGAGACTGGTAACTACAGTACTGTAAATCGGTCAGCGGCATGCTCATGAGAACATCAGGTTTCGGCGGTCGAACGAATTTCAACGGTTCCATTCTGAACGGTCTTTTCCTACATTTGGCTACAACTTCAATGGATTTACAGAAGGTTAGCTAGTTTAAGAGTTTTGGAACCAAGCTAAGAACTCATCGAGATGTCGTTTGGACCCTAAATGGCTATTTATGGACTGGTATGCTTGGAGGAAAACGAAACACTAAAAACTAACAGTTCGAAGATGACGGTAAGTTTGCCGGTAACTGCTTTTATACACAGTTTTATTTTTAACTTTTAAAGTAATGACTAATGCTAGTAATGGTCCAAAGACCAAAGTAATTCGTAATTTACCTACAAGTAGATATGTTGATCGGTAGGTCCCTTAATAATACTTACAAAACGTAAATATAATGAGTATTTAATGGATGAACTAACTATGCAATTTGCTCACTCTCTCGCCTTTATAATTCTGCGACCAAGCAGATTCACATTACAACTTAAATACACATCGGCGACTCGAATTAACCATCTAGTTACAATTTTAGGACACTGCGTTGTGATTGAGTATATTTCTAAGGTAACAAGGTTGTTAATTTCTAAACGAGTAAATAATGAAAAGAATAACACAAAACCATAGACTAATCAAAGTATGCAAATGCCCCACCATATCCCGGGGGAGGGAGGGAATGGGCATTGCTGGAATTGACTGATGCATTAGAATTTGGACTTTTGTTTTTATTTCTTAATTAACTAAATAACATGTACTTTCTTTATTAGAATTTCTTTGATAGTGGGTATTTCCAATGGGCACACAAACAACTTGAAAATCAAAAACAATTTTGTTATTTCCTAAAATAATGTAAATTAAGTAACAACACCACTGCTAACAGTAAGTGTTGTACTCTTCCTTTTTCAGCATGTTCATGTATGCCAGAAAAGCAAAGATAGAACAGGAGTGGCAGGCATACGTGTACAGTATGCAACAAGTTTGCTGGTTGGCTAAGTACACATGGGAGAACACCAACAGATAAGACTTATAAAAACATAAACTAGGCTATTTTAGGATAATCACTAATCTTCAAAAATATACCTGTCCTGCTATATGAATGGAATACTTATAATAATTATGCTGACAACATTTTCTGGAATATTAATGCAAGGTATCTGTATAATGTATGAGCAGGGTGATTTTAAATAAATGCTAGGGACATTTTTAAATAAATGCTAGGGACATTTCAGCTGTCTCCTCTGGTTCGTTCCTCCCGAGAGAGACGTCTGAATTCATTTGACGATAATGCCATCCAGTGACGTCACTACCAGAAAACCTGGTAGTGATCTTTGATTGGTTCATATTTTATAAGTTTGCATAATTATCATAAGTAACTCATCAGAGAAGACGGCAGGATTTTTTGTTTCTGTTTTGGACTCGTGATGGTTGATCGTTGATGTATTGATGTGTCACATAACTGGACATATCAATACAAAAGCAATGTTTACTGAAAATCTGATTGGCTGATGAAGAGTGTACATGTATGTTTCTTATTGGGGGCAAAATTGTGTCCTTTTGATTGCTTGATAAACACTTTGGGAGGCCAAAGGCCTGGCACAAGTAATAACTAGTCAAGTAAGTTTCTCGAACAATAAAAATTGTGTCTTGTGTTCATGTTGTTTGATATTTGACACTAACCCGGTTTTCCCATGAGATAGAATGCACATTACAATTTATTCCACTATTTTGTCAAAAAGTTTGACCTCTGTTATTAACAAGTAATCACATGGGTCCTCATAAACTTAAGGATTAATTTCACTTGTGTCTTCAAAGTTGATAAAATTGCTCTGATCGCTGCATGACTTGGGAAATTTTGTAAAGTTTAAGAACATGTGAAATTAGTCCTTCATTTTACTTGACCCCATGTGATGACCTATAAATATTGGAGAGGAGTGCCCAATTTTTTTTATTCCTGATTCCCTGAGCCAGTGAAGATTTCAGAGGCTCAACAACAAAAAATATTAATGTCTAAACACTCGGTTAATATTATTATGGTTAAATTTTAGATAAAGCATGGGCATTTGTTTAACAGGGCCTCTGATAGTGTGCGATGGTGCGATCCCGCACAATTGATCAAAAATCGCATCCGATCGCATAATTCGCAAATTTCCGCACAATCGCGCATAATTCTAACAAATAACACAATATGAGTCAATAAAAATGGTACAACCTTGTGACAGTTGTCTTTGTGGTGCTTTATAATGCCATTTCACGGTAATTTACTGCCCAAAACATCGCAAGAAAGGACAAGAAACGATCACCATTCGATACGTCCATTCGATTTTGTCAACGAAAACGTCCAGGCGTTCTTGCATTGCTTCACGCGCCAGGGATCTGGTACTGAATTAATTCTAAAGTGTATTCTCATTGGTGCATAACGAAAACAATGGATAGAGTGTTGACCACTCAGAATCATTAATATATTCCATGTTATTGTTTGCTGTAAAATAGTCGCTTTTTCGCGCGAATCTTGATCTCATCTGCTTACACAATGTATTTCTTGTCGTTTTTGCCTGAAATTTTCTCAAATCATAGTTAATAGAGTGGAATGGTTAGGAAATCCGGCAAACTTCAAAAGGGCTAACAAAGGCGCTGCGATTGAGGTTGGAAGGGGGCAAGACAAAAGATTGTGCACTATCATAGTTCATTAGCGTTCCCTGAACGACTGAACTCACACGTTTCTATTGGCTGATTGACTAACATGTTGGAATTTCTATTGTGTTTTGTGCACGGTAGTGGTCGCGATCGAAACAAGCTAACGAAGACCTATAACAAAGAAGGTCCCTGAGTTTTCTAACCATTCCACTCTATTAACTATGCTCAAATGGATAAGTTTTTAGTGAAATCTGCTGGAATTTCTTCCGAGAAGAAAAAACGAGCCCACCTACCGACTAAAATTACAGCTTCAGAACGCGCTAAAGGCTACGTAAGTGTGCAGAAGAGAGTTTTTTTCTCCTTAGACCATGTATAATAGCTTAAAATGAGCTAAAAAAATCGCATAATTTGCTGCATAATGAGCTCTGAATTGCCGCATAATGAGCCCTGAATTGCCGCATAATTTCCGATTTTTTATCGCACTTTATCGGAGGCCCTGGTTTAAGAAAATGCAGAATTACAGAGGTTACATGACTAAAATGCATTGCAGTACATTTTCAATGTAATTTGTATTTTCTCAAATACAAGCCGTTGCATTTCATGAAATTTGGCTCTGTGGACCAGGTTGTTCAAAGGGTTGATAGCTCAGGGCTTTATCCGGTGGATAAAGTTATCCACCCTTTGACCAACCGGGCTGGTCTACAGAGCCAAATTATATAAGTAAATATCAGGGCTTGTATTTAAGAAAATACAACTTACATTGTACATGTACTAGTTGCAATGCATTTTAGTCAGGTAACATTTGTAATTCAAGTAATTCTGCATTTTCTCAAACAAATGCCCATGCTTTACTTAAAATTTAGCCATAATAATATTGACCCAGTGTTTATTAGACATTAATATTTTTTGTTGTTGAGAGCCTCATTTCTGAAATCCTCACTGGCTCAGTGAATTAGGAATAAAAAAAAGGGCACTCCTCTCTAATATTTATAGGTAATAGAATGGGGCTGACTAAAATGAAGGATAAATTTCACACATTTTAAAATTTACAAAATTTCCCAAGTCATGCAGCAAAGCAATTTTATCAATTTTGAAGACACAAGTGAGATTAATCCTTATGTTTACGAGAACCCATGCGATTACTTATTAATAACATAGAGGACGAGCAGTTTTGTCAAAATAGTGGGGGGGGGGGGGGAGAATTGTAATGTGCATTCTAGCCACCTTTTATCCACCCTTTGAACAACTGAACCCTTGCATGTATTTGAACCTGCCCCAGTATTTTTAAACATGAACACTTTTTCGTATTTGCTTGACAACTTCATTTTTATAGTCCTTTTGAAACCAGAAACATTCTTTCCTCTGTCTATAATTATATGGAAAGTAAAAAAACTGGTATTCCCTTGTTCATGTAAAATGGCATATTGACAAGATGTTTAGTTAAACTTAATTATAAGGCTGGGTTTTCAATAAACATTGTGGTCTAGAATAAATGCTGGGCCCTGTAAGTTATTGGTATGTCTATACATTTTTTTAGTAGATTTCATGAATCAGATATAATAATAACACTTGAAACATTTCTTGATCAGTGTGGTGCCCTAGAAAGTGTAAAGCTTGCATGGTCATAGCCTGGGAAACCAGCTGACTCTTATCGCTCCCCCACTCGCAAAAGAGACGTCTGGGCAGCGAACCAGAAAATTCCATACTGATGACGTAGCACATAGCCGTTTCACAATGCATAAATTAGTTGCAATTCTCAGAAGCTGAATACGAACAACAGAGTTCTTTTCAAGGAATATAACTACCAGCAAGGCTGTTCGTTTGCTTGGCAGTGGATCACTGTCATGAACAACCATAAAATTCAAGCCTATTTAGCGTGTGTCGGTAGCTAGTTTGCTTCGTTCTTTCAGCGGTTCGCCCTGGTCAAGAAAATTTGTCCTACGACTGTCAAAATATAATAGTTGTTTGTAATTTTAAAACCTACACACAATACAGCAGGCCACTTTTCAAGCCAGCTCTTTTGCCAGGTCAGTAGCTGAAGAGGTTAGCTACAGAATGCAGGTATTTTCAAGGTATACTACCGAGGCTGCCCGTTTGCTTGGTTGAATGGCCATCACGTTCATGACTCATAGCGCACTTACATGCATGTAATCTTTATTCATAGCAGAGATTCACTGCCTAGCAAAAGATATGGCTTGAAGAGTGGCCCTGCATGAATGATTTAACCAGCAACAACCACTCATCCAGTGTTCTGTGATAGCTCAGTGTGTGTAGGTTTATATGAAATTATAAACAGTCAACTACTACAGTACCAGTTTTTGACCACTTTACTCGGTGTAAATGTTTTCACAGTATGACATTTCGCTTTACTAGCAGCTGAAAGAACTATGCAAAGGAGCCACCAACAGCACCACAATTTTGAAATATCACTCGCGGTATTTATGCCAAATATCACTACACATCATGCTATTACCTATACTAATTGTCGAATAAAAAATATTAATAAAGCCTAACAATAATATATAACTGATCTGCTAATTAGCCTATAATATTGTAATAATAATAACTATTGAACATTAATCTTAATATTAAGACTTTTAAGAGTCACGGTAAGGAAAGAAACTACGTTTGTAACGCTCTGTTTTACATCTATGAAGGGTGAGACAAGTGCTATTGCGCATTATAAAATAGCCCACAGAAAATACGCGCTCTGATTGGTTGAAAGCCGTGTTTCTATAACTCTATAGAAACATGGCAAATTATGCCGGCATCGTGGCCTTGAACTCAATTTGAAACTCGGCGAAATAATTCCTACACTTTTCTAAAAACATTGAGCACTAAATTCAATTCGACGAAGAACCAGCTACAGTATTGTATAAAGAAACGACAATGTGTTGTTAGTTTAGAAACAAGCCGATGTTTTATTGAACTCAAAACAATCTCAAAGTACGAATTACAACATTCATTTCTGTGGACAAAGTTGAGTTGCTCACAATTTGTGCGATATTAAACAATCATTTTCGCCAAAACAGTCTATTTTGGCTGACTAAGCTCAATTAAAAACTATTGTCTGGTAGATTTAAGCCGGAGAACTTAAAGAAATCCTGACTTAAATATTTCTAGATGCACAAAATAGAGGTTGACATAGAAATGGAAATCAAAAATACAGCAAAATGTGGAGCACAAACCTGACAAAGTTGAGTCTTGTACAGATGCTAAAACTCCATCCAACGCCGTCCCTTTCGACTACTCTTGGTTAATTGAGGAATGTACGGTTCAGTATGACTCTCGACAGGTGCCGTAGAGGATGAGAATAGCAAGGAAATCTGATCAAGCTTGAAGTGTCTGATGAAAACAACCTGCCGTCCGTATGCGACCGCATGAGGCATGACACACGGCGAATCGACGAAGAACTATATTCTAGTCCTTGGAAGACAGAATGTACAAAACAACTGATGACCCGAGTAATGACTTCCATGCTTTGTAGCTCTAGATTTTAAAGAGAAATCCAAAATATCCTCCTTTCTTGCAACACGTCTTGATCTCCTGCAAACTTTGTTTGGTACGAAAACCGGCGCCTTCTTGATCCACGCCGTGAAGTCCATGAGGCGAAATGAACTGTTGAACATTACGTGCTTCCGTATATTGTCAATCAAGTTTTAGCATTAGTCTATAGAGCTTCTTTTTCTTCATCATTCTGTGTAATTTTGGGCTCCAATTAAAAGGTTTTTCGTAGCTAGGGCACTGTTTTCAAACTCACTGAATCGGATTGACAAAACTGACTGATTTAGTCATGTGATAAGTTCATGACGTACGACTGCACAGTTAGGAGAATTTATGTTTTGATGATCATAATAAACGCGCGATTTTTCTTTTTTGTACTTATTTTCTGTGGGTTATTTTATAAAGGAAATAGAAAACATTTCCCCTTGTTTCTATAGAGTTATAGAAACACTTGTGGAAGTTTGGAAGAACTCGAAATAGCTGTGGAAACACTCGCCCTTCGGGCTCGTGTTCCCACTGCCATTTCTCGTTCTCCCAAACTCCCACTCGTGTTTCTATAACTCTATAGAAACACGGGAAATGTTTTCTATTTCTTAAGTGTAAGGCCATTTTCGCTAATTAAAACCTGGTCGAAGGCATAAGGTGGTGCAGTAAGGTTGAGACACTTTATTAAACGTCGGTTTAAAAAAGGCTGCAAGGACAAATGTTACAAACAAAAGTGTAGCCGAATCTGTGGAGATCAGGATCAGCAGAAGGATTGAAATATACGAAGACAGCAAGGCTGATCGAACGGCTGTACAATGTTATTTATTGTACCCTATATTTCGGTTCGGCAGAACGAACCTTCTTCAGGGGTTTTATGAGCTAAGTCGAGAGGTCGGTTTGCCTGGTATAAAGCTTCAGACAACCAGCAAGACCGAGGGTGTCAACGTAGTAAAAACCAGGCGAAAGAATTATCAGGGCCCGTTTTTGAACGAGTTCAATTGCGTAGGACAGATAAGAGGGA
Source organism: Actinernus sp. WN-2022 (assembly GCA_030867875.1). Lineage (NCBI taxonomy): Eukaryota > Metazoa > Cnidaria > Anthozoa > Actiniaria > Actinernidae > Actinernus > Actinernus sp. WN-2022. Next base: position 388,509 of record JAOWCC010000330.1, read on the forward strand.
ACTGTGGGAATTATGCCATACAGGGCAGCAGTAAATGTTAAAAAGGTCAGAGGAAGGTACACCACTGCGTTTAAGAACTCGAAGGATATGTAAGCGTTTGAAAGCTTTCATCAGCATGTAGTCAACATTGGTATTCCACTTCAGATAATTGTGTTGGAGGATGAGGCCAAGTACTTTATGCGACTGGACACTCGGGAAAAAGAGAGAGTAAGTTACGTTCTTTACATTTTTTAGGGTTAAGTTTCATGTAGTTTGAAGAGGGCCATGAATTAATGCTGTCAAGGTCAATCGGGATCAAAGAGGTTTCATTCACAGACACAATTTCGGAGATGGTTATGTCGTCAACATATTTCCAGTAGTTGGAGGATGAAGGAGAGGCAAGCTTAAAGTGCCTATGAAGCTTATTTTATTATTTTAGATATCAATTCTACATCAAGTGAATAGTAGAATGGTACAATATATCTTGCTTTGAATGCTGTGCCGCTGAGTTAAGGAGGTTTTAATATCCAAAATGATAATTACATGACGTCAGGGGAGGCATCTGCAATCACTTCTTAGTGGTTGTGAATGGGCGTTTCTACTGATATAAAAAAACAAATTTCTAATATTACTTTATTTCAACCATGCATGAGTATAACACTGACAATTTTTAAAATTTGTTTAATTGTAACAAAAAAAATTGTATAATAATGGTGCCTCTCCTGACGTCACGTAATTAGCATTTTGGATATTAAAACCTCCTTAACTCAGCGGCACAGCATTCAAAGCAAGATATATTGTGCCATTCTACTATTCACTTGATGTAGAATTGATATCTAAAATAAAAAAATGAGCTTCATAGGCACTTTAAGATCATTAATCATGATAAGAAAAAGGTTCGGGCCTAATTTGGTGACTTTGAGGCACTCCAGCCAAAACAGGTAGCCCGGCATTCAGAAATAACAGAGCCAAGCTTAACAGACTGTCGACGACAAGAAAGAAAGCTACAAATCCAAGGGATAATAGACGTTCTTACACGAATGTCGTTAAGATTACGAATAACGATGTTGTGATTGAGCCGGTCGAAGGCTTTACTGAAATCGAGAAAGCATACCCTCAAGTATTTGTCAGGGTTGTCAAGGCTGATAGCCAATTGTGAAGAAGATCAAGTAGACAGAAAGTAGTATCAGCCCTTGATTCACGGGAAATTCGCGCGGCCGCCCACCAGACTGACCGTAATACGCACGTGCAGACGTTCGACCGCTGTGTGACATTGCCCACGGATGTTTCGCGACATTAGGTTGCAGTCCCTCATTTGCGCTAAAGCGCACGTTCAATCGTCATCAGAACGAGGCTTCGGAAAATGCCTCTTCGAAGAAAGAAAATCGATTTCGTAGTGTTGACAGATTTCTAAAATTTTCGTCGTTTTTGAAAGGCCCACTGCCTGTATTCGATTATCAGCCCTTGAGGTACCCTTAAGGCAACCAAAGATTTGTTAGGGTCAAACTTGTCAAGGATATCATGGATCATCTACGACACAACGAAGTCTTCGAGGACTTCGACTTGAAATTGGTATAATTAGGTTCGTCTACACTGGTTACGGGCTTAGTCTTTGGTAACGGAGAAATGAATTAAGGAATCTTTCCAAATCGGAGGCACGACACCTAAGGAAAGAGAAGTATTGAAAATAGCTGTTACTGACACGGAATGTTCAAAATCAAATTCTTTGATAATTCTATTAGGTATATAGTCAGGGCCATTGGACTTATAAGGGCTTATCTTGAGTAGTTTACGACAGACCTCAAATGACTGAATAATAGGTACTTGTTCAAGGGCAGCGAGATAAGGGGGCATACTACAGAGGTCAATGGGAGGTAAATATGAGTACACTAACAAAATGTGTATTTATAATTTATAGAGTTAGCAAGTTCATGACCATATATGTTAGTACCATTCTTTTCTAAATTTATAACAGAGGTGTTGTTTGGCTTACCGGAGGGTTCCACCAGGATCTAGGGTAACTGTGTTTAAGGTGCGAGATTTTGGTTTTATAAAATTCTTTCTTTCTGGACAAGACTTCGGTTTTTACTTTCTTTCAAAAATGGATTCAGAGATTTCTCTAGAGTGAAAGGTCCACTGCCTGTCTTCGATTAACTGCTTAATGGAGGCTGCATCCAAATCTTTTCAGCATTGTGGAGTCGAATCGTTTTCAAAGGAAAGAAACAGTTAATCGCTTGGGTGAGATAGGCGGTAAATGACGTCGCCAACTGGTCAGCAGATGCAAGGGCAGGATCAGGGTAATAAGTTCATGTCCTAGATACAACAATAGGTTAATTACGTTCTATTATGTTTCGGTCATAGAACGTCAGTAACATATTGGTGTATCTAGGACATGAACTTATTACCAGGATCAGAGAAGATTTGGAACCACTCAAGCGGGCTCGATCACCTGCCGAAAGGCTCACGTGCAGACCGAGGAAAGCGGCGCAAGTGGCAAAATTAGCACGGGTACTAGGACTAACTGAGATAGGAAACCAGTGGCTTATATTATGGTCAGAACTACCTAAAGGGGAGCGATTTGAAACTCGTAATAATCAAATCTAGAATTGATTGTCCTCTAGTGGGCTTCATCACGAATTGCTATGGTAATGATGTGAATGTAGGTCAGAGATATTAACGCAATTGAAGTATCGTAAGACAACAACTCCGCAGTCCGGGTTGGAGGTACAAAATAAGTCAACAGAGTTACTTAAATGTTGAACAAGTTCACGTTGATCTGGAACCGACATATTCGGGCGGCAGTATGCAACAAATGCGAGACGACACGTAAGATGGCGAGGAAGGCGGTTAGGTCTTAACGACAACCACATATACACTCAAATTTAGGATGTTCAAGATCAGATCTACGTTTGCACTTAATTCTGTCTGCTATGTAGGCACACACACCATCTCCGCGACCCTGATGCTGACAAGATTACTGGCAATACCATCGTGGAGCCAGGTCTCGTCAATAGCGGCAATATCAGCAGAAGTAGAGTCAAGGTGGACAGCAAGTTCATCCACTTTAGCCGATAAAGAGCTCGCGTTGCACAGTAAAAAGCTAGGTTTGATTTATTTTGCGTAGACGCTGGGAGGCATTTGAAGTTCGCTGGTGCTTCATCGCGCTTGAGAGAGTTACAATTTCGGTAACAACCTGCCCGTAGCCGATCCTGTTTGCCGAGTAATTCGCACGGGTATACTAAGGTGGGACCCAATAATGGGTTTCCCATGTCGGTGTTGATTAAAGACGAACTTGGGTGAACTAATATTCATAGACACCGAAGGATAAATTTGTATGCAGTTAGCAATATTATGGCTAGCTGACATAAAACTTCCTTTGCTGAAGCCGCGCCACTGGCTAGCTAAAGGCGGGAAATGTTTGTTTACCAAAATGTCGGCTAGATCTTCATCAAAGCTGGCCTTTCTCGTTGAAAGAAAGCGTTTAAAATGTAACCAGTTCGAAAGAAACAATTCACATTTTAACAAGCGTGTGAGAGAGAAATTGATAGCTAAAAAAGTAGTAAGGAAGACACAAAACGCTACTAAAAATGCGGTAGCGACGCTGACAGCGTTTTGTGTCGTAAAGCAGCTTCCCGAAGAGAAGACGACACACCTACCTTGTATCAGGTAGGTCCTGTATTTACGCACAACTTTGCCTCTAACATAACTTATGTCTATAAAACAAAATATGCGTCTCGGGAAACATCAAGATTCTTGGAAAACAAAAGTCACCATTTCCCTCGGTGCCAATCATTAAGTGTTTACAGAAGTCGGTAACCAGAAGTCTCGATGGGTCATAGTACATGTAGGTCTTGGCCATCAGTTTACGGTATAATCTATTTCTAGAAATCGATTCTCACTAAATCGATACCCAAGCGTATCGCACCTAATTGCACCAGCAACTCTGCTTGGTCCAAAGCATGAACGCATTTGTTCTAATAAGATAACTAATGTTGTGTTTATAAAACAAACATGGATGCCATTGTTGTTCACCCACGAAAGTAGTTTGAGCGCCCTTCTAAAAATAGATTATACCGTAAACTGATAGTCCGCACCCATTACTTATCGAGACTTCTAGTTATGGAGTAATTTGCCGGAGTAATTTCAAGAGCTATGATTGGTCATTTGGCGGTCCATAACTTCTCGTATTGACTTCAAAATTGAAGTAAAGCTGATATAATAAACATCTTGCTAAACTCGCTAGCTCGGTCCGTACCATATATTGTGGATCCTCATTCTTTTCTTTTTTTATGGCCTGCGCGCTTTGCACTTGGACAAAAAACAGGAATGACTGCTCCAGCGTTTCGAAAGTACAGTTTAATAAATACGCCTGTACCTTAATCATTAAACTGTTACTCAGAATTCCAGACTCCTTTAAGCGTTTATTGATCCCCAATAAAACAACAATAAAAAATAACCTACGGCAAAGACCTCGCGTTCGTTCATTAAGAGGTATGTACAGTCCAGTTTTCGAAATCAGGTAAAACAAAGGCATGTAGACACAGGGTGTTCGTAATAACATGTAAAAAGTGTTAAACTAATAGTCCATTTTTAGGTTCTCACGTGTACGGTGATAAAGAAAACAATAAAAGCATCTTGGATTGGTTTTGCCTGAGTTTATGTTAATGTTTGAGATGGTTTATTGTTCAGGCTACTGTTGTAAATTGATATTTTAATTCCCCGATGGTCGCCAATTTCAAAGAATAATTCCTTCACAGCAATTTATTTTCCTTTCCTTTCGCTCCATCACTCCACTGAATATCCCACTCATGTTAATACCTATTATTCAGTATTTATTATCACTCCACTGAATATCCCACTCATGTTAATACCTATTATTCAGTATTTATTATCACTCCACTGAATATCCCACTCATGTTAATACCATTATACAGTGTTTATTATCACTCCACTGAATATTCCACTCATGTTAATACCTATTATGCAGTGTTTATTATCACTCCACTGAATATCCCACTCATGTTAATACCTATTATACAGTGCTTATTATCACTCCACTGAATATCCCACTCATGTTAATACCTATTATACAGTGTTTATTATCACTCCACTGAATATCCCACTCATGTTAATACCTATTATTCAGTATTTATTATCACTCCACTGAATATCCCACTCATGTTAATACCTATTATACAGTGTTTATTATCACTCCACTGAATATCCCACTCATGTTAATACCTATTATACAGTGTTTATTATCACTCCACTGAATATCCCACTCATGTTAATACCTATTATACAGTGTTTATTATCACTCCACTGAATATCCCACTCATGTTAATACCATTATACAGTGTTTATTATCACTCCACTGAATATCCCACTCATGTTAATACCTATTATACAGTGTTTATCATCACTCCACTGAATATACCACTCATGTTAATACCTATTATACAGTGTTTATGTGGTTATGCCACTGTAACGAAATATCCCATCGCACTTGGCCTCACTCTCATGCTGTATTTACGTACCAGTCTCCACCCATATGAGTACTCGAAATTGGGCAATTGAAACACATCAAATGTTTCAAGAATGTTTATTGTAATCTCATTCTTATAATATATAAAATATTTTTTTTGTTATAGCAGGCTATGTATTTCAGCATAGCTGGTAGAGGCCTACTTTCAACTCCACACACACTCCCCACTACATTAATATATTTTTATACATACTACTCTCAAACTCATATGTTGATTTTTTACGGAGGGACAAAACCGGAGAAAACCCTCGTAACAAGGGAGAGAACAACACAACAAACAAACGCAACTCACATATGGCACCAAGTCTGACTCGAACTCAGGACACAGCGGTGAGAGGCGAGCGCTAACACACTGCGCCACCCATGCCTTAAAAGGCGCACTAAAGTTATTTATTATAGTATACCCTTAAGTCTTAATTACACTCTTTTAAAGCAACTCTTGAAAGTTAGTAGCATAGCATTAACGTTTTACCCACATTCTTAAATATTTGTACATTTAATCGTCCTTTTACTTACAGATGTTTTAAATTCCGCAAATCATCAAATGCATCTTTGGGAATATCCTGTTCTTTAATAGAGTTCTTATGTAGTGTGCTATAACAAGGAAATAAAGACGTTTTAATAATTTATCTATAACGTATAAACAACAACGAAACCGTATATACGGTTTTGTGGCAATACCCACAAAACAAAACAAACCTTTACTGCCCCCACAAGCTATTCTCTACAGTTCGAATTCGAACAGGCACAGGCCCTATATACGCTGGTATATCTGAACGGAGTACACAATTTTTTTATTAAAACTCATAGTCTACTCCACGATCGGCATTATTTTATCGTTTCAAATTCGAATCTCAGTTCGATCTTCGAAAACTGCCGCGCTCATTGTTCTGATCATGTTGACATTTACATAAACTCAAACAATGCATGAAGACGCATGTAACGCTTTTCAGATCGCAATGTTCGACACAATAACGACAATTCACTCATTGGTTTAGATTTCTAACCCTTTGTTGACGATCCAATCAGATATTAGGCAAGGCTACTCCTGGTCTATATAAACGGATCCCATACGCACTTTACAGTTAAAGTGCCCCTCAACCCTTTTGCAATTTTTATATAAATGAAACTTTGAAAGGTTTTGAGTACTTCTGCGAAGAAATGTTTGGCTTACAGAGGATACTCTATGTTCTAGGCTTGTTTGAAATGGTGAAAATGTGACCTCTCCTGACCCATTACCGTGTAAGAAAAAGCCTGGGTCGATTCCCTATCTTACGTCACCTCATTAATGCATTATTGTCCATGACGCATTTCTATCACAACAGCATCGATATATAGAGAATATACACAGTCTGTGAGATTTTAGTAAAGAAAACACCTATTTTAGACAAAATGCAAAATATTTATTCAAGTTATTGCAAAGTCGAATTAATTGGATGACGTAAGATAGGGAATTGACCCAGGCTTTTTCTTACACGGTAATGGGTCAGGAGAGGTCACATTTTCACCATTTCAAACAAGCCTAGAACGTAGAGTATCCTCTGTAAGCCAAACAAATATTTGCATAAGTACTCAAAACCTTTCAAAGTTTCATATATATAGAAATTGCAAAAGGGTTGAGGGGCACTTTAAACTTGCTCTCAATCACATGAGCAACCACAATATGCTACAAGCAACTGATGAAGGAAACCGATTTAAGTTTCCGAAACCGGTCTTGCTCTCATTAGCACTCTAAACAAGTTCTTTACAGAGGATCGTTTAGATCCCACTATCCTCTCTCATAAATAAAGACCCCATTAATAGACTCTTTAGTCTTCAACCGGGTTCAGATTCCTCCATGAGACTTAACAAACCAGCACTCGAGAAACGATGTAGAAGGTGCGGCGGTGGCAATACCCACAAAACCCTTTCACTGTTGTGGTCACGATATTAGTGTTCTTTACGTGTTCTAAGTTACACAATTGCGAGTCAATGGATATTTAAAGCTTTATATATATTCAATGTATTCAATGATCTTATTGTATGTAGTCTGAACATAACTCAAACGTGATCATTATAGAGTGGTAAAGTGATGAAGTCACAAAACAAATTTTCGCTTTAACAATGTCTGAAAGGCTGCCGTGAAATAACCTCACACACCAAAAATGAGGCAAATTAGTTAAAATGCGACTGAGAGATGAGCAGCTGAATACATAATGTTCTTTAACAAATCACTGCATTTTTCGAAAATACAGTGATTTGTTAAAGAAAATTATGTATTCAGCTGCTCATATCTCAGCCGCATTTTAACCAATTCACGAATTCACATTTTAACCAATTTTTGCGGTGGTCTTTCAATATCGATGGACCAAAAGTTAAAATTTGGCAAATACTCCAGTTTCCTAATCGAGACTTACCGCTGAATGCAATGACTACAGACGCATGTACTGGGGCTTAGCCTCATTCTGAAGTTAAACATTCATAAATACCAGCGAATTCCAGCGAGAAGGTGGGCTATTCACAATCCTGCGTATTGTTGTAGTTTCGCATTTTTCACCTTCTCGCTGGTATTTAAGAATGTTTAACTTCGAATAGAAAACTGGAGTACGATTACGATTAATTTATTCTTACACTTTCCAGGAGATATTCTAACAATGTAACTTAGAATAACTAGAGACTATAGGTAGAGAAAAAAAATAAAAAAATTACATATGAGTGTACAGAGGCCAAAGTAGCAAAGTTTTCGAGTTGGCCTCTGCGACATCAAGAAATAGTAATATAAATTATGTGAAATAATTGTCTAAGAAAATTCAGAGCAAACAGCATGTTGGCAATTCGTCATAATGGCAATAAGTAGACGGATAGAATAGGAAAAAAAGAAGGAATACTATGTTTGATTTTCTAACAATATTTTTTTGTAGTCTTTCTTAAATTTCCATTTTCCCAATTGTTTAATGTTGAGTGGAATTTCTTCCCATACTCTAGTGGCAAAATATCGAAATGAAAATAGCCCATAGTTTGTTCTTATTGTTGGTCTGTACAGATTATCTCTTGAGGAATATCTAATATCATAGCTGTGGATTTGAGAAACTGGGACAAGAACATTTTTCAATATCAATGGAACATTCTGTTTATCATAAACAATTTTATAAGCTAGGACTCCAGTTTTTAATTTTAATATATTATTAAGCCTCAAGATCCCTAACAGATTATAAAAAGGTCTAGCACTTTCACGATTTGGAACAAAGAACATACTTCTAATACATTTATTCTACTTAGTTGATAACTTAACCAATCTAGAGTTATAGGTATTACCCCAGCTTATTAATCCATAATTTCAATAAGGATAAATCAGAGTGTAATACAATTGTTTTAGTATGTGTAAATTAAGATAATGACATAATTTATTGATAACACCAATATTCTTTGCAATCTTGTTGCTAATGTGCTTAATTTGTGGTTCCCAAGTGAGTTTCTCATCAATAAAAATTCCAAGATATTTAATATAAGTTTTACTTTCTAAATTTTTAATGTTAATGTCAACTATTTTAGTAGAGGTTGTAATAATCATATAATTTGTTTTCTTAAGATTTACTGACAATTTATTTATGGCAAAATATTTAAAGACTTGTGTTAACTCTTCATTCATAATGGTTTCAAGTTGTTTGGGGTCTTTACTAGATGAGTTTGGCAAATCGTTTATATATAATAAAAACAATAGGGGTCCAAGTGTGGAACTGTCTGATTCTACTTTACCTATTTTTACATACTGTGAGCGATTATTAAGAAAGCTGGCAAACCAGTTAAATGGAATGCCTCTAATACCATAACGGTATTATTTTGTAAGGAGAATCTCATGATTGACAGTATCAAAAGCTTTGGCAAAATCAAGAAATAACCCACACGTAATTTCTTTTTTATCAATTGCCATCTTAAGAGTATCAGTAAACCCAAGTATTGCCTGTTCAGTAGAGTGTTTTTTTCTAAAGCCAAATTTATATTCAAATAGAATTGTGTGCTTATCTAAGAATTGAATAAGCTGGTTATAAACTATTCTTTCTAATATCTTACTAAAAGGAGAAAGTGTTGCAATAGGTCTGTAATTAGCTGGGTCAGTAAAAATAGCACTCTTAAAGACTGGAGTGACTCGTGAAATTTTAAAGATATCTGGTACAACCCCTGTTAGTATTGATTGGTTATATAAATAAGTAAAGGGTATTGCCAGTTGCTCTTTAGAAAATTTAATCAGTTTATTTGGGATATCTAGTGAGGCTTTATAATCACTTAAACTTGAGAACATTTGACTAACTTCTTCCCTTGTAACTGGAGACATAACAACGCTAGAGATAGGTGAATTACGTATATATTGTGCTGGGCTTTCATTAGTAGTTTCAATTAGTACAGAGAGCTCAGAGCCAACTGAGATAAAATGTTGATTAAATTGTTCTGCAATCTCGTGCTTATTTGTATACGTTTTATTATTCCTAACAATCCTAGTTGTAATTGTCTGTCCCTTAGTTTTACGCTTAATTAAAATACCATTCAATTTCCAGATTGCTTTTAAGTTATCTTTATACATTTGAAAATGTGTTACGTAATATTTCTTCTTACCTTCATTTTTTATCCAGTTAAGTTTATTAGAATAAGCCTTATATTTAGCTACCTTGATAGGATTACTACTTAAGAAGTGTGTACGATACATTTTTTGTTTAGTTTTTATTGACTTAAGTATACCATTTGTTGTCCAAGGCTTGGACACTTGTTTGATTTTACTTCTAACTGGTCTAACTGGTGCATGCTTATCTATTATGGTTTTAAGGGTACTTATTGCATTGTATCCAGCTTGATTTAGATTCACACTCTGAGTAAATAACTCATCCCAATTAACAGAGTCAATATCACTCAAATATTCCTCTTTACGTATTATTCATGACGTAAACTTTACCGCGTCAAGCAAAAAAGGGCCCGGACGACATAATATGTAAATGTATTTTGAAATTTTACCATGTTTTTCATACTTGTGGTACGATTACAATATGCATCGTGAGAGCCACATTGTGCTACTAACAAGTAGTGTTCATTTCATGAAATTGACTAGTGAAATCGAAGACGAAATTTACGATATTTTTACACAAGGGTGTGATCACAATTTTAGCAGACGCAAATGATTCCTTATCATCAGATAATTCTTTCATGGTGTAACTTATACTATTGCTCAAATCATATTATGAGCTACGGGGAGCAGAATGATTGCTGAAAATACATTTTTTGGCCAAAAAGTGATCATCTGGTTCATCTTTTTTTATTTTTTACTCTTTAAGGTGGCTCGCCTGGATTTTCCAAGGACGCACCATGTCCACTTTGAACGGCTGATATTCCACTGTCAGAGCTCGGTCGGAATAGACACTTCACCCATTTACTAGAGATATAATAAACTTTTAAAAAATGTAGGTTTGTTTGATATCGGTGTTACCATAGCAACACAGCGTCGAAGTCATGTATTTTACGTATCATCAATTTTCTCAAAATCTAGACCTAAACTTTTAAAACGACCTAGTGTGTCTTGTAGTTTAAATGTAGGCCTTTAAGACTGCAAAATGGGTTGAATATTTTCATTCAAAAAATAAACAATTCGCCTTACTTCCTGTTTAGTAGTCGAGAACTGTGTTTTCCGGACCGATTCAAGCGATATTATTAGCATATTTAATACCTGTGGCATAGGACTACTTCCCATGAAAATGTCATTCCATTTGCTTTATTCGATTTCGGTTTATGGAATCATAAGTAATGTCATAAATATGCTCATTTTACTCAAAATAGTAACGTATTTGCTAAGGAAGCTGTAAAATTCGAAAACTAGTCGATAAATATTTGTTTTAATCTTTTCACCTGAAATTTAACATGTACTACCCCGTCCCTGTAAATTTCAAGAGCATTTAATCATTTTAAGGGCGCGAAATAAAAACAAAAACAAAGGGAACTTTTACATTCTTCTACGCAAGCTTCATTGCTGTATCATTTTGTTTGTAGCTTGCGTCTTTCTGAAATTTCTCTTTTGTCTAGATTCTACATAATTGTGTGCTTTTTAACTAACAAGTTTACCATGCACGCTTTGCTACTGCCGGAACGCTCGTGCAAATTCTGTTCTTAGTACAATAGTCACGCTGCCAGTTGTAACGCTGTTATAGCGATGTTTCGTGTGTCGTCATCCATTGTCTTTAATGTGCCAACCAGAGATCCATATATATAACTTATAATATTTATTTACAAAAGTTTTATAATATCAATAATACAAAATCTCGTTTTTAATTGATATTTAGAAAATGTGGTCTAGACGTCACGGGCACTTTTTCCCGATCTGGTTACTAAAAACACACTTATTCAACATTATCATCCCGCACTACCAAGCTTCATGGTTTAGCTAATTTACATGTCATTGTACTAAGGACAGAATTTGCACGAGCGTTCTGGCAGTAGCGAAGCGTAGCAAGCGTGCATGGTAAACTTGTTAGTTCAAAAGCACACAGTATGTAGAATCTGGACAAAAGAGAAATTTCGGAAAGGCACAAGCTATCAACAAAATGATACAGCAATGAAGCTTTCGTGGATTATATGAATGTAAAAGTTCCCTATGTTTTCGTTTTTATTTTGCGCCCTTAAAATGATTTAATGCTCTTGAAATTTACTGGGCCCGGAGAGTACATGTTGAATTTCAGGTGAAAAGATTTAAAAACAAAATTATCGACTAGTTTTCGAATTACAATTTCCTTAGCAATTACGTTACTATTTTGAGTAAAATGAGCATATTTATGACATTACTTATGATTCCATAAACCGAAATCAAATAAAGCAAATGGAGTGAAATTTTCATGGGAAGTAGTCCTATGCCACAGGTATGAAATATGCTAAAAACAACGCTTGAATCGGTCTGGAAAACGCAGTTCTCGACGACTAAGCAGAAAGTAAGGCGAATTGTTTATTTTTTGAATGAAAATATTCAACCCAATTTTTTCCAAAAACGCTCTCATACAATTTTTTCAAACTTTGCAGTCTTGAAGGCCTACATTTAGACTACAAGGCACACTAGGTCGTTTTAAAAGTTTAGGACTAGATTTCGAGAAATTTGATGATATGTAAAATACATGCCTTCGACGCTGTGTTGCTATGGTAACACCAATATCAAACAAACCTACATTTTTGGAACATTTATTATATTTCTAGTAAGTAGATGAAGTGGCTAGTCCAACCGTGCTCTGACAGTAGAGTATCAGCCGTTCAAAGTGGGTATGGTGCGTCCCTGGAAAATCCAGGCGAGCCACCTTAATGCCAGCAGGTATACACAAATGTCAAACATCGAAATCATCCCCTCTGACATGATTCCTAATTTTTGTGGTGATATTTGTAATCGGGCCCTTGCATCAAAATCACGTAAATTTCACCCCTGATTTGTGTCCTCAATTTCTTGAAACTGACATTTATTGTTAGGAATGAAATATTGCGCTCCTCGTCAATATTACAATACAATCTTCAACCTGATATTAGGAACACCATTGTAGGAATTATTTAACTTGAATGTCGTCCGGGCCCTTATTGCCTGACGCAGCCCATTTATTAATAGTCTTCATTTTTATCGTTGTTATCGTCACGAATTAATGTTCTTTACGTGTACTAAGTTACACAATTGCGAGTCAATCGATATTTAATGCTAAATATATATTCAAGGTATTCAATGATGTTATTGCAGTCTGAACATAACTCAAACGTGATCAATAGTAGTCTCTCTTGTGTTTAAAATCACACTGACATATGAGATTGCAAACACACGGATGTCTGATACATGGGGAAAGCAATGTTCCAACAACAAAATTCTTTTGTATATTGACAGGAGCCCATAAGCAGGAGCGTCCATGTTTCCTATATAGTTGTCACAGCGTTTTTACAAGTTGGGCTATTTTTAGATTATTTTCCCAGCCAATTAATGGTTGCACCGTGGCGTGACAAAAGATGCCTCATTAGCTACTTTTGTTATACGAAACAACATGGCTGCTACGCTTTTGTGATTTGATTCCCTTAGGAATAATTGCAACTCAACAATAGCGGGAAACCGTTCTAAAAATAACATAACTTGTGAAAACGCTGTGACATAGGCCTAGAATGCGGGATGGACGCTTAACAAATACAATATTAAGTATAAAGTTACAGAAAAGTTGTATATGGAAGCACCCACACTAGTAGTATATGTGGAGTTAAAATGATACCCGTTTTTTTTGTTAACGTAGTGGAGGCCTTCGTTTAAACCTCAGGCCTCCCCTACGTTAACAAAAAAAATGGCATCATTTTTCCTCCACATATACTACTGGAAGCATAATTGGTTAAAATGCTGTCTTACAGCGATAACATTCTTTGACCTACTTATCCATTTTTTGACTTCATAGACCGTGAACAAGAAAGAAAATAAGGCTTGAAATGTTGTCAGTTTTTCCATTCGTTGCCAACACTATTGCATTTCGATATCCATATTAGAGAAAGCCGCACATGTATAGTATATCGACACCGATTGTGTGTTCTTTGTCCCGCGACATAGAAGATGGTCACCCTAGAAGAACTACGTACTCAAGCGAAGCAATTTGGGTTGCGAGGTTTTTCTAGGTTCGACAAATCCAAACTAGCCCAGACAATAGCTGAGGCTCGCGCTCTCGAATGGGAGAATAGAATCGAACGAGCCGATCGAACAGGTAGGTTTCCAGCTCTTCGAGGCGATTCGGAAAATCCTCACAAAAGAGCTCAACGCGTGCGGGAAACCAAACAGTTGAATGAGGAGGTTGCGGCAAGCCTAAGGGCAAAAGCTGATGAAGAGAGGTCCATAGCGGATCCTCGAAGCCGCTTGCCCCACAAACGCCGAGCCTTCCGACGGTTCCTGCAAGAGCCTCGTAGTGAGCCACTTCCACGGAGTCTAGCTCGAGAGGCCGAGGCTATTCTCGATGAGAGAGATGGAATGCTCGAGGGAGTGGAGATCGGCCGCCGTACTATCCAGTGGCGCTTCTTCCAAGGTGTGGCAGGAGATTTAACCCCTAGGATCATGGAAAAGTTAGTTGCAAAGGTAGCCACCAGCTTCTACCTGCGCTACGGCTACACCTATCGCATTCGCAATGTCAACGACGGACGTGTGATGCTATTCTCCAAGACTGTCCCCAGTTCTCCATGGTTGAATGTCCTAGGCAATGCGGAGGAGTGGATCAATAGCAAGGAGACAGCTCGATTGAATCCCGACAACATCAATCGACCAAATACCCAATGGGCCTTCGTGCGTTGGATCTACGTGGATGTCAAAGTCGTGATTGATCGTCAGCCTCTGTTGGGAACAGGTCCACTACCCCAATGGCTTCGTCAGAAAAAAGGAATGATTGCCCTTGATCGATATGGTGACAACCTATGTCTTTGGCGTTGCCTTGCCGTATGCAAAGGAGCCCGTGCAGACAAGTGCAACACCTCAGCTCGAAAACTTGCCCAGAACTTCTATCGCCTGACAGCGCCCACGCAAGACGTTCCCAGAACTTCCTTAGACCAGCTGGAGAAAGTCGAGTTACACTTTGGAATCGGCATTCGGGTGTACGAACCTACGGAGGCTGGCGCTTGGCATCTGATGCGACATGCAGCTCACTACAAGCATACGATGACGATTGGGATATACGAAGGACATGCCTTCTATATCAAGGACGTCAAAAAGCTAGGGCACGTCTACGTATGCAATGCTTGTAAGCAACGGTTCACAAATGCCTCGAACCTTCAACGCCACGCAGATCGTTGTAGTCGTGGCGAAACGAAGATTGTTTGCCCTGGAAAAGTAATTACGGTACCTCAGTCGGCATACGAAAAAGCCTTCTGGCCAGAGAGCACAGCCAGCAAAGCCGCTCTACGCTGGTTGAAACGCGAAGCCGAAAGGATTGGGCAACACATTCATCACGCAGCTTCTGGACATGGTGGAGAGCATTGGCTCGAAGGAGCAGCGGTTGATGGCTACGAACCTCTTTCGAAAACCATTTTCCAATTTCATGGATGCTACTTCCACGGCTGCCCAAAATGCTTCCCTCAAGAGAGATGTCTGTATCGTAAGACCTGCAAAAGAACGGAGAGTCTACGTGAGGCAGGTTACGTAGTAGTGGAGGCTTGGGGTTGCTCTACAAAGAAGACGAACGAACCGGTTCCAACACCAACGCAAACCGCCTACCCACACGCCATAGTGTACGACTTTGAAGCCTACCTCGATAGAACGAAAGGTCGACAACCAACGGACCGATTGAGCATCGAAAACGTTCATGTTCCCATATCAGTATCAATTGCCGACACGTACGATCGAACACCAACCCATCTCTGTCGACGTGATCCAAAGGAACTTATAGCGGCCTTCGTCGAAGAACTCCAGCTAAGAGCGCAGAACATCCAAGAAGGCGTTGCGGAACAGTTCTGCCCCAAGACACCTGAATTCTCCTTTGACACACTACCAAAGGAACAACGGATGAGAATCGACGAATGGGTCAACCAAGTTCCCGTTCTAGGCTTCAACTCTGGCCGGTATGATTTGAATTTGATCAGAAACTATTTCGTAGAATCTATTGCCGATACATGCAAGAAAGTCAGAGTAGCGAAGAAAGCCAATTCCACTATGTTTCTCTTGACTCCCGATTTTCGTTTCCTCGATGTGATAAACTACCTTGGACCTGGAATTTCCTATGAACGTTGGATCGCTGCCTATGGATGTGAATCGCAAAAGAGTTTCTTCCCATATGAGTGGTTCGACTCTCCCGACAAGTTGGATCACGTTGGATTACCAGATTATCGAGAGTGGGGTTCAAAGTTGAAAAGAGAACACCTACTATCTAGATCAGAGTTTGAAGATTGCGAGTGCACCTTTCACGACAAAGGAATGGAGACCTTCGCAGATTGGCTACGATACTACAACGACCTAGACGTAGTCCCATTCCTAGAGGCACTCGAAAAGATGCGAGATTTCTACCACGAGAAGGGAGTAGACATGCTGAAAGACGCAGTGTCCATCCCAGGAGTCTCGCTACAGTTCCTGTTTCGAGGTAGTGTAGAACGGGGAGCCGAGATGTACGCTCCAGGTGAGGAAGCCTACCACATGCTGAAAGGCGCTGTCGTGGGAGGTCCAAGCATAGTGTTCACTAGACGCCACGAAGCGGGAGTGACTAGGATTCGCAGTCATCAGGGTGGAACTAAAATTTGTCGTAAGATTCTTGGATACGATGCCAATGCCCTATATCTTTCTACTATGGCCCTAGAAATGCCTTGTGGAAAGGAAGAGGTCGTTCACTATGATGAGCCAGATCTAGAAGCCGAAGACTTCGTCGAATGTCTACGAAACGGTGAGTGGTTTGGCTACGCGGAGGTAGACATCGAGATACCAAAAGAATTGTGGCAGAAATTTGAGGAGATGCCCCCCTTCTTCTACAACAAGAAAATCCCCAAGGAAGCAATTTCTCCACAAATGTTGGCCTACCTCGCAAGGACGGGTAGAAAGCTCAGCGAGGAAAAGAAGCTAGTTGGGAGTCTCTCTGGAAAGAGGTTGCTACTCTACGAGCCCCTACTACGTTGGTATCTCGATCATGGCGCAGTGATTACTGCTGTCTACCGCACGATAGACTACGAATCCAAAGAAATCTTCGAATGGTTCGTGGACCAAGTCACTGAGGCGCGACGCATGGGAGACGTAGACAAAAGTAAAGCTTTGCTGGCAGATGTGTTCAAGCTATTAGGAAACAGCGCCTATGGAAAGTTGCTCGAAGACTTGGGACGCCAAACAGATGTCACCTATACGAAAGACGAGAAAGTTGTTGACAAAGCATTGCGAAGTGTTTGGTTCGAAGATCTGGAAGAGGTTGGTGAGGCATACGAACTCGAGAGTAGAAAGGCCCAGATCCGAATCAAACGCCCTTTCCAAGTAGGTATCGCGGTATATCAGCTTGCCAAACTTCGCATGCTCGAGTTCTACTACGACTTCCTTGATAAGTACGTCGATCGCAAGGATTTCGAATACATACAGATGGATACGGACAGCGCGTACGTTGCCATCTCTGGAAACAGCCTCGACGAAGTTGTAAGATCAGACCTACGAGAGGATTTCGCAGCCCACAGAAAGGAATGGCTAGCTTGGGACAAATGGAGTAGTCGTACGCCAGGACTCTTCAAACTCGAATTCGAAGGTCAACGCGCTATTGCCCTATGTTCTAAAGCTTGGTATGTCGATGTGGGTGGCAGCAGGAAATATTCCACCAAAGGTATGTCTAGACGGCACAACGACGTTTCGTGGGCTCGATTCGAAGCAGCACTCCAGGGTAGTATTGACATGGCGAAAAACCGAGGCTTCCGTCTAGTGCCGGAAGGTATGGCAACCTACGAACAGCAGAAACTTGGGCTATCGGCTTACTACGACAAAAGACGCGTTCTTCCCGATGGAATCCACACCGAGCCAATAGAGTATGCTGTCTAGCGCTTGGATACGAACAGAACATCTTTCGGTGGTAGTTCCGTATCCCTAGGAACGACTTGTAGCTCTTCACGAACGAATCCACGTTTGGGTGCATCCTTCCCCCCTTCTCGCTTAGCGAGGTAGTACAGCACAGGCTGTCCCGAAGATACTACACTTCGCGAAATGGTGTATATCTGTAAACTCCACACGGGATCAGTGGCTCTACGTTTTTCACCTCCTTCCAATTCTCCTGGGGCGTAGAGATATCGAACTAAGGCGTCAAATGGTAGGCGCTCTTCTCTCAAGCCAACAGTGCGTGAATATGTAGGAGTCTTTAGATCTACTTGTTGCGTCACTACGGAATTCGAAGGCTCCTTTCCTGTAAGTCGAGTCACCTCACCATTCAGGGCTTTGATAACCATTGGTAAACGAACTACCCATTCTCTACTACGCGCCTCTGAGCCTTCCGAAGTAAGTACCATCTCTTGTGCATATTGGTATCCAAACAATCTCTCAGCTAGCGTTCTATTCGCTCGTTCGACGAAGCCTTGCGCTCTATGATTACCAGCCTCGCCTCGTTGAACTTTCGTACCATGTAGTTCTAACGTTTCAGACATACGTCCCATGAATTCTCTACCAGGATCTACTTGCAACGTCTTTGGCCATTCGAGTGGACTACGTTTGTAGATTCGTTCGAATGCCGCAGAAACTTCACCACTATCTTTCGAAGCTAAAGGTTCGGCTTCTTTGTATCGAGAAGCCACATCGATTACCACCAATGCGTACTTGTATAGCTTCCGTCCACGCCCAGGTCGATCGTGTGGTAAGAATATCAAATCAGCTTGGTGGACTTCGTTAGGTTTCGATACGGTCCAATGTGGTCGTGGTACATATCGTGGTGGTGATAAATAAATTTGCCATAGTGCTTGCTTCTCTAACCAACTCTTAGCCGTGTCTTCCGATACCTTTGCTGCCGCCGATAGTTTACCAATTGCGGAGTAACCTTTCCAATATCCTTCAGGGCCATAGAAGATAGCATCCATTACGTATAGTGTTAACAACGAGACTTTAATATGTATAGTCCTTATCGTGAAAAAAAAGAATAAAGACCCATCGGTCCTTATTCCTTTTTTTTTCTTTTTTTTTTCTTCTACATCTCCCTATTCGTATACGTCCTCGAGAGTGGCCCGAGTCTTCGTTGGAAGCGGTTGCGTTACGACTAGGACGGCGGCGTCGAGTAAGTAGGATATTCCCAATCCACTCGTGCAGACACTACTAGCGTCGCAAACGCCATCGTGTATGGAACCTGGCAATATCATATTACTTATGTTGGAAGCATTTACTTGGTTGGAATTCGCATCTACGAGAGCTTCGTAAGAAGTGCGGCTTCCTACGGAGAACGGCCGACTCTTGTCGAAGAATAGGCAGTTGGGTACACCTGTCTGCATGTTGCATTTCATGCGCAGCCTAGCAATGGGATTGCTCAATGCACATCCGGCGTTCTTGGAGGCTTCCATGGAGATAGTTCGTTGAACCAGTGTATGGATCTTAGTGTTGGAGACAACGAGAGCTCCTTCGGCTGGTGCGGTACGGCGACGCAGATTGCGTGCACAAATCTTTCCACTTGTGAGGCACGCCTCAACCTCGTTTTCGAACGCAGAGTCCAACTCTTGGATCACTTTGAAGAGGGTACTCAATTTGTCTGGACTTGGAAGTTCAGGGTTTCCATCCTTGTCGGTCTTCAAGGTGATTCCATCCATCTGAGTCAATACTGGCACACACCACTTTTGAATTTGTAGGCAGGGATTGCGATCACGCTTCTTGTACTTATCCTTTTGTCCCGATGCGAGGTTCAATCGGGCAAGGTCTTCTTGCTCATGTGGACATATTTGACCAACATGTTTTTCGTCTTTGAAGCGAAAGATTGCTGGACGTTGTCCTTCCCCAAGATCAAAGTAGACTGGGATGTATTTACATCCGTTTGGACCACTTCGAGGATTGTCCCAGTCGAACACAACTATTCCCTCCTTTCCCTGTTCGAAGGCTTTGAGGATGTCTTCTGCGTTGAACACAGAGGATTTGTTTGCCGTCGCCGTGGTATTGGCATCGTTGGTTGAGATGGCACCATTGGTTGAGGGGGCATCGTTGGTTGCATTGGAAACTTGGCTAGCCATCGTCTTTGATATATATACATGTGTCTTTATCTAATAGGGTTGTTGGATTCGATTTTTTTTACGACCCCGTTGTGGTGGTCTTCTTTCAGCTTTTCCTTGGAATTAGTCTTGTGATTTTTAAAGCAACCGACTAGCGACGTATCCTAGAGCAAACGTCCCACCACCTACGATTACCAATTCCGTAGTTCTCTGTGAACTCGAAGGTTTGTAGTAGTGGGAAAAGTGAGGCTTCTTCATGTTCATGCGGTGCAGCCCCACGTGTACTGTATTGTATAGTACAAGGGCGCGGTCCGTATCGGCTAGATCCTCGGCAGCGTAGTATTTCTTACGTTCCTGCTCTTGGACCCACTTGGATAGTTCTTCTTGTTGTTTTTCGTAAGTGGCCATGTCAGCCTTGTATTTCTCAAGGGCTCTATCATGCCTTTCGATCTCTATATTAGTCTCCTCTGGGTCTCTTCCAGAAATATATCGGTCGAGGTATTTAGCACCAAGGCTTGCTGCCGCAAAGGCAACCGCTATGCTAATCGATCCCCCCATTGTTTACAAACTCTTAGGTACGAACCCTTTGTTTTCGAAATTCTTAGGTACGAGCCCTTTGTCTTCGAGATACTTTTTGGCGGCAATGCTACCAGCCAATACGGCCGTCCACTTCACGTAATTCAAGATGCTTGATGAAGGATCGCCAAGCATAGACTCCTTTGTCACCTTTTTTACGATCCAACCAACACCAGTTGCTATTCCAGCCAATGTGGCGGCATCAATTACTGTTTCTACCACTTTGTTTTTTTCTGCCATCGAACGTATCTGTATTGTCGATATGTTCAAATGTTATTTTCCATGGAAGGCAGCTTTTTGCTTCTAGCTTCATGTATTTCTTCGGAATGAGTGTGGGGTGTCGTAGAGTTGCGGTCCTTGTACTGATAGTGCAGCCCAACTAACGCGAGGCCTATACCAATGGCTGATAGTATAGTGTTGGCAGACACTTTATCGTACCAGCTTCCGTCGTCCCGAACTTCTGGTTCCTCTTTGTGCTCACTCTCACGACTCAATGCCTCTCTAGCGCGGCGATTACTTTCCGCCAATGCTTTTCCAGCGGCAATGCGCTTTGGATCTTTGGTCTTTTTTTCAGGCGCAGTCTTCGGCGGATCTGCAGTTATCCGATCTTGTTGTTCCTCCATCGTTCATGTCAGTAGACTTTGAGTCTTTAATAGGTTGACTGCTTGGCGTACTAGATGGAACTACGTGGTCAGCTACATGGAACAAGGCACTAGCTAGAGCCACAAAGCGACCTGCTTTAAGAGACAACAAGGCGGCCACAGCAGATATCTCGTTGCGAACTAGGTGGTCTTCTTGTAGATCTAGGAGAAGTGCTTGTTCGCTGTCTAGTCGGACTACGTACCCAACTGCACGAGTTGCTAGTCGCAGTGCTCCGTCTACTAGACAACCTGTTATTTGCTTTGCCACTACGGCCTGGTACCTACTATGTAGGCGTATAACATCTTTCGCGGATAGTCTAGATACATCTCCTAGGGAAAGGTCCCGCCCTAGGTATTCTTTTGTCGTACCCATTGCGGCTAGAATTTTGAGCGCCTCCCTACGCTCTTCGACGTCCTCCGATTTGGATGGATGTTCCAGTACGCCCGGCGGACAAACGACGGCGCACTCGCCTAGTAGTTCTTTGATTTCTTCATCCATGGTTGAAGTATGCTTTGGGTGCGGGAATCTCTAATACTACTTCGAAAGGATGGCGGAGACAGAAACATGTGCGAGCGAACTTGTGGGCCTTGAGCTCCGAGGTCAACATTTTCCTCTCATCCACCTTCAACCCACCACCGTAGTCCTCAAATAGTGCTTTGGCATCAAGAGCTGACGCGGTATGAAAGGCCACGACCACCGCCACGTTTTCTCGAAAAGGTTTGCATATGCTTGTCAACTGTTGAGTTAACACCCAAATAGAAATGCCTATGTGACGAGCGGAAAAGGCCATCTCCACGAGCTTATCGGTTCTCAGCTTTACATCCTTCGATGCGGCGCAATCGTCGAGTATCAAAAGAGTATTCGTACCTGCCCAAAAGGTGGAACAAACTCGTAGCGCGGCATTGATGGCATCTTGTGAGGGGCACATCACGAAGAAGTGAGGATCTAGATGGGCGAATCCACGATAGGTAGTGTTGTGGGCATACGTGGGGCATATGAGTACTACGTAGTCAAACTTACCACGAAATGCTCCACGAAGCTGCTCTACGAGAAGGGCCGTTTTTCCACAATTCGTTGGTCCCACTATGAGAGCGTTGAATGGGATTTCCGTTACTAAAGTGTCCATACTAGTACGATACGTTTTCCAGTGCTCCGTTCAATATCGTGATCTGAGCATCGGCAAGTACGAAGATGTGCATGTTCACGGTTCCACTGCCTCCAGTCCTATGGATGCGGATCTGGAGGTTCTTTCCACTGCCGGTTTGATTCAAACCATTGCCATGGACAACTGGATCATTTACTGTGCGACAATCAACCAGGATGGCGAATTTATTATTGTAGAACTTGATCGGGGTCATAGACGTTTTGCCAGCGCCGAACCATCCATTAGCGGCCTCCCAAAAGTCTGATGGTAGCATGCCTCCAGGAAAGATCCTGTTTGGTCTTCCATTGATATCGATCTCGACCTTCGTGATTCCTGGATAGTCAAACGCCTCGCTGTTTCGTGTGCCGTGGGCATGTTGTGCCACGAAGAGGAGGAGCAGTCCAGTAAAGGACAACCTTGGAACGTCGACTTGCTGGGATATCAGAGTGTCGGATGCTTTGTTGATAGGTACGGTTTTGAAGTGAACAGCGTGCCTGAACAGGAAGACGGCACCACTGACATATTCGTCTTTCGCTTGCTTGGCGATAATTTCGCTCTCAACAACTTCGTACTCTAGCTGGATGTTGCTTAGCTTGTATGTGCCTATCTTGGTAGTGTCTGATCCTACCACCACATCCGTAGCAGGTGATAGAGTCAACTCGAGCGAAATGGTGTTGCGAAGAGCGAAGGGATAAAGAGCTCCATGTTGCGTCAGGATGTCCACATCTAGTGGGATTCGGTATTTCGAACCATACACGGCTAGGAGCAAGTTTTCTCCAGTATCCGAAGTGCCTTTGTCACCAGCATTCGAGCGTAGCTTGTTCGTGTTCTCTGTTTGAATACCTTGTCTCACGCGCACATCTCGCTCTATAGTTGGCAAATAGAGATCGGAATATGTCTGTAGAAGATCTGGTCGTTCAATGTCTTCTATTGTTTCAGCTCCTATTTTGAGAACTCTACGTGAGACCAGACAACGCCCGACATTAGCCACCACTCGATTGTTAGCATGTCCACCAGACAACGTAAGGTCAGCCAAGAGCGCGAGACTACCCGGAACGAGGACGATGTTTTCCCCTAGTATTGGTATTTTCACATAGAGAGTCTCTCCTGGATTGGCTTCCGATGGAGTGAAGGTGATTCTATCTACGTTGTGTAGAGCTTTCAATCCCTGAGGCTCTCTATGCGATTTTGCAGGAACCAACGTCGACGGGATCATGTTGAATATATGGACATAAATAGTTATTGTTCAACATGGCTGAAAATGCAGACTTCGATCCTTTGACTGAGGAAGGTCAAGCCGACATAGAAAATCTTTCTGCCAAAGAATGGCATGAGCTTGGTCCAGGTAAGACTGAAGACCGAAGTACTTGGTGGGATAGAGTTAAGGCCAGAATAGGAGAAAGATCCAAAAGCTTTCGGGATAAGCTTTGGAGCAAACATAATGAATGGGGGTACAGTCCACATGAGTACATCAAATTGGTGAAGCTAAATGATGAGAGTGTAATGACAAGCGGCCATACCGCGGAAACATCGTTCACTGAGGTGAAATATATATTAGAGGAAAAAATCGGTCAACGCGATGAGGCCTGGAAACGCATCCGTGCCAAGTATCCAAATGTAGACACTACCAAGTTCACTACTACCTTGGGTACGAACAACGAGGTCGTGGTGCGACTGAACAGATCTGGTTCCAAATACTACAAGCTGTACGACGCCAAAGGTAATGCTAATGGAAAATTACCTAAAACGCTCACAGACGCTCTAGGGCCTCCCGCAGAGATGATTGTTAGCGAAGGAGAAGCTGAGATCGACCAACTTAAGATAGAAAGAGCTAAGGAAATGAAAAACGTGAAATCATCCAAGCAAGGGTCGACAGAACATACGGCAGCAAAGGAAGAAGTGATGAAAATAGACGACCAAATACAGGAGATTGAGTCAAATATCGAAAAAATCGAAGAGCGTATGTCCATGCGAGACCGCGTGAAGGCTATCTTCAAAAAGTACGGTGTTGGAGTGCTTGGAATTGCGATTGCGACAGGCACCGTGATTGGCGTCGTGGCTTCCATGCTATCTAAGGGGCTTGCTAATGTTGCCAGTGGGGTCGGCAATGCATTGAAAGGTCTAGGAAAGAAGCTAGGGCAGATTCTACCTGGAATGGTTGGGGCAATCGCTAGCTTTTTGTTTCGCACGGCTGGCGAGGTATTAGGATTCTTAGCGAAGAACATCTGGATATTGATTGTAGCTGTGGTGGTGATCGTAATAGAGCGATTTAAGTCAGCGAAATAGCATCCATGAGGCTCCCGCCGCAATGGCAATCATCAGCCCCAAATTGATCTCGTGCTTTGTCATAACGGCATCGGTACTACGAGGTTGCGTTACTTGTGGGATAGGCGCAACGACATCTTGATGCGGTAGATCTTTCTTTCGTGAACTACCTTCCATACGTGGTGGTTTCGAAGGCTTCACCGCAACGACATCTTGATGCGGTAGATCTTTCTTTCGTGAACTACCTTCCATACGTGGAGGTTTCGGGGGCTTTTCGTTATGGTTGATACGGCCATTTACTCCAAGTTGGATGTTAGGTGTGGAGGCCATTTGTATTTCGTTGTTATAACCTGGTATGCTCTCATCGTTAATAATCATACGGCTGGGTATTAACAAACAGTCCTTGGCAACTGCAAGGTCGAGACGAACACGCGTTAGATGCAAAGCGTTTTGATATCGTACAAGGCTATCTACCTTCTTTTCTGTGATGACCTCTTCCAACTTTACACCACAATCGGCCTGAACATTGAGGGCTAAGGTCGACGTCCCTATGATTGAACTGCGCAAAGAAGCCTGGGATCCTAGAACGCAATATACGTAGACCATTGCAGATAAGTTTATTCTGGCTAGCCCGTCCTTCGCCAATCCGTGACCAGTTTGTGGAACGAACCAATTGCGTTGATTCTTTACCACATCGTTACGAATGAACTTTAACGGAAATTCGAAGTTAGGGCGACGACTCTCCTCAGGAAATTTGAAACTGCCCCCAGGCCACTTCGAATCGTATGAAAGGTTGTGCGCCCCCCATTTCTCTTGAGCATTCGTCAGCCCTCCCTTTCTGAGGTATATGTATACGTCTCCTAAGCCACCATTGGCCCCTCGGCGCAGGGCAAAGTCAACTTTATCGACTCCAAACTCTATTCTGAGCCTGTCATAAGCGACGGCACTCCATGGAGCGTTGTTGTTTTTATTGAAGACCGAATCTCTAGGAAGTGGAACCCCCAATTCGAACAGTAATCGCCTCATTGTGTAGTACACATGGAAGCGGTAAAAGCTCCTGATGTTGTCGATGATTGGTGCATCATCGGAAAGATGGTCGTCAAACGACACCCCACAGCCTGCCGTCGCACACCAAAGGACGAAGCATAGCTGTTGTTGCCAATGTCTCATTGGTGGAGCATCTAGCCACTCGTTTGCTTGTTTTACGGTGTAGAAAACTTGGTCCGGCTCTTGAAAGATATCTCGTGGCGTCAACGTGAAGGACTGCTTCTTCGCTACGTAGATCTTGAGCGTTCGTAGGATAGGGGCTATGTCTTTTGGGTCGTCCCCCCATGGAACGGCTGGAACTGGATACTTCTCTTTTGTCTTTCTGAATGGAGATGGGAAACCTACCTGCAGTGCATCATCAATACGTTTTTGAATGGTAGCACGTGGCTTGGAGATATCATCGCCATAGACCGCATAGCTATGATTCCCATCTCGAAACCAAATACTCGTCGAATATTTGCCTGAATTATGTATGCTCGTAGAGGCCTGAAACTGGTGAAAATCCGCTTGTGGGTATTTTTTCTTGAACTTTGTCAACAAATCGGCATTCAGTTTGGCAATCCTGGCGTTTTCATCAACAAGGAGCGCTGTCCGCTCAGCTTTCGAAAGCCTTGGACCACCCATGGCAATCTCCGCCAGGTCCTCAGCAGATAGATCATCATCTTCGTTTGGTAAAACTAGAGGCATCGTAACTATTGAAGTTATGACATATAAAGTTTATGTCTTTAATATACGATGGTGATCTTAAATGTCACCACCACCTCGGCTGACCATACGGTCTACTTCGACGATCCAATTCTTATCAATAATATTTCGCTACTCGAAACCACCATTGAGAACAGTTGGTTGAATCTAAAAGAGAAGGCCACGTTTCAGTGGGAAGTCAAGGGCGTGGGGTTCCCATACACGATCAATCTAGGGAATCATAAGATAACTACATTAATGGATCGCTTAGCACCTGCAGTCAATGCTGACATCATTAAATTTATAGACATATCCAGTAAAAAGTATTGGACCCTAGATGTGAAGAAACCAATCAAGTTCAGTAAAAATCTCTGCGAAATATTGGGTATCAAAGGAAACGAAGACGAGGATGGAAACGTAACATTAAAAGTGAGAGAATACGACCTGATAATGGAATATATCCAAACAATATATATCCACTGTGATGCGGTGGATTCCAAATTCTCACTCCTTGAGGGAAAACGCTCGACTGTACTAGCTAGCTTTAACGTAGAAGGCTCCTGGTTTAACAGAAAGACCTATCATTTGATGGAATCAACGAAAATCCAAACTCTAGGAACAATGCGGAACAGCCTTCGACTGACTGTTCGCGATGACAAAAATAATATCATGGACTTCCGTGGTCGACCCCTACGATACGTATTGAAGATTGAGTAAGTCATATGTATAATATGCGATGGCAAGCGATTCGATTCAAACAATTCCAACGGCGCCGATCTATCCCAATCTACGTTCATCTGAAACCGTTTTGTCTGGAGATAGCTTTCGGCTACAAAAAGTATGTGACACACTTGCTGAACTCGAACGGCAGGCAAAGCACTACGAAGTCGTTCGTAAGAAATATGCCCGAGCGCGTGGTATTGTTCACGGGGTTGCTGTGGCCACAGGTAGCTTGAGTGGTGCATTATCCGCTATGGCGTTGGGCTTGACATTTACGGGAATCGGGATACCTGTGGGTATTTCATTAGGAAGCATCGGGTTCGTTTGTGCCGTCATTTCGGCCTCGATGTCTATCGCAAGTAAGAAACTTGGCATTCGCGTCTCGAAGCACGAAAAGACCGTTATGTTGGCAAAGGCTAAAGCCAATTCCGTGGAAGTCAAAGTCTCAAAGGCTCTAGCCGATGGTAATATTTCAGAAGCCGAGTTCGGAAGTGTTATCGATGAAAGATCGAAATACGAATCACTCAAGCTCGAAATACGACAAAAAAATAGGCAAGAAAGAGGGTCAAAAAACCTAGAACAACTTCGCTCGGAGATCCGAAAGGAAATGAGAGCAAAACTTGGCAGTCTAGTGGGATAAGAATCAACATCTCCTATGAAAGAAACCATAACGGAGTCTATTTTAACTTCACTAAGAAAATCGTATAAATTACTGCGCTAAGAACAGATGCTCTTAGTTCGTATAAATTACCGTGTTGTTTTGCGATTCGTATGCAGATTTTTGTCTAGTCACGTCAAACTATGTCACGGGCCGCAGGTGAAATAAAAATTGTCTGAGTCGTACGTAAATTTTAGGGTCGCCAAACTTTTTTGCATTCCTTAGCGCCCCAGTTTCACTTGTTCGAGCAAAATCGGGGCGCTCAGGAATTTTAGGGGGAACTCAGGAATGTATGTATTCATCCCCCTTGGCTTATGCAATGGATGTGGTTCGTATGTAGATTTCTGCCAGCCATAATTAACATACGGCAGCTGCTCTGCCAAACGTAAATACGAATTCCGCTCTCAAAGGACTTTTAGTCATTTAGGATAGGTCGAAATCAAAAAAGCATTTAGAAATAAACTAGTACAAGGTATACATCGCGCGATGCCTGAGACGATAACTTGTAGTTGGTTAATGCGAGGCAAGGACACGAAATGTATAAGGAAGATTTCGAAGGTGTCAGAATATTGTGCTCAACACGACTATCAGATACGAAGAGGAGCCACTCCATTCGGTCCGTGTCATAAATGCGGTCGTGGTTGTCGAACTAGTTACGGACTTTGTACGACGTGTGGTGCACGACGCCAACGTGAACTTAGTGGAGAGAAACGCAAAATCAAGAATCACTTCTCTAAAGTATTGGAAGAATTGAAGGACCGTAAGGCTCGTAAAAACATAGAGGGCTCGCTAAAAGATTCCACATATCCATGTCGTAAATGCGATCGTGATTGTCGAACTAGCTACAGACTTTGTACAACGTGTAGTGCAACACTACGACGTGAACTTATCAAAAGAAAATCGCTTCTCGAAAGTACTGGCAGAATCGAAGTACCGTAAGACTCATGGAGAAGTAGAGGGCTCGCTAAGGGCTTTCGAATGGCAGTAAAAAAAAAAGGAAAAAATGAAGAGAGACGAACTGACAGTTTCTCTTCATTTTTTTTTTTTTGCCTCGTTGTTGGCAACGAATGGAAAAACTGACAACATTTCAAGCCTTATTTTCTTTCTTGTTCACGGTCTATGAAGTCAAAAAATGGATAAGTAGGTCAAAGAATGTTATCGCTGTAAGACAGCATTTTAACCAATTATGCTTCCAGTAGTATATGTGGAGGAAAAATGATGCCATTTTTTTTGTTAACGTAGGGGAGGCCTGAGGTTTAAACGAAGGCCTCCACTACGTTAACAAAAAAAACGGGTATCATTTTAACTCCACATATACTACTGACAACTCGCCCAATAGTGATTGGTATTGATGGCGCAATAGAAATAAATTGACCTCCAGGCATCAGTGTTACTAGGAAAACTAGATAATTAGTTGAATGTGCGAGATAACACAGTTATTTCGAAGTCCAAAATAGAGGATATGCTCTGTGTGTTATTGTGAAACACACCAGTACAAATGAAAGAACTTGGCCTGTGCAATACCACTGCAAATGTAACAACTCGCCCAATAATGATGGTATTGATGTCGCAATAGAACTAAATTGACCTCCAGGCATCAGTGTTACTAGAAAAACTAGATAATTAGTTGAATTTGCGATATAACACAGTTATTTCGAAGTCCCAAATAAAGGATTTGCTCTGTGTTTTGTTGTCAAACACACCAGTACAAATGACAGAGCTTGGCCTGTACCATAACACTGCAAATGTTACAACTCGGCCAATAGTGATGGTATATATGGCACAATAGAACTAAATTGACCTCCACGCATCAGTGTTACTAGAAAAAGCAGATAATTAGTTGAATTTGCGATATAACACAGTTATTTCGAAGTCCCAAATAAAGGATTTGCTCTGTGTTTTGTTGTCAAACACACCAGTACAAATGACAGAGCTTGGCCTGTACCATAACACTGCAAATGTTACAACTCGGCCAATAGTGTTGGTATTGATGGCACAATAGAACTAAATTGACCTCCACGCATCAGTGTTACTAGAAAAAGCAGATAATTAGTTGAATTTGCGATATAACACAGTTATTTCGAAGTCCCAAGATAAAGGATATGCTCTGTGTGTTGTTGTGAAACACACCAGTACAAATGAAAGAACTTGGCCTGTGCCATACCACTGCAAATGTGACATCTCGCCCAATAATGTTGGTATTGATGGCGCAATAGAACTAAATTGACCTCCAGGTATCAGTGTTGCTAGGAAAACTAGATAATTAGTTGAATTTGCGAGATAACACAGTTATTTCGAAGTCCAAAATAAAGAATATGCTCTGTGTGTTATTGTAAAACACACCAGTACAAATGAAAGAACTTGGCCTGTGCCATACCACTGCAAATGTGACAACTCGTCCAATAGTGATGGTATTGATAGCGCAATAGAACTAAATTGACCACCAGGCATCAGTGTTACTAGGAAAACTAGATAATTAGTTGAATTTGCGATATAACACAGTTATTTCGAAGTCTAAAATAAAGTATATGCTCTGTGATTGTTGTCAAACACACAAGTACATATGAAAGAACTTTACCTGTGCCATAACACTGCAAATATGACAACTCGCCCAATAGTGATGGTATTGATGGCGCAATAGAATTAAATTGACCTCCCGTCATCAGTGTTACTAGAAAAACTAGATAATTAGTTGAATTTGCGAGATAACACAGTTATTTCGAAGTCCAAAATAAAGAATATGCTCTGTGTGTTATTGTAAAACACACCAGTACAAATGAAAGAACTTGGCCTGTGCCATACCACTGCAAATGTGACAACTCGCCCAATAGTGATGGTATTGATAGCGCAATAGAACTAAATTGACCACCAGGCATCAGTGTTACTAGGAAAACTAGATAATTAGTTGAATTTGCGATATAACACAGTTATTTCGAAGTCTAAAATAAAGTATATGCTCTGTGATTGTTGTCAAACACACAAGTACATATGAAAGAACTTTACCTGTGCCATAACACTGCAAATATGACAACTCGCCCAATAGTGATGGTATTGATGGCGCAATAGAATTAAATTGACCTCCCGTCATCAGTGTTACTAGAAAAACTAGATAATTAGTTGAATTTGCGATATAATACAGTTATTTCGAAGTGCAAAAATAAAGAATATGCTCTGTGATTGTTGTCAAACATACCAGTACAAATGAAAGAGCTTGGCCTGTGCCATAACACTGCAAACGTGACAACTTGCCCAATAGTGATGGTATTGATGGCGCAATAGAACTCAATTGACCTCCAGGCCTCAGTGTTACTAGGAACACTAGATACATAGTTGAATTTGCGATATAACACAGTTATTTCGAAGTGCCAAGATAAAGGATTTGCTCTGTGTTTTGTTGTCAAACACACCAGTACAAATGAAAGAGCTTGGCCTGTGCCATAATACTGCAAATGTGACAACCCGCCCAATAGTGATTGGTATTGATGGCGCAATAGAAATAAATTGACCTCCAGGCATCAGTGTTACTAGGAAAACTAGATAATTAGTTGAATGTGCGAGATAACACAGTTATTTCGAAGTCCAAAATAGAGGATATGCTCTGTGTGTTATTGTGAAACACACCAGTACAAATGAAAGAACTTGGCCTGTGCAATACCACTGCAAATGTAACAACTCGCCCAATAATGATGGTATTGATGTCGCAATAGAACTAAATTGACCTCCAGGCATCAGTGTTACTAGAAAAACTAGATAATTAGTTGAATTTGCGATATAACACAATTATTTCGAAGTCCCAAATAAAGGATTTGCTCTGTGTTTTGTTGTCAAACACACCAGTACAAATGACAGAGCTTGGCCTGTACCATAACACTGCAAATGTTACAACTCGGCCAATAGTGATGGTATTGATGGCACAATAGAACTAAATTGACCTCCACGCATCAGTGTTACTAGAAAAAGCAGATAATTAGTTGAATTTGCGATATAACACAGTTATTTCGAAGTCCCAAGATAAAGGATATGCTCTGTGTGTTGTTGTGAAACACACCAGTACAAATGAAAGAACTTGGCCTGTGCCATACCACTGCAAATGTGACATCTCGCCCAATAATGTTGGTATTGATGGCGCAATAGAACTAAATTGACCTCCAGGTATCAGTGTTGCTAGGAAAACTAGATAATTAGTTGAATTTGCGAGATAACACAGTTATTTCGAAGTCCAAAATAAAGAATATGCTCTGTGTGTTATTGTAAAACACACCAGTACAAATGAAAGAACTTGGCCTGTGCCATACCACTGCAAATGTGACAACTCGCCCAATAGTGATGGTATTGATAGCGCAATAGAACTAAATTGACCACCAGGCATCAGTGTTACTAGGAAAACTAGATAATTAGTTGAATTTGCGATATAACACAGTTATTTCGAAGTCTAAAATAAAGTATATGCTCTGTGATTGTTGTCAAACACACAAGTACAAATGAAAGAACTTTACCTGTGCCATAACACTGCAAATATGACAACTCGCCCAATAGTGATGGTATTGATGGCGCAATAGAATTAAATTGACCTCCCGTCATCAGTGTTACTAGAAAAACTAGATAATTAGTTGAATTTGCGATATAATACAGTTATTTCGAAGTGCAAAAATAAAGAATATGCTCTGTGATTGTTGTCAAACATACCAGTACAAATGAAAGAGCTTGGGGTGTGCCATAACACTGCAAAGGTGACAACTTGCCCAATAGTGGTGGTATTGATAGCGCAATAGAAATAAATTGACCACCTGGCATCAGTGTTACTAGAAAAACTAGATAATTAGATGCATTTGTGATATAACACAGTTATTTCGAAGTGCAAAGATAAAGAATATGCTCTGTGATTGTTGTAAAACACACCAGTACAAATGAAAGAGCTTGGGGTGTGCCATAACACTGCAAACGTGACAACTCGTCCAATAATGATGGTATTGATGGCGCAATAGAATTAAATTGATCTCCAGTCATCAGTGTTACTAGAAAAACTAGATAATTAGTTGAATTTGCGATATAACACAGTTATTTCCAAGTCCAAAGATAAAGAATATGCTCTGTGATTGTTGTCAAAGATACCAGTACAAATGAAAGAGCTTGCAATTGTCCTCTGCCATAACACTGAAAATGTGACAACTCGCCAAATAGTGATGGTATTGATGGCGCAATAGAACTAAATTGACCTCCAGGCATCAGTGTTACTAGAAAAACCAGATAAATAGTTCAATTTGCGATATAACACAGTTATTTCGAAGTCCAAAGATAAAGAATATGCTCTGTGATTGTTGTCAAACATACCAGTACAAATGAAAGAGCTTGGCCTGTGCCATAACACTGCAAACGTGACAACTTGCCCAATAGTGATGGTATTGATGGCGCAATAGAACTCAATTGACATCCAGGCCTCAGTATTACTAGGAAAACTAGATAATTAGTCGAATTTGCGATATAGCACAGTTATTTCGAAGTGCAAAAATAAAGAATATGCTCTCTGATTGTTCTCAAACATACCAGTACAAATGTAAGAGCTTGGCCTGTGCGATAACACTGCAAAGGTGACAACTTGCCCAATAGTGGTGGTATTGATAGCGCAATAGAAATAAATTGACCTCCTGGCATCAGTGTTACTAGAAAAACTAGATAATTAGATTCATTTGTGATATAACACAGTTATTTCGAAGTGCAAAGATAAAGAATATGCTCTGTGATTGTTGTCAAACATACCAGTACAAATGAAAGAGCTTGGGGTGTGCCATAACACTGCAAAGGTGACAACGTGCCCAATAGTGGTGGTATTGATAGCGCAATAGAAATAAATTGACCACCTGGCATCAGTGTTACTAGAAAAACTAGATAATTAGATGCATTTGTGATATAACACAGTTATTTCGAAGTGCAAAGATAAAGAATATGCTCTGTGATTGTTGTAAAACACACCAGTACAAATGAAAGAGCTTGGGGTGTGCCATAACACTGCAAACGTGACAACTCGTCCAATAATGATGGTATTGATGGCGCAATAGAATTAAATTGATCTCCAGTCATCAGTGTTACTAGAAAAACTAGATAATTAGTTGAATTTGCGATATAACACAGTTATTTCCAAGTCCAAAGATAAAGAATATGCTCTGTGATTGTTGTCAAAGATACCAAAACAAATGAAAGAGCTTGCAATTGGCCTCTGCCATAACACTGAAAATGTGACAACTCGCCAAATAGTGATGGTATTGATGGCGCAATAGAACTGAATTGACATCCAGGCATCAGTGTTACTAGAAAAACCAGATAAATAGTTGAATTTGCGATATAACACAGTTATTTCGAAGTAAAAATATAAAGAATATGCTCTGTGATTGTTGTCAAACATACCAGTACAAATGAAAGAGCTTGGCCTGTGCCATAACACTGCAAACGCGACAACTTGCCCAATAGTGATCGTATTGATGGCGCAATAGAACTCAATTGACCTCCAGGCCTCAGTGTTACTAGGAAAACTAGATAAATAGTTGAATTTGCGATATAACACAGTTATTTCGAAGTGCCAAGATAAAGGATTTGCTCTGTGTTTTGTTGTCAAACACACCAGTACAAATGAAAGAACTTGTCCTGTGCAATACCACTGCAAATGTAACAACTCGCCCAATAATGATGGTATTGATGTCGCAATAGAACTAAATTAACCTCCAGGCATCAGTGTTACTAGAAAAACTAGATAATTAGTTGAATTTGCGATATAACACAGTTATTTCGAAGTCCCAATATAAAGGATTTGCTCTGTGTTTTGTTGTCAAACACACCAGTACAAATGACAGAGCTTGGCCTGTACCATAACACTCCAAATGTTACAACTCGCCCAATAGTGATGGTATTGATGGCACAATAGAACTAAATTGACCTCCACGCATCAGTGTTACTAGAAAAAGCAGATAATTAGTTGAATTTGCGATATAACACAGTTATTTCGAAGTCCCAAGATAAAGGATATGCTCTGTGTGTTGTTGTGAAACACACCAGTACAAATGAAAGAACTTGGCCTGTGCCATACCACTGCAAATGTGACATCTCGCCCAATAATGTTGGTATTGATGGCGCAATAGAACTAAATTGACCTCCAGGTATCAGTGTTGCTAGGAAAACTAGATAATTCGTTGAATTTGCGAGATAACACAGTTATTTCGAAGTCCAAAATAAAGAATATGCTCTGTGTGTTATTGTAAAACACACCAGTACAAATGAAAGAGCTTGGGGTGTGCCATAAAACTGCAAACGTGACAACTCGTCCAATAATGATGGTATTGATGGCGCAATAGAATTAAATTGATCTCCAGTCATCAGTATTACTAGTAAAACTAGATAATTAGTTGAATTTGCGATATAACACAGTTATTTCGAAGTCCAAAGATAAAGAATATGCTCTGTGATTGTTGTCAAAGATACCAGAACAAATGAAAGAGCTTGCAATTGGCCTCTGCCATAACACTGAAAATGTGACAACTCGCCCAATAGTGATGGTATTGATAGCGCAATAGAACTAAATTGACCACCAGGCATCAGTGTTACTAGGAAAACTAGATAATTAGTTGAATTTGCGATATAACACAGTTATTTCGAAGTCTAAAATAAAGTATATGCTCTGTGATTGTTGTCAAACACACAAGTACAAATGAAAGAACTTTACCTGTGCCATAACACTGCAAATATGACAACTCGCCCAATAGTGATGGTATTGATGGCGCAATAGAATTAAATTGACCTCCCGTCATCAGTGTTACTAGAAAAACTAGATAATTAGTTGAATTTGCGATATAATACAGTTATTTCGAAGGGCAAAAATAAAGAATATGCTCTGTGATTGTTGTCAAACATACCAGTACAAATGAAAGAGCTTGGGGTGTGCCATAACACTGCAAAGGTGACAACTTGCCCAATAGTGGTGGTATTGATAGCGCAATAGAAATAAATTGACCACCTGGCATCAGTGTTACTAGAAAAACTAGATAATTAGATGCATTTGTGATATAACACAGTTATTTCGAAGTGCAAAGATAAAGAATATGCTCTGTGATTGTTGTAAAACACACCAGTACAAATGAAAGAGCTTGGGGTGTGCCATAACACTGCAAACGTGACAACTCGTCCAATAATGATGGTATTGATGGCGCAATAGAATTAAATTGATCTCCAGTCATCAGTGTTACTAGAAAAACTAGATAATTAGTTGAATTTGCGATATAACACAGTTATTTCCAAGTCCAAAGATAAAGAATATGCTCTGTGATTGTTGTCAAAGATACCAGTACAAATGAAAGAGCTTGCAATTGTCCTCTGCCATAACACTGAAAATGTGACAACTCGCCAAATAGTGATGGTATTGATGGCGCAATAGAACTAAATTGACCTCCAGGCATCAGTGTTACTAGAAAAACCAGATAAATAGTTGAATTTGCGATATAACACAGTTATTTCGAAGTCCAAAGATAAAGAATTTGCTCTGTGTGTTGTTGTGAAACACACCAGTACAAATGAAAGAACTTGGCCTGTGCCATACCACTGCAAATGTGACATCTCGCCCAATAATGTTGGTATTGATGGCGCAATAGAACTAAATTGACCTCCAGGTATCAGTGTTGCTAGGAAAACTAGATAATTAGTTGAATTTGCGAGATAACACAGTTATTTCGAAGTCCAAAATAAAGAATATGCTCTGTGATTGTTGTCAAACATACCAGTACAAATGAAAGAGCTTGGGGTGTGCCATAACACTGCAAAGGTGACAACTTGCCCAATAGTGGTGGTATTGATAGCGCAATAGAAATAAATTGACCACCTGGCACCAGTGTTACTAGAAAAACTAGATAATTAGATGCATTTATTTCGCAGTTATTTCGAAGTGCAAAGATAAAGAATATGCTCTGTGATTTTTGTCAAACATACCAGTACAAATGAAAGAGCTTGGGGTGTGCCATAACACTGCAAACGTGACAACTCGTCCAATAATGATGGTATTGATGGCGCAATAGAATTAAATTGATCTCCAGTCATCAGTGTTACTAGAAAAACTAGATAATTAGTTGAATTTGCGATATAACACAGTTATTTCGAAGTCCAAAGATAAAGAATATGCTCTGTGATTGTTGTCAAAGATACCAGAACAAATGAAAGAGCTTGCAATTGGCCTCTGCCATAACACTGAAAATGTGACAACTCGCCAAATAGTGATGGTATTGATGGCGCAATAGAACTGAATTGACATCCAGGCATCAGTGTTACTAGAAAAACCAGATAAATAGTTGAATTTGCGATATAACACAGTTATTTCGAAGTAAAAAGATAAAGAATATGCTCTGTGATTGTTGTCAAACATACCAGTACAAATGAAAGAGCTTGGCCTGTGCCATAACACTGCAAACGTGACAACTTGCCCAATAGTGATCGTATTGATGGCGCAATAGAACTCAATTGACCTCCAGGCCTCAGTGTTACTAGGAAAACTAGATAAATAGTAGAATTTGCGATATAACACAGTTATTTCGAAGTGCCAAGATAAAGGATTTGCTCTGTGTTTTGTTGTCAAACACACCAGTACAAATGAAAGAACTTGTCCTGTGCAATACCACTGCAAATGTAACAACTCGCCCAATAATGATGGTATTGATGTCGCAATAGAACTAAATTGACCTCCAGGCATCAGTGTTACTAGAAAAACTAGATAATTAGTTGAATTTGCGATATAACACAGTTATTTCGAAGTCCCAATATAAAGGATTTGCTTTGTGTTTTGTTGTCAAACACACCAGTACAAATGACAGAGCTTGGCCTGTACCATAACACTCCAAATGTTACAACTCGCCCAATAGTGATGGTATTGATGGCACAATAGAACTAAATTGACCTCCACGCATCAGTGTTACTAGAAAAAGCAGATAATTAGTTGAATTTGCGATATAACACAGTTATTTCGAAGTCCCAAGATAAAGGATATGCTCTGTGTGTTGTTGTGAAACACACCAGTACAAATGAAAGAACTTGGCCTGTGCCATACCACTGCAAATGTGACATCTCGCCCAATAATGTTGGTATTGATGGCGCAATAGAACTAAATTGACCTCCAGGTATCAGTGTTGCTAGGAAAACTAGATAATTAGTTGAATTTGCGAGATAACACAGTTATTTCGAAGTCCAAAATAAAGAATATGCTCTGTGTGTTATTGTAAAACACACCAGTACAAATGAAAGAGCTTGGGGTGTGCCATAAAACTGCAAACGTGACAACTCGTCCAATAATGATGGTATTGATGGCGCAATAGAATTAAATTGATCTCCAGTCATCAGTGTTACTAGTAAAACTAGATAATTAGTTGAATTTGCGATATAACACAGTTATTTCGAAGTCCAAAGATAAAGAATATGCTCTGTGATTGTTGTCAAAGATACCAGAACAAATGAAAGAGCTTGCAATTGGCCTCTGCCATAACACTGAAAATGTGACAACTCGCCAAATAGTGATGGTATTGATGGCGCAATAGAACTAAATTGACCTCCAGGCATCAGTGTTACTAGAAAAATCAGATAAATAGTTGTATTTGCGATATAACACAGTTATTTCGAAGTCCAAAGATAAAGAATATGCTCTGTGATTGTTGTCAAACATACCAATACAAATGAAAGAGCTTGGCCTGTGCGATAACACTGAAAATGTGACAACTCGCCCAATAGTGATGGTATTGATGGCGCAATAGAAATAAATTGACCTAAAGGCATCAGTGTTACTAGGAAAACTAGATAATTAGTTGAATTTGCGAGATAACACAGTTATTTCGAAGTCAAAAATAAAGGATATGCTGTGTGTGTTGTTGTAAAACACACCAGTACAAATGAAAGAACTTGGCCTGTGCCATACCACTGCAAGTGTGACAACTCGCCCAATATTGATGGTATTGATAGCGCAAAAGAACTAAATTGACCTCCGGGCATCAGTGTTACTAGGAACACTAGATAATTAGTTGAATTTGCGATATAACACAGTTATTTCGAAGTCTAATATAAAGAATATGCTCTGTGTTGTTGTCAAAGATACCAGTACAAATGAAAGAGCTTGCAATTGGCCTCTGCCATAACACTGAAAATGTGACAACTCGCCAAATAGTGAGGGTATTGATGGCGCAATAGAACTGAATTGACCTCCAGGCATCAGTGTTACTAGAAAAACCAGATAAATAGTTGAATTTGCGATATAACACAGTTATTTCGAAGTAAAAAGATAAAGAATATGCTCTGTGATTGTTGTCAAACATACCAGTACAAATGAAAGAGCTTGGCCTGTGCCATAACACTGCAAACGTGACAACTTGCCCAATAGTGATGGTATTGATGGCGCAATAGAACTCAATTGACCTCCAGGCCTCAGTGTTACTAGGAAAACTAGATAAATAGTTCAATTTGCGATATAACACAGTTATTTCGAAGTGCCAAGATAAAGGATTTGCTCTGTGTTTTGTTGTCAAACACACCAGTACAAATGAAAGAACTTGTCCTGTGCAATACCACTGCAAATGTAACAACTCGCCCAATAATGATGGTATTGATGTCGCAATAGAACTAAATTGACCTCCAGGCATCGGTGTTACTAGAAAAACTAGATAATTAGTTGAATTTGCGATATAACACAGTTATTTCGAAGTCCCAATATAAAGGATTTGCTCTGTGTTTTGTTGTCAAACACACCAGTACAAATGACAGAGCTTGGCCTGTACCATAACACTCCAAATGTTACAACTCGCCCAATAGTGATGGTATTGATGGCACAATAGAACTAAATTGACCTCCACGCATCAGTGTTACTAGAAAAAGCAGATAATTAGTTGAATTTGCGATATAACACAGTTATTTCGAAGTCCCAAGATAAAGAATATGCTCTGTGTGTTATTGTAAAACACACCAGTACAAATGAAAGAACTTGGCCTGTGCCATACCACTGCAAATGTGACAACTCGCCCAATAGTGATGGTATTGATAGCGCAATAGAACTAAATTGACCACCAGGCATCACTGTTACTAGGAAAACTAGATAATTAGTTGAATTTGCGATATAACACAGTTATTTCGAAGTCTAAAATAAAGGATATGCTCTGTGATTGTTGTCAAACACACAAGTACAAATGAAAGAACTTTACCTGTGCCATAACACTGCAAATATCACAACTCTCCCAATAGTGATGGTATTGATGGCGCAATAGAATTAAATTGACCTCCCGTCATCAGTGTTACTAGAAAAACTAGATAATTAGTTGAATTTGCGATATAACACAGTTATTTCGAAGTGCAAAGATAAAGAATATGCTCTCTGATTGTTCTCAAACATACCAGTACAAATGTAAGAGCTTGGCCTGTGCGATAACACTGCAAAGGTGACAACTTGCCCAATAGTGGTGCTATTGATAGCGCAATAGAAATAAATTGACCACCTGGCATCAGTGTTACTAGAAAAAC
This sequence comes from Actinernus sp. WN-2022, assembly GCA_030867875.1. Lineage (NCBI taxonomy): Eukaryota > Metazoa > Cnidaria > Anthozoa > Actiniaria > Actinernidae > Actinernus > Actinernus sp. WN-2022. The sequence continues at coordinate 428,910 of JAOWCC010000330.1, forward strand.
TAGATAATTAGATGCATTTGTGATATAACACAGTTATTTCGAAGTGCAAAGATAAAGAATATGCTCTGTCATTGTTGTCAAACATACCAGTACAAATGAAAGAGCTTGGGGTGTGCCATAACACTGCAAACGTGACAACTCGTCCAATAATGATGGTATTGATGGCGCAATATAATTAAATTGATCTCCAGTCATCAGTGTTACTAGAAAAACTAGATAATTAGTTGAATTTGCGATATAACACAGTTATTTCGAAGTCCAAAGATAAAGAATATGCTCTGTGATTGTTGTCAAAGATACCAGTACAAATGAAAGAGCTTGCAATTGGCCTCTGCCATAACACTGAAAATGTGACAACTCGCCAAATAGTGATGGTATTGATGGCGCAATAGAACTAAATTGACCTCCAGGCATCAGTGTTACTAGAAAAACCAGATAAATAGTTGAATTTGCGATATAACACAGTTTTTTCGAAGTCCAAAGATAAAGAATATGCTCTGTGATTGTTGTCAAACATACCAGTACAAATGAAAGAGCTTGGCCTGTGCCATAAAACTGCAAACGTGACAACTTGCCCAATAGTGATGGTATTGATGGCGCAATAGAACTCAATTGACCTCCAGGCCTCAGTGTTACTAGGAAAACTAGATAAATAGTTGAATTTGCGATATAACACAGTTATTTCGAAGTGCCAAGATAAAGGATTTGCTCTGTGTTTTGTTGTCAAACACACCAGTACAAATGAAAGAACTTGTCCTGTGCAATGCCACTGCAAATGTAACAACTCGCCCAATAATGATGGTATTGATGTCGCAATAGAACTAAATTGACCTCCAGGCATCGGTGTTACTAGAAAAACTAGATAATTAGTTGAATTTGCGATATAACACAGTTATTTCGAAGTCCCAATATAAAGGATTTGCTCTGTGTTTTGTTGTCAAACACACCAGTACAAATGACAGAGCTTGGCCTGTACCATAACACTCCAAATGTTACAACTCGCCCAATAGTTATGGTATTGATGGCACAATAGAACTAAATTGACCTCCACGCATCAGTGTTACTAGAAAAAGCAGATAATTAGTTGAATTTGCGATATAACACAGTTATTTCGAAGTCCCAAGATAAAGGATATGCTCTGTGTGTTGTTGTGAAACACACCAGTACAAATGAAAGAACTTGGCCTGTGCCATACCACTGCAAATGTGACATCTCGCCCAATAATGTTGGTATTGATGGCGCAATAGAACTAAATTGACCTCCAGGTATCAGTGTTGCTAGGAAAACTAGATAATTAGTTGAATTTGCGAGATAACACAGTTATTTCGAAGTCCAAAATAAAGAATATGCTCTGTGTGTTATTGTAAAACACACCAGTACAAATGAAAGAACTTGGCCTGTGCCATACCACTGCAAATGTGACAACTCGCCCAATAGTGATGGTATTGATAGCGCAATAGAACTAAATTGACCACCAGGCATCACTGTTACTAGGAAAACTAGATAATTAGTTGAATTTGCGATATAACACAGTTATTTCGAAGTCTAAAATAAAGGATATGCTCTGTGATTGTTGTCAAACACACAAGTACAAATGAAAGAACTTTACCTGTGCCATAACACTGCAAATATCACAACTCGCCCAATAGTGATGGTATTGATGGCGCAATAGAATTAAATTGACCTCCCGTCATCAGTGTTACTAGAAAAACTAGATAATTAGTTGAATTTGCGATATAACACAGTTATTTCGAAGTGCAAAGATAAAGAATATGCTCTCTGATTGTTCTCAAACATACCAGTACAAATGTAAGAGCTTGGCCTGTGCGATAACACTGCAAAGGTGACAACTTGCCCAATAGTGGTGCTATTGATAGCGCAATAGAAATAAATTGACCACCTGGCATCAGTGTTACTAGAAAAACTAGATAATTAGATGCATTTGTGATATAACACAGTTATTTCGAAGTGCAAAGATAAAGAATATGCTCTGTCATTGTTGTCAAACATACCAGTACAAATGAAAGAGCTTGGGGTGTGCCATAACACTGCAAACGTGACAACTCGTCCAATAATGATGGTATTGATGGCGCAATATAATTAAATTGATCTCCAGTCATCAGTGTTACTAGAAAAACTAGATAATTAGTTGAATTTGCGATATAACACAGTTATTTCGAAGTCCAAAGATAAAGAATATGCTCTGTGATTGTTGTCAAACATACCAATACAAATGAAAGAGCTTGGCCTGTGCCATAACACTGCAAATATGACAACTCGCCCAATAGTGATGGTATTGATAGCGCAATAGAAATAAATTGACCTCCTGGCATCAGTGTTAGTAGAAAAACTAGATAATTAGATTCATTTGTGATATAACACAGTTATTTCGAAGTGCAAATATAAAGAATATGCTCTGTGTGTTATTGTAAAACACACCAGTACAAATGAAAGAACTTGGCCTGTGCCATACCACTGCAAATGTGACAACTCGCCCAATAGTGATGGTATTGATAACGCAATAGAACTAAATTGACCACCAGGCATCAGTGTTACTAGGAAAACTAGATAATTAGTTGAATTTGCGATATAACACAGTTATTTCGAAGTCTAAAATAAAGGATATGCTCTGTGATTGTTGTCAAACACACAAGTACAAATGAAAGAACTTTACCTGTGCCATGACACTGCAAATATCACAACTCGCCCAATAGTGATGGTATTGATGGCGCAATAGAATTAAATTGACCTCCCGTCATCAGTGTTACTAGAAAAATTAGATAATTAGTTGAATTTGCGATATAACACAGTTATTTCGAAGTGCAAAGATAAAGAATATGCTCTCTGATTGTTCTCAAACATACCAGTACAAATGTAAGAGCTTGGCCTGTGCGATAACACTGCAAAGGTGACAACTTGCCCAATAGTGGTGCTATTGATAGCGCAATAGAAATAAATTGACCACCTGGCATCAGTGTTACTAGAAAAACTAGATAATTAGATGCATTTGTGATATAACACAGTTATTTCGAAGTGCAAAGATAAAGAATATGCTCTGTCATTGTTGTCAAACATACCAGTACAAATGAAAGAGCTTGGGGTGTGCCATAACACTGCAAACGTGACAACTCGTCCAATAATGATGGTATTGATGGCGCAATATAATTAAATTGATCTCCAGTCATCAGTGTTACTAGAAAAACTAGATAATTAGTTGAATTTGCGATATAACACAGTTATTTCGAAGTCCAAAGATAAAGAATATGCTCTGTCATTGTTGTCAAAGATACCAGTACAAATGAAAGAGCTTGCAATTGGCCTATGCCATAACACTGAAAATGTGACAACTCGCCAAATAGTGATGGTATTGATGGCGCAATAGAACTAAATTGACCTCCAGGCATCAGTGTTACTAGAAAAACCAGATAAATAGTTGAATTTGCGATATAACACAGTTTTTTCGAAGTCCAAAGATAAAGAATATGCTCTGTGATTGTTGTCAAACATACCAATACAAATGAAAGAGCTTGGCCTGTGCCATAACACTGCAAATATGACAACTCGCCCAATAGTGATGGTATTGATAGCGCAATAGAAATAAATTGACCTCCTGGCATCAGTGTTAGTAGAAAAACTAGATAATTAGATTCATTTGTGATATAACACAGTTATTTCGAAGTGCAAATATAAAGAATATGCTCTGTGTGTTATTGTAAAACACACCAGTACAAATGAAAGAACTTGGCCTGTGCCATACCACTGCAAATGTGACAACTCGCCCAATAGTGATGGTATTGATAGCGCAATAGAACTAAATTGACCACCAGGCATCAGTGTTACTAGGAAAACTAGATAATTAGTTGAATTTGCGATATAACACAGTTATTTCGAAGTCTAAAATAAAGGATATGCTCTGTGATTGTTGTCAAACACACAAGTACAAATGAAAGAACTTTACCTGTGCCATAACACTGCAAATATCACAACTCCCCCAATAGTGATGGTATTGATGGCGCAATAGAATTAAATTGACCTCCCGGCATCAGCGTTACTAGAAAAACTAGATAATTAGTTGAATTTGCGAAATAACACAGTTATTTCGAAGTGCAAAGATAAAGAATATGCTCTCTGATTGTTCTCAAACATACCAGTACAAATGTAAGAGCTTGGCCTGTGCGATAACACTGCAAAGGTGACAACTTGCCCAATAGTGGTGGTATTGATAGCGCAATAGAAATAAATTGACCTCCTGGCATCAGTGTTACAAGAAAAACTAGATAATTAGATTCATTTGTGATATAACACAGTTATTTCGAAGTGCAAATATAAAGAATATGCTCTGTGATTGTTGTCAAACATACCAGTACAAATGAAAGAGCTTGGGGTGTGCCATAACACTGCAAAGGTGACAACTTGCCCAATAGTGGTGCTATTGATAGCGCAATAGAAATAAATTGACCACCTGGCATCAGTGTTACTAGAAAAACTAGATAATTAGATGCATTTGTGATATAACACAGTTATTTCGAAGTGCAAAGATAAAGAATATGCTCTGTCATTGTTGTCAAACATACCAGTACAAATGAAAGAGCTTGGGGTGTGCCATAACACTGCAAACGTGACAACTCGTCCAATAATGATGGTATTGATCGCGCAATATAATTAAATTGATCTCCAGTCATCAGTGTTGCTAGAAAAACTAGATAATTAGTTGAATTTGCGATATAACACAGTTATTTCGAAGTCCAAAGATAAAGAATATGCTCTGTGATTGTTGTCAAAGATACCAGTACAAATGAAAGAGCTTGCAATTGGCCTCTGCCATAACACTGAAAATGTGACAACTCGCCAAATAGTGATGGTATTGATGGCGCAATAGAACTAAATTGACCTCCAGGCATCAGTGTTACTAGAAAAACCAGATAAATAGTTGAATTTGCGATATAACACAGTTTTTTCGAAGTCCAAAGATAAAGAATATGCTCTGTGATTGTTGTCAAACATACCAATACAAATGAAAGAGCTTGGCCTGTGCCATAACACTGCAAATATGACAACTCGCCCAATAGTGATGGTATTGATAGCGCAATATAAATAAATTGACCTCCTGGCATCAGTGTTAGTAGAAAAACTAGATAATTAGATTCATTTGTGATATAACACAGTTATTTCGAAGTGCAAATATAAAGAATATGCTCTGTGTGTTATTGTAAATCACACCAGTACAAATGAAAGAACTTGGCCTGTGCCATACCACTGCAAATGTGACAACTCGCCCAATAGTGATGGTATTGATAGCGCAATAGAACTAAATTGACCACCAGGCATCAGTGTTACTAGGAAAACTAGATAATTAGTTGAATTTGCGATATAACACAGTTATTTCGAAGTCTAAAATAAAGGATATGCTCTGTGATTGTTGTCAAACACACAAGTACAAATGAAAGAACTTTACCTGTGCCATAACACTGCAAATATCACAACTCCCCCAATAGTGATGGTATTGATGGCGCAATATAATTAAATTGACCTCCCGTCATCAGCGTTACTAGAAAAACTAGATAATTAGTTGAATTTGCGATATAACACAGTTATTTCGAAGTGCAAAGATAAAGAATATGCTCTCTGATTGTTCTCAAACATACCAGTACAAATGTAAGAGCTTGGCCTGTGCGATAACACTGCAAAGGTGACAACTTGCCCAATAGTGGTGGTATTGATAGCGCAATAGAAATAAATTGACCTCCTGGCATCAGTGTTACAAGAAAAACTAGATAATTAGATTCATTTGTGATATAACACAGTTATTTCGAAGTGCAAAGATAAAGAATATGCTCTGTGATTGTTGTCAAACATACCAGTACAAATGAAAGAGCTTGGGGTGTGCCATAACACTGCAAAGGTGACAACTTGCCCAATAGTGGTGCTATTGATAGCGCAATAGAAATAAATTGACCACCTGGCATCAGTGTTACTAGAAAAACTAGATAATTAGTTGAATTTGTGATATAACACAGTTATTTCGAAGTTCAAAGATAAAGAATATGCTCTATCATTGTTGTCAAACATACCAGTACAAATGAAAGAGCTTGGGGTGTGCCATAACACTGCAAACGTGACAACTCGTCCAATAATGATGGTATTGATGGCGCAATATAATTAAATTGATCTCCAATCATCAGTGTTACTAGAAAAACTAGATAATTAGTTGAATTTGCGATATAACACAGTTATTTCGAAGTCCAAAGATAAAGAATATGCTCTGTGATTGTTGTCAAAGATACCAGTACAAATGAAAGAGCTTGCAATTGGCCTCTGCCATAACACTGAAAATGTGACAACTCGCCAAATAGTGATGGTATTGATGGCGCAATAGAACTAAATTGACCTCCAGGCATCAGTGCTACTAGAAAAACCAGATAAATGGTTGAATTTGCGATATAACACAGTTATTTCGAAGTCCAAAGATAAAGAATATGCTCTGTGATTGTTGTCAAACATACCAATACAAATGAAAGAGCTTGGCCTGTGCGATAACACTGAAAATGTGACAACTCGCCCAATAGTGATGGTATTGATGGCGCAATAGAAATAAATTGACCTATAGGCATCAGTGTTACTAGGAAAACTAGATAATTAGTTGAATTTGCGAGATAACACAGTTATTTCGAAGTCAAAAATAAAGGATATGCTGTGTGTGTTGTTGTAAAACACACCAGTACAAATGAAAGAACTTGGCCTGTGCCATACCACTGCAAGTGTGACAACTCGCCCAATATTGATGGTATTGATAGCGCAATAGAAATAAATTGACCTCCTGGCATCAGTGTTAGTAGAAAAACTAGATAATTAGATTCATTTGTGATATAACACAGTTATTTCGAAGTGCAAAGATAAAGAATATGCTCTGTGATTGTTGTCAAACATACCAGTACAAATGAAAGAGCTTGGGGTGTGCCATAACACTGCAAAGGTGACAACTTGCCCAATAGTGGTGCTATTGATAGCGCAATAGAAATAAATTGACCACCTGGCATCAGTGTTACTAGAAAAACTAGATAATTAGTTGAATTTGTGATATAACACAGTTATTTCGAAGTTCAAAGATAAAGAATATGCTCTATCATTGTTGTCAAACATACCAGTACAAATGAAAGAGCTTGGGGTGTGCCATAACACTGCAAACGTGACAACTCGTCCAATAATGATGGTATTGATGGCGCAATATAATTAAATTGATCTCCAATCATCAGTGTTACTAGAAAAACTAGATAATTAGTTGAATTTGCGATATAACACAGTTATTTCGAAGTCCAAAGATAAAGAATATGCTCTGTGATTGTTGTCAAAGATACCAGTACAAATGAAAGAGCTTGCAATTGGCCTCTGCCATAACACTGAAAATGTGACAACTCGCCAAATAGTGATGGTATTGATGGCGCAATAGAACTAAATTGACCTCCAGGCATCAGTGCTACTAGAAAAACCAGATAAATGGTTGAATTTGCGATATAACACAGTTATTTCGAAGTCCAAAGATAAAGAATATGCTCTGTGATTGTTGTCAAACATACCAATACAAATGAAAGAGCTTGGCCTGTGCGATAACACTGAAAATGTGACAACTCGCCCAATAGTGATGGTATTGATGGCGCAATAGAAATAAATTGACCTATAGGCATCAGTGTTACTAGGAAAACTAGATAATTAGTTGAATTTGCGAGATAACACAGTTATTTCGAAGTCAAAAATAAAGGATATGCTGTGTGTGTTGTTGTAAAACACACCAGTACAAATGAAAGAACTTGGCCTGTGCCATACCACTGCAAGTGTGACAACTCGCCCAATATTGATGGTATTGATAGCGCAATAGAAATAAATTGACCTCCTGGCATCAGTGTTAGTAGAAAAACTAGATAATTAGATTCATTTGTGATATAACACAGTTATTTCGAAGTGCAAATATAAAGAATATGCTCTGTGTGTTATTGTAAAACACACCAGTACAAATGAAAGAACTTGGCCTGTGCCATACCACTGCAAATGTGACAACTCGCCCAATAGTGATGGTATTGATAGCGCAATAGAACTAAATTGACCACCAGGCATCAGTGTTACTAGGAAAACTAGATAATTAGTTGAATTTGCGATATAACACAGTTATTTCGAAGTCTAAAATAAAGGATATGCTCTGTGATTGTTGTCAAACACACAAGTACAAATGAAAGAACTTTACCTGTGCCATAACACTGCAAATATCACAACTCCCCCAATAGTGATGGTATTGATGGCGCAATAGAATTAAATTGACCTCCCGTCATCAGCGTTACTAGAAAAACTAGATAATTAGTTGAATTTGCGAAATAACACAGTTATTTCGAAGTGCAAAGATAAAGAATATGCTCTCTGATTGTTCTCAAACATACCAGTACAAATGTAAGAGCTTGGCCTGTGCGATAACACTGCAAAGGTGACAACTTGCCCAATAGTGGTGGTATTGATAGCGCAATAGAAATAAATTGACCTCCTGGCATCAGTGTTACAAGAAAAACTAGATAATTAGATTCATTTGTGATATAACACAGTTATTTCGAAGTGCAAATATAAAGAATATGCTCTGTGATTGTTGTCAAACATACCAGTACAAATGAAAGAGCTTGGGGTGTGCCATAACACTGCAAAGGTGACAACTTGCCCAATAGTGGTGCTATTGATAGCGCAATAGAAATAAATTGACCACCTGGCATCAGTGTTACTAGAAAAACTAGATAATTAGATGCATTTGTGATATAACACAGTTATTTCGAAGTGCAAAGATAAAGAATATGCTCTGTCATTGTTGTCAAACATACCAGTACAAATGAAAGAGCTTGGGGTGTGCCATAACACTGCAAACGTGACAACTCGTCCAATAATGATGGTATTGATCGCGCAATATAATTAAATTGATCTCCAGTCATCAGTGTTGCTAGAAAAACTAGATAATTAGTTGAATTTGCGATATAACACAGTTATTTCGAAGTCCAAAGATAAAGAATATGCTCTGTGATTGTTGTCAAAGATACCAGTACAAATGAAAGAGCTTGCAATTGGCCTCTGCCATAACACTGAAAATGTGACAACTCGCCAAATAGTGATGGTATTGATGGCGCAATAGAACTAAATTGACCTCCAGGCATCAGTGTTACTAGAAAAACCAGATAAATAGTTGAATTTGCGATATAACACAGTTTTTTCGAAGTCCAAAGATAAAGAATATGCTCTGTGATTGTTGTCAAACATACCAATACAAATGAAAGAGCTTGGCCTGTGCCATAACACTGCAAATATGACAACTCGCCCAATAGTGATGGTATTGATAGCGCAATATAAATAAATTGACCTCCTGGCATCAGTGTTAGTAGAAAAACTAGATAATTAGATTCATTTGTGATATAACACAGTTATTTCGAAGTGCAAATATAAAGAATATGCTCTGTGTGTTATTGTAAATCACACCAGTACAAATGAAAGAACTTGGCCTGTGCCATACCACTGCAAATGTGACAACTCGCCCAATAGTGATGGTATTGATAGCGCAATAGAACTAAATTGACCACCAGGCATCAGTGTTACTAGGAAAACTAGATAATTAGTTGAATTTGCGATATAACACAGTTATTTCGAAGTCTAAAATAAAGGATATGCTCTGTGATTGTTGTCAAACACACAAGTACAAATGAAAGAACTTTACCTGTGCCATAACACTGCAAATATCACAACTCCCCCAATAGTGATGGTATTGATGGCGCAATATAATTAAATTGACCTCCCGTCATCAGCGTTACTAGAAAAACTAGATAATTAGTTGAATTTGCGATATAACACAGTTATTTCGAAGTGCAAAGATAAAGAATATGCTCTCTGATTGTTCTCAAACATACCAGTACAAATGTAAGAGCTTGGCCTGTGCGATAACACTGCAAAGGTGACAACTTGCCCAATAGTGGTGGTATTGATAGCGCAATAGAAATAAATTGACCTCCTGGCATCAGTGTTACAAGAAAAACTAGATAATTAGATTCATTTGTGATATAACACAGTTATTTCGAAGTGCAAAGATAAAGAATATGCTCTGTGATTGTTGTCAAACATACCAGTACAAATGAAAGAGCTTGGGGTGTGCCATAACACTGCAAAGGTGACAACTTGCCCAATAGTGGTGCTATTGATAGCGCAATAGAAATAAATTGACCACCTGGCATCAGTGTTACTAGAAAAACTAGATAATTAGTTGAATTTGTGATATAACACAGTTATTTCGAAGTTCAAAGATAAAGAATATGCTCTATCATTGTTGTCAAACATACCAGTACAAATGAAAGAGCTTGGGGTGTGCCATAACACTGCAAACGTGACAACTCGTCCAATAATGATGGTATTGATGGCGCAATATAATTAAATTGATCTCCAATCATCAGTGTTACTAGAAAAACTAGATAATTAGTTGAATTTGCGATATAACACAGTTATTTCGAAGTCCAAAGATAAAGAATATGCTCTGTGATTGTTGTCAAAGATACCAGTACAAATGAAAGAGCTTGCAATTGGCCTCTGCCATAACACTGAAAATGTGACAACTCGCCAAATAGTGATGGTATTGATGGCGCAATAGAACTAAATTGACCTCCAGGCATCAGTGCTACTAGAAAAACCAGATAAATGGTTGAATTTGCGATATAACACAGTTATTTCGAAGTCCAAAGATAAAGAATATGCTCTGTGATTGTTGTCAAACATACCAATACAAATGAAAGAGCTTGGCCTGTGCGATAACACTGAAAATGTGACAACTCGCCCAATAGTGATGGTATTGATGGCGCAATAGAAATAAATTGACCTATAGGCATCAGTGTTACTAGGAAAACTAGATAATTAGTTGAATTTGCGAGATAACACAGTTATTTCGAAGACAAAAATAAAGGATATGCTGTGTGTGTTGTTGTAAAACAGACCAGTACAAATGAAAGAACTTGGCCTGTGCCATACCACTGCAAGTGTGACAACTCGCCCAATATTGATGGTATTGATAGCGCAAAAGAACTATATTGACCTCCGGGCATCAGTGTTACTAGGAACACTAGATAATTAGTTGAATTTGCGATATAACACAGTTATTTCGAAGTCTAATATAAAGAATATGCTCTGTGTGTTGTTGTCAAACATACCAGTACAAATGAAAGAGCTTGGGGTGTGCCATAACACTGCAAAGGTGACAACTTGCCCAATAGTGGTGCTATTGATAGCGCAATAGAAATAAATTGATCACCTGGCATCAGTGTTACTAGAAAAACTAGATAATTAGATGCATTTGTGATATAACACAGTTATTTCGAAGTGCAAAGATAAAGAATATGCTCTGTCATTGTTGTCAAACATACCAGTACAAATGAAAGAGCTTGGGGTGTGCCATAACACTGCAAACGTGACAACTCGTCCAATAATGATGGTATTGATCGCGCAATATAATTAAATTGATCTCCAGTCATCAGTGTTACTAGAACAACTAGATAATTAGTTGAATTTGCGATATAACACAGTTATTTCGAAGTCCAAAGATAAAGAATATGCTCTGTGATTGTTGTCAAAGATACCAGTACAAATGAAAGAGCTTGCAATTGGCCTCTGCCATAACACTGAAAATGTGACAACTCGCCAAATAGTGATGGTATTGATGGCGCAATAGAACTAAATTGACCTCCAGGCATCAGTGTTACTAGAAAAACCAGATAAATAGTTGAATTTGCGATATAACACAGTTTTTTCGAAGTCCAAAGATAAAGAATATGCTCTCTGATTGTTCTCAAACATACCAGTACAAATGTAAGAGCTTGGCCTGTGCGATAACACTGCAAAGGTGACAACTTGCCCAATAGTGGTGGTATTGATAGCGCAATAGAAATAAATTGACCTCCTGGCATCAGTGTTACAAGAAAAACTAGATAATTAGTTGAATTTGTGATATAACACAGTTATTTCGAAGTTCAAAGATAAAGAATATGCTCTATCATTGTTGTCAAACATACCAGTACAAATGAAAGAGCTTGGGGTGTGCCATAACACTGCAAACGTGACAACTCGTCCAATAATGATGGTATTGATGGCGCAATATAATTAAATTGATCTCCAGTCATCAGTGTTACTAGAAAAACTAGATAATTAGTTGAATTTGCGATATAACACAGTTATTTCGAAGTCCAAAGATAAAGAATATGCTCTGTGATTGTTGTCAAAGATACCAGTACAAATGAAAGAGCTTGCAATTGGCCTCTGCCATAACACTGAAAATGTGACAACTCGCCAAATAGTGATGGTATTGATGGCGCAATAGAACTAAATTGACCTCCAGGCATCAGTGTTACTAGAAAAACCAGATAAATAGTTGAATTTGCGATATAACACAGTTATTTCGAAGTCCAAAGATAAAGAATATGCTCTGTGATTGTTGTCAAACATACCAATACAAATGAAAGAGCTTGGCCTGTGCGATAACACTGAAAATGTGACAACTCGCCCAATAGTGATGGTATTGATGGCGCAATAGAAATAAATTGACCTACAGGCATCAGTGTTACTAGGAAAACTAGATAATTAGTTGAATTTGCGAGATAACACAGTTATTTCGAAGTCAAAAATAAAGGATATGCTGTGTGTGTTGTTGTAAAACACACCAGTAAAAATGAAAGAACTTGGCCTGTGCCATACCACTGCAAGTGTGACAACTCGCCCAATATTGATGGTATTGATAGCGCAAAAGAACTAAATTGACCTCCGGGCATCAGTGTTACTAGGAACACTAGATAATTAGTTGAATTTGCGATATAACACAGTTATTTCGAAGTCTAATATAAAGAATATGCTCTGTGTGTTGTTGTCAAACATACCAGTACAAATGAAAGAGCTTGGGGTGTCCCATAACACTGCAAATATGACAACTCGCCCAATAGTGATGTTATTGATGGCGCAATAGAACTAAATTGACCACCAGGCAACAGTGTTACTAGGAAAACTAGATAATTAGTTGAATTTGCGATATAACACAGTTATTTCGAAGTCTAAAGATAAAGAATATGCTCTGTGACTGTTGTCAATCATACCAGTACAAATGAAAGAACTTGGGGTGTGCCATAACACTGCAAATATGACAACTCGCCCAATAGTGATGGTATTGATGGCGCAATAGAACTAAATTGACCTCCTGGCATCAGTGTTACTAGAAAAACTTGATAATTAGATTCATTTGTGATATAACACAGTTATTTCGAAGTGCAAAGATAAAGAATATGCTCTGTGATTGTTGTCAAACATACCAGTACAAATGAAAGAGCTTGGGGTGTGCCATAACACTGCAAAGGTGACAACTTGCCCAATAGTGGTGGTATTGATAGCGCAATAGAAATAAATTGACCACCTGGCATCAGTGTTACTAGAAAAACTAGATACTTAGATGCATTTGTGATATAACACAGTTATTTCGAAGTTCAAAGATAAAGAATATGCTCTGTGATTGTTGTCAAACATACCAGTACAAATGAAAGAGCTTGGGGTGTGCCATAACACTGCAAACGTGACAACTCGTCCAATAATGATGGTATTGATGGCGCAATAGAATTAAATTGATCTCCAGTCATCAGTGTTACTAGAAAAACTAGATAATTAGTTGAATTTGCGATATCACACAGTTATTTCGAAGTCCAAAGATAAAGAATATGCTCTGTGATTGTTGTCAAAGATACCAGTACAAATGAAAGAGCTTGCAATTGGCCTCTGCCATAACACTGAAAATGTGACAACTCGCCAAATAGTGATGGTATTGATGGCGCAATAGAACTAAATTGACCTCCAGGCATCAGTGTTACTATAAAAACCAGATAAATAGTTGAATTTGCGATATAACACAGTTATTTCGAAGTCCAAAGATAAAGAATATGCTCTGTGATTGTTGTCAAAGATACCAGTACAAATGAAAGAGCTTGCAATTGGCCTCTGCCATAACACTGAAAATGTGACAACTCGCCAAATAGTGATGGTATTGATGGCGCAATAGAACTAAATTGACCTCCAGGCATCAGTGTTACTAGAAAAACCATATAAATAGTTGAATTTGCGATATAACACAGTTATTTCGAAGTCCATAGATAAAGAATATGCTCTGTGATTGTTGTCAAACATACCAATACAAATGAAAGAGCTTGGCCTGTGCGATAACACTGAAAATGAGACAACTCGCCCAATAGTGATGGTATTGATGGAGCAATAGAAATAAATTGACCTACAGGCATCAGTGTTACTAGGAAAACTAGATAATTAGTTGAATTTGCGAGATAACACAGTTATTTCGAAGTCAAAAATAAAGGATATGCTGTGTGGGTTGTTGTAAAACACACCAGTACAAATGAAAGAACTTCGCCTGTGCCATACCACTGCAAGTGTGACAACTCGCCCAATATTGATGGTATTGATAGCGCAAAAGAACTAAATTGACCTCCGGGCATCAGTGTTACTAGGAACACTAGATAATTAGTTGAATTTGCGATATAACACAGTTATTTCGAAGTCTAATATAAAGAATATGCTCTGTGTGTTGTTGTCGAACATACCAGTACAAATGAAAGAGCTTGGGGTGTGCCATAACACTGCAAACGTGACAACTCGTCCAATAATGATGGTATTGATGGCGCAATAGAATTAAATTGATCTCCAGTCATCAGTGTTACTAGAAAAACTAGATAATTAGTTGAATTTGCGATATAACACAGTTATTTCGAAGTCCAAAGATAAAGAATATGCTCTGTGATTGTTGTCAAAGATACCAGTACAAATGAAAGAGCTTGCAATTGGCATCTGCCATAACACTGAAAATGTGACAACTCGCCAAATAGTGATGGTATTGATGGCGCAATAGAACTAAATTGACCTCCAGGCATCAGTGTTACTAGAAAAACCAGATAAATAGTTGAATTTCCGATATAACACAGTTATTTCGAAGTCAAAAATAAAGGATATGCTGTGTGTGTTGTTGTAAAACACACCAGTACAAATGAAAGAACTTGGCCTGTGCCATACCACTGCAAGTGTGACAACTCGCCCAATATTGATGGTATTGATATCAGTGTTACTAGGAACACTAGATAATTAGTTGAATTTGCGATATAACACAGTTATTTCGAAGTCCAAAGATAAAGAATATGCTCTGTGATTGTTGTCAAAGATACCAGTACAAATGAAAGAGCTTGCAATTGGCCTCTGCCATAACACTGAAAATGTGACAACTCGCCAAATAGTGATGGTATTGATGGCGCAATAGAACTAAATTGACCTCCAGGCATCAGTGTTACTAGAAAAACCAGATAAATAGTTGAATTTGCGATATAACACAGTTATTTCGAAGTCCAAAGATAAAGAATATGCTCTGTGATTGTTGTCAAACATACCAATACAAATGAAAGAGCTTGGCCTGTGCGATAACACTGAAAATGTGACAACTCGCCCAATAGTGATGGTATTGATGGCGCAATAGAAATAAATTGACCTACAGGCATCAGTGTTACTAGGAAAACTAGATAATTAGTTGAATTTGCGAGATAACACAGTTATTTCGAAGTCAAAAATAAAGGATATGCTGTGTGTGTTGTTGTAAAACACACCAGTAAAAATGAAAGAACTTGGCCTGTGCCATACCACTGCAAGTGTGACAACTCGCCCAATATTGATGGTATTGATAGCGCAAAAGAACTAAATTGACCTCCGGGCATCAGTGTTACTAGGAACACTAGATAATTAGTTGAATTTGCGATATAACACAGTTATTTCGAAGTCTAATATAAAGAATATGCTCTGTGTGTTGTTGTCAAACATACCAGTACAAATGAAAGAGCTTGGGGTGTCCCATAACACTGCAAATATGACAACTCGCCCAATAGTGATGTTATTGATGGCGCAATAGAACTAAATTGACCACCAGGCAACAGTGTTACTAGGAAAACTAGATAATTAGTTGAATTTGCGATATAACACAGTTATTTCGAAGTCTAAAGATAAAGAATATGCTCTGTGACTGTTGTCAATCATACCAGTACAAATGAAAGAACTTGGGGTGTGCCATAACACTGCAAATATGACAACTCGCCCAATAGTGATGGTATTGATGGCGCAATAGAACTAAATTGACCTCCTGGCATCAGTGTTACTAGAAAAACTTGATAATTAGATTCATTTGTGATATAACACAGTTATTTCGAAGTGCAAAGATAAAGAATATGCTCTGTGATTGTTGTCAAACATACCAGTACAAATGAAAGAGCTTGGGGTGTGCCATAACACTGCAAAGGTGACAACTTGCCCAATAGTGGTGGTATTGATAGCGCAATAGAAATAAATTGACCACCTGGCATCAGTGTTACTAGAAAAACTAGATACTTAGATGCATTTGTGATATAACACAGTTATTTCGAAGTTCAAAGATAAAGAATATGCTCTGTGATTGTTGTCAAACATACCAGTACAAATGAAAGAGCTTGGGGTGTGCCATAACACTGCAAACGTGACAACTCGTCCAATAATGATGGTATTGATGGCGCAATAGAATTAAATTGATCTCCAGTCATCAGTGTTACTAGAAAAACTAGATAATTAGTTGAATTTGCGATATCACACAGTTATTTCGAAGTCCAAAGATAAAGAATATGCTCTGTGATTGTTGTCAAAGATACCAGTACAAATGAAAGAGCTTGCAATTGGCCTCTGCCATAACACTGAAAATGTGACAACTCGCCAAATAGTGATGGTATTGATGGCGCAATAGAACTAAATTGACCTCCAGGCATCAGTGTTACTATAAAAACCAGATAAATAGTTGAATTTGCGATATAACACAGTTATTTCGAAGTCCAAAGATAAAGAATATGCTCTGTGATTGTTGTCAAAGATACCAGTACAAATGAAAGAGCTTGCAATTGGCCTCTGCCATAACACTGAAAATGTGACAACTCGCCAAATAGTGATGGTATTGATGGCGCAATAGAACTAAATTGACCTCCAGGCATCAGTGTTACTAGAAAAACCATATAAATAGTTGAATTTGCGATATAACACAGTTATTTCGAAGTCCATAGATAAAGAATATGCTCTGTGATTGTTGTCAAACATACCAATACAAATGAAAGAGCTTGGCCTGTGCGATAACACTGAAAATGAGACAACTCGCCCAATAGTGATGGTATTGATGGAGCAATAGAAATAAATTGACCTACAGGCATCAGTGTTACTAGGAAAACTAGATAATTAGTTGAATTTGCGAGATAACACAGTTATTTCGAAGTCAAAAATAAAGGATATGCTGTGTGGGTTGTTGTAAAACACACCAGTACAAATGAAAGAACTTCGCCTGTGCCATACCACTGCAAGTGTGACAACTCGCCCAATATTGATGGTATTGATAGCGCAAAAGAACTAAATTGACCTCCGGGCATCAGTGTTACTAGGAACACTAGATAATTAGTTGAATTTGCGATATAACACAGTTATTTCGAAGTCTAATATAAAGAATATGCTCTGTGTGTTGTTGTCGAACATACCAGTACAAATGAAAGAGCTTGGGGTGTGCCATAACACTGCAAACGTGACAACTCGTCCAATAATGATGGTATTGATGGCGCAATAGAATTAAATTGATCTCCAGTCATCAGTGTTACTAGAAAAACTAGATAATTAGTTGAATTTGCGATATAACACAGTTATTTCGAAGTCCAAAGATAAAGAATATGCTCTGTGATTGTTGTCAAAGATACCAGTACAAATGAAAGAGCTTGCAATTGGCATCTGCCATAACACTGAAAATGTGACAACTCGCCAAATAGTGATGGTATTGATGGCGCAATAGAACTAAATTGACCTCCAGGCATCAGTGTTACTAGAAAAACCAGATAAATAGTTGAATTTCCGATATAACACAGTTATTTCGAAGTCAAAAATAAAGGATATGCTGTGTGTGTTGTTGTAAAACACACCAGTACAAATGAAAGAACTTGGCCTGTGCCATACCACTGCAAGTGTGACAACTCGCCCAATATTGATGGTATTGATATCAGTGTTACTAGGAACACTAGATAATTAGTTGAATTTGCGATATAACACAGTTATTTCGAAGTCCAAAGATAAAGAATATGCTCTCTGATTGTTCTCAAACATACCAGTACAAATGTAAGAGCTTGGCCTGTGCGATAACACTGCAAAGGTGACAACTTGCCCAATAGTGGTGGTATTGATAGCGCAATAGAAATAAATTGACCTCCTGGCATCAGTGTTACAAGAAAAACTAGATAATTAGTTGAATTTGTGATATAACACAGTTATTTCGAAGTTCAAAGATAAAGAATATGCTCTATCATTGTTGTCAAACATACCAGTACAAATGAAAGAGCTTGGGGTGTGCCATAACACTGCAAACGTGACAACTCGTCCAATAATGATGGTATTGATGGCGCAATATAATTAAATTGATCTCCAGTCATCAGTGTTACTAGAAAAACTAGATAATTAGTTGAATTTGCGATATAACACAGTTATTTCGAAGTCCAAAGATAAAGAATATGCTCTGTGATTGTTGTCAAAGATACCAGTACAAATGAAAGAGCTTGCAATTGGCCTCTGCCATAACACTGAAAATGTGACAACTCGCCAAATAGTGATGGTATTGATGGCGCAATAGAACTAAATTGACCTCCAGGCATCAGTGCTACTAGAAAAACCAGATAAATGGTTGAATTTGCGATATAACACAGTTATTTCGAAGTCCAAAGATAAAGAATATGCTCTGTGATTGTTGTCAAACATACCAATACAAATGAAAGAGTTTGGCCTGTGCGATAACACTGAAAATGTGACAACTCGCCCAATAGTGATGGTGTTGATGGCGCAATAGAAATAAATTGACCTACAGGCATCAGTGTTACTAGGAAAACTAGATAATTAGTTGAATTTGCGAGATAACACAGTTATTTCGAAGTCAAAAATAAAGGATATGCTGTGTGTGTTGTTGTAAAACACACCAGTACAAATGAAAGAACTTGGCCTGTGCCATACCACTGCAAGTGTGACAACTCGCCCAATATTGATGGTATTGATAGCGCAAAAGAACTAAATTGACCTCCGGGCATCAGTGTTACTAGGAACACTAGATAATTAGTTGAATTTGCGATATAACACAGTTATTTCGAAGTCTAATATAAAGAATATGCTCTGTGATTGTTGTCAAAGATACCAGTACAAATGAAAGAGCTTGCAATTGGCCTCTGCCATAACACTGAAAATGTGACAACTCGCCAAATAGTGATGGTATTGATGGCGCAATAGAACTAAATTGACCTCCAGGCATCAGTGTTACTAGAAAAACCAGATAAATAGTTGAATTTGCGATATAACACAGTTTTTTCGAAGTCCAAAGATAAAGAATATGCTCTCTGATTGTTCTCAAACATACCAGTACAAATGTAAGAGCTTGGCCTGTGCGATAACACTGCAAAGGTGACAACTTGCCCAATAGTGGTGGTATTGATAGCGCAATAGAAATAAATTGACCTCCTGGCATCAGTGTTACAAGAAAAACTAGATAATTAGTTGAATTTGTGATATAACACAGTTATTTCGAAGTTCAAAGATAAAGAATATGCTCTATCATTGTTGTCAAACATACCAGTACAAATGAAAGAGCTTGGGGTGTGCCATAACACTGCAAACGTGACAACTCGTCCAATAATGATGGTATTGATGGCGCAATATAATTAAATTGATCTCCAGTCATCAGTGTTACTAGAAAAACTAGATAATTAGTTGAATTTGCGATATAACACAGTTATTTCGAAGTCCAAAGATAAAGAATATGCTCTGTGATTGTTGTCAAAGATACCAGTACAAATGAAAGAGCTTGCAATTGGCCTCTGCCATAACACTGAAAATGTGACAACTCGCCAAATAGTGATGGTATTGATGGCGCAATAGAACTAAATTGACCTCCAGGCATCAGTGTTACTAGAAAAACCAGATAAATAGTTGAATTTGCGATATAACACAGTTATTTCGAAGTCCAAAGATAAAGAATATGCTCTGTGATTGTTGTCAAACATACCAATACAAATGAAAGAGCTTGGCCTGTGCGATAACACTGAAAATGTGACAACTCGCCCAATAGTGATGGTATTGATGGCGCAATAGAAATAAATTGACCTACAGGCATCAGTGTTACTAGGAAAACTAGATAATTAGTTGAATTTGCGAGATAACACAGTTATTTCGAAGTCAAAAATAAAGGATATGCTGTGTGTGTTGTTGTAAAACACACCAGTAAAAATGAAAGAACTTGGCCTGTGCCATACCACTGCAAGTGTGACAACTCGCCCAATATTGATGGTATTGATAGCGCAAAAGA
Organism: Actinernus sp. WN-2022; assembly: GCA_030867875.1. Taxonomy (NCBI): domain Eukaryota; kingdom Metazoa; phylum Cnidaria; class Anthozoa; order Actiniaria; family Actinernidae; genus Actinernus; species Actinernus sp. WN-2022. Next base: position 449,374 of record JAOWCC010000330.1, read on the forward strand.
ACTAAATTGACCTCCGGGCATCAGTGTTACTAGGAACACTAGATAATTAGTTGAATTTGCGATATAACACAGTTATTTCGAAGTCTAATATAAAGAATATGCTCTGTGTGTTGTTGTCAAACATACCAGTACAAATGAAAGAGCTTGGGGTGTCCCATAACACTGCAAATATGACAACTCGCCCAATAGTGATGTTATTGATGGCGCAATAGAACTAAATTGACCACCAGGCAACAGTGTTACTAGGAAAACTAGATAATTAGTTGAATTTGCGATATAACACAGTTATTTCGAAGTCTAAAGATAAAGAATATGCTCTGTGACTGTTGTCAATCATACCAGTACAAATGAAAGAACTTGGGGTGTGCCATAACACTGCAAATATGACAACTCGCCCAATAGTGATGGTATTGATGGCGCAATAGAACTAAATTGACCTCCTGGCATCAGTGTTACTAGAAAAACTTGATAATTAGATTCATTTGTGATATAACACAGTTATTTCGAAGTGCAAAGATAAAGAATATGCTCTGTGATTGTTGTCAAACATACCAGTACAAATGAAAGAGCTTGGGGTGTGCCATAACACTGCAAAGGTGACAACTTGCCCAATAGTGGTGGTATTGATAGCGCAATAGAAATAAATTGACCACCTGGCATCAGTGTTACTAGAAAAACTAGATACTTAGATGCATTTGTGATATAACACAGTTATTTCGAAGTTCAAAGATAAAGAATATGCTCTGTGATTGTTGTCAAACATACCAGTACAAATGAAAGAGCTTGGGGTGTGCCATAACACTGCAAACGTGACAACTCGTCCAATAATGATGGTATTGATGGCGCAATAGAATTAAATTGATCTCCAGTCATCAGTGTTACTAGAAAAACTAGATAATTAGTTGAATTTGCGATATCACACAGTTATTTCGAAGTCCAAAGATAAAGAATATGCTCTGTGATTGTTGTCAAAGATACCAGTACAAATGAAAGAGCTTGCAATTGGCCTCTGCCATAACACTGAAAATGTGACAACTCGCCAAATAGTGATGGTATTGATGGCGCAATAGAACTAAATTGACCTCCAGGCATCAGTGTTACTATAAAAACCAGATAAATAGTTGAATTTGCGATATAACACAGTTATTTCGAAGTCCAAAGATAAAGAATATGCTCTGTGATTGTTGTCAAAGATACCAGTACAAATGAAAGAGCTTGCAATTGGCCTCTGCCATAACACTGAAAATGTGACAACTCGCCAAATAGTGATGGTATTGATGGCGCAATAGAACTAAATTGACCTCCAGGCATCAGTGTTACTATAAAAACCAGATAAATAGTTGAATTTGCGATATAACACAGTTATTTCGAAGTCCAAAGATAAAGAATATGCTCTGTGATTGTTGTCAAAGATACCAGTACAAATGAAAGAGCTTGCAATTGGCCTCTGCCATAACACTGAAAATGAGACAACTCGCCCAATAGTGATGGTATTGATGGAGCAATAGAAATAAATTGACCTACAGGCATCAGTGTTACTAGGAAAACTAGATAATTAGTTGAATTTGCGAGATAACACAGTTATTTCGAAGTCAAAAATAAAGGATATGCTGTGTGGGTTGTTGTAAAACACACCAGTACAAATGAAAGAACTTCGCCTGTGCCATACCACTGCAAGTGTGACAACTCGCCCAATATTGATGGTATTGATAGCGCAAAAGAACTAAATTGACCTCCGGGCATCAGTGTTACTAGGAACACTAGATAATTAGTTGAATTTGCGATATAACACAGTTATTTCGAAGTCTAATATAAAGAATATGCTCTGTGTGTTGTTGTCGAACATACCAGTACAAATGAAAGAGCTTGGGGTGTGCCATAACACTGCAAACGTGACAACTCGTCCAATAATGATGGTATTGATGGCGCAATAGAATTAAATTGATCTCCAGTCATCAGTGTTACTAGAAAAACTAGATAATTAGTTGAATTTGCGATATAACACAGTTATTTCGAAGTCCAAAGATAAAGAATATGCTCTGTGATTGTTGTCAAAGATACCAGTACAAATGAAAGAGCTTGCAATTGGCATCTGCCATAACACTGAAAATGTGACAACTCGCCAAATAGTGATGGTATTGATGGCGCAATAGAACTAAATTGACCTCCAGGCATCAGTGTTACTAGAAAAACCAGATAAATAGTTGAATTTCCGAAATAACACAGTTATTTCGAAGTCAAAAATAAAGGATATGCTGTGTGTGTTGTTGTAAAACACACCAGTACAAATGAAAGAACTTGGCCTGTGCCATACCACTGCAAGTGTGACAACTCGCCCAATATTGATGGTATTGATATCAGTGTTACTAGGAACACTAGATAATTAGTTGAATTTGCGATATAACACAGTTATTTCGAAGTCCAAAGATAAAGAATATGCTCTCTGATTGTTCTCAAACATACCAGTACAAATGTAAGAGCTTGGCCTGTGCGATAACACTGCAAAGGTGACAACTTGCCCAATAGTGGTGGTATTGATAGCGCAATAGAAATAAATTGACCTCCTGGCATCAGTGTTACAAGAAAAACTAGATAATTAGTTGAATTTGTGATATAACACAGTTATTTCGAAGTTCAAAGATAAATAATATGCTCTATCATTGTTGTCAAACATACCAGTACAAATGAAAGAGCTTGGGGTGTGCCATAACACTGCAAACGTGACAACTCGTCCAATAATGATGGTATTGATGGCGCAATATAATTAAATTGATCTCCAGTCATCAGTGTTACTAGAAAAACTAGATAATTAGTTGAATTTGCGATATCACACAGTTATTTCGAAGTCCAAAGATAAAGAATATGCTCTGTGATTGTTGTCAAAGATACCAGTACAAATGAAAGAGCTTGCAATTGGCCTCTGCCATAACACTGAAAATGTGACAACTCGCCAAATAGTGATGGTATTGATGGCGCAATAGAACTAAATTGACCTCCAGGCATCAGTGCTACTAGAAAAACCAGATAAATGGTTGAATTTGCGATATAACACAGTTATTTCGAAGTCCAAAGATAAAGAATATGCTCTGTGATTGTTGTCAAACATACCAATACAAATGAAAGAGCTTGGCCTGTGCGATAACACTGAAAATGTGACAACTCGCCCAATAGTGATGGTATTGATGGCGCAATAGAAATAAATTGACCTACAGGCATCAGTGTTACTAGGAAAACTAGATAATTAGTTGAATTTGCGAGATAACACAGTTATTTCGAAGTCAAAAATAAAGGATATGCTGTGTGTGTTGTTGTAAAACACACCAGTAAAAATGAAAGAACTTGGCCTGTGCCATACCACTGCAAGTGTGACAACTCGCCCAATATTGATGGTATTGATAGCGCAAAAGAACTAATTTGACCTCCGGGCATCAGTGTTACTAGGAACACTAGATAATTAGTTGAATTTGCGATATAACACAGTTATTTCGAAGTCTAATATAAAGAATATGCTCTGTGTGTTGTTGTCAAACATACCAGTACAAATGAAAGAGCTTGGGGTGTCCCATAACACTGCAAATATGACAACTCGCCCAATAGTGATGTTATTGATGGCGCAATAGAACTAAATTGACCACCAGGCAACAGTGTTACTAGGAAAACTAGATAATTAGTTGAATTTGCGATATAACACAGTTATTTCGAAGTCTAAAGATAAAGAATATGCTCTGTGACTGTTGTCAATCATACCAGTACAAATGAAAGAACTTGGGGTGTGCCATAACACTGCAAATATGACAACTCGCCCAATAGTGATGGTATTGATGGCGCAATAGAACTAAATTGACCTCCTGGCATCAGTGTTACTAGAAAAACTTGATAATTAGATTCATTTGTGATATAACACAGTTATTTCGAAGTGCAAAGATAAAGAATATGCTCTGTGATTGTTGTCAAACATACCAGTACAAATGAAAGAGCTTGGGGTGTGCCATAACACTGCAAAGGTGACAACTTGCCCAATAGTGGTGGTATTGATAGCGCAATAGAAATAAATTGACCACCTGGCATCAGTGTTACTAGAAAAACTAGATACTTAGATGCATTTGTGATATAACACAGTTATTTCGAAGTTCAAAGATAAAGAATATGCTCTGTGATTGTTGTCAAACATACCAGTACAAATGAAAGAGCTTGGGGTGTGCCATAACACTGCAAACGTGACAACTCGTCCAATAATGATGGTATTGATGGCGCAATAGAATTAAATTGATCTCCAGTCATCAGTGTTACTAGAAAAACTAGATAATTAGTTGAATTTGCGATATCACACAGTTATTTCGAAGTCCAAAGATAAAGAATATGCTCTGTGATTGTTGTCAAAGATACCAGTACAAATGAAAGAGCTTGCAATTGGCCTCTGCCATAACACTGAAAATGTGACAACTCGCCAAATAGTGATGGTATTGATGGCGCAATAGAACTAAATTGACCTCCAGGCATCAGTGTTACTATAAAAACCAGATAAATAGTTGAATTTGCGATATAACACAGTTATTTCGAAGTCCAAAGATAAAGAATGTGCTCTGTGATTGTTGTCAAAGATACCAGTACAAATGAAAGAGCTTGCAATTGGCCTCTGCCATAACACTGAAAATGTGACAACTCGCCAAATAGTGATGGTATTGATGGCGCAATAGAACTAAATTGACCTCCAGGCATCAGTGTTACTAGAAAAACCATATAAATAGTTGAATTTGCGATATAACACAGTTATTTCGAAGTCCATAGATAAAGAATATCCTCTGTGATTGTTGTCAAACATACCAATACAAATGAAAGAGCTTGGCCTGTGCGATAACACTGAAAATGAGACAACTCGCCCAATAGTGATGGTATTGATGGAGCAATAGAAATAAATTGACCTACAGGCATCAGTGTTACTAGGAAAACTAGATAATTAGTTGAATTTGCGAGATAACACAGTTATTTCGAAGTCAAAAATAAAGGATATGCTGTGTGGGTTGTTGTAAAACACACCAGTACAAATGAAAGAACTTCGCCTGTGCCATACCACTGCAAGTGTGACAACTCGCCCAATATTGATGGTATTGATAGCGCAAAAGAACTAAATTGACCTCCGGGCATCAGTGTTACTAGGAACACTAGATAATTAGTTGAATTTGCGATATAACACAGTTATTTCGAAGTCTAATATAAAGAATATGCTCTGTGTGTTGTTGTCGAACATACCAGAACAAATGAAAGAGCTTGGGGTGTGCCATAACACTGCAAACGTGACAACTCGTCCAATAATGATGGTATTGATGGCGCAATAGAATTAAATTGATCTCCAGTCATCAGTGTTACTAGAAAAACTAGATAATTAGTTGAATTTGCGATATAACACAGTTATTTCGAAGTCCAAAGATAAAGAATATGCTCTGTGATTGTTGTCAAAGATACCAGTACAAATGAAAGAGCTTGCAATTGGCATCTGCCATAACACTGAAAATGTGACAACTCGCCAAATAGTGATGGTATTGATGGCGCAATAGAACTAAATTGACCTCCAGGCATCAGTGTTACTAGAAAAACCAGATAAATAGTTGAATTTCCGATATAACACAGTTATTTCGAAGTCAAAAATAAAGGATATGCTGTGTGTGTTGTTGTAAAACACACCAGTACAAATGAAAGAACTTGGCCTGTGCCATACCACTGCAAGTGTGACAACTCGCCCAATATTGATGGTATTGATATCAGTGTTACTAGGAACACTAGATAATTAGTTGAATTTGCGATATAACACAGTTATTTCGAAGTCCAAAGATAAAGAATATGCTCTCTGATTGTTCTCAAACATACCAGTACAAATGTAAGAGCTTGGCCTGTGCGATAACACTGCAAAGGTGACAACTTGCCCAATAGTGGTGGTATTGATAGCGCAATAGAAATAAATTGACCTCCTGGCATCAGTGTTACAAGAAAAACTAGATAATTAGTTGAATTTGTGATATAACACAGTTATTTCGAAGTTCAAAGATAAAGAATATGCTCTATCATTGTTGTCAAACATACCAGTACAAATGAAAGAGCTTGGGGTGTGCCATAACACTGCAAACGTGACAACTCGTCCAATAATGATGGTATTGATGGCGCAATATAATTAAATTGATCTCCAGTCATCAGTGTTACTAGAAAAACTAGATAATTAGTTGAATTTGCGATATCACACAGTTATTTCGAAGTCCAAAGATAAAGAATATGCTCTGTGATTGTTGTCAAAGATACCAGTACAAATGAAAGAGCTTGCAATTGGCCTCTGCCATAACACTGAAAATGTGACAACTCGCCAAATAGTGATGGTATTGATGGCGCAATAGAACTAAATTGACCTCCAGGCATCAGTGCTACTAGAAAAACCAGATAAATGGTTGAATTTGCGATATAACACAGTTATTTCGAAGTCCAAAGATAAAGAATATGCTCTGTGATTGTTGTCAAACATACCAATACAAATGAAAGAGCTTGGCCTGTGCGATAACACTAAAAATGTGACAACTCGCCCAATAGTGATGGTGTTGATGGCGCAATAGAAATAAATTGACCTACAGGCATCAGTGTTACTAGGAAAACTAGATAATTAGTTGAATTTGCGAGATAACACAGTTATTTCGAAGTCAAAAATAAAGGATATGCTGTGTGTGTTGTTGTAAAACACACCAGTACAAATGAAAGAACTTGGCCTGTGCCATACCACTGCAAGTGTGACAACTCGCCCAATATTGATGGTATTGATAGCGCAAAAGAACTAAATTGACCTCCGGGCATCAGTGTTACTAGGAACACTAGATAATTAGTTGAATTTGCGATATAACACAGTTATTTCGAAGTCTAATATAAAGAATATGCTCTGTGTGTTGTTGTCAAACATACCAGTACAAATGAAAGAGCTTGGGGTGTCCCATAACACTGCAAATATGACAACTCGCCCAATAGTGATGTTATTGATGGCGCAATAGAACTAAATTGACCACCAGGCAACAGTGTTACTAGGAAAACTAGATAATTAGTTGAATTTGCGATATAACACAGTTATTTCGAAGTCTAAAGATAAAGAATATGCTCTGTGACTGTTGTCAATCATACCAGTACAAATGAAAGAACTTGGGGTGTGCCATAACACTGCAAATATGACAACTCGCCCAATAGTGATGGTATTGATGGCGCAATAGAACTAAATTGACCTCCTGGCATCAGTGTTACTAGAAAAACTTGATAATTAGATTCATTTGTGATATAACACAGTTATTTCGAAGTGCAAAGATAAAGAATATGCTCTGTGATTGTTGTCAAACATACCAGTACAAATGAAAGAGCTTGGGGTGTGCCATAACACTGCAAAGGTGACAACTTGCCCAATAGTGGTGGTATTGATAGCGCAATAGAAATAAATTGACCACCTGGCATCAGTGTTACTAGAAAAACTAGATACTTAGATGCATTTGTGATATAACACAGTTATTTCGAAGTTCAAAGATAAAGAATATGCTCTGTGATTGTTGTCAAACATACCAGTACAAATGAAAGAGCTTGGGGTGTGCCATAACACTGCAAACGTGACAACTCGTCCAATAATGATGGTATTGATGGCGCAATAGAATTAAATTGATCTCCAGTCATCAGTGTTACTAGAAAAACTAGATAATTAGTTGAATTTGCGATATCACACTGTTATTTCGAAGTCCAAAGATAAAGAATATGCTCTGTGATTGTTGTCAAAGATACCAGTACAAATGAAAGAGCTTGAAATTGGCCTCTGCCATAACACTGAAAATGTGGCAACTCGCCAAATAGTGATGGTATTGATGGCGCAATAGAACTAAATTGACCTCCAGGCATCAGTGTTACTATAAAAACCAGATAAATAGTTGAATTTGCGATATAACACAGTTATTTCGAAGTCCAAAGATAAAGAATATGCTCTGTGATTGTTGTCAAAGATACCAGTACAAATGAAAGAGCTTGCAATTGGCCTCTGCCATAACACTGAAAATGTGACAACTCGCCAAATAGTGATGGTATTGATGGCGCAATAGAACTAAATTGACCTCCAGGCATCAGTGTTACTAGAAAAACCAGATAAATAGTTGAATTTGCGATATAACACAGTTATTTCGAAGTCCAAAGATAAAGAATATGCTCTGTGATTGTTGTCAAACATACCAATACAAATGAAAGAGCTTGGCCTGTGCGATAACACTGAAAATGAGACAACTCGCCCAATAGTGATGGTATTAATGGAGCAATAGAAATAAATTGACCTACAGGCATCAGTGTTACTAGGAAAACTAGATAATTAGTTGAATTTGCGAGATAACACAGTTATTTCGAAGTCAAAAATAAAGGATATGCTGTGTGGGTTGTTGTAAAACACACCAGTACAAATGAAAGAACTTCGCCTGTGCCATACCACTGCAAGTGTGACAACTCGCCCAATATTGATGGTATTGATAGCGCAAAAGAACTAAATTGACCTCCGGGCATCAGTGTTACTAGGAACACTAGATAATTAGTTGAATTTGCGATATAACACAGTTATTTCGAAGTCTAATATAAAGAATATGCTCTGTGTGTTGTTGTCGAACATACCAGTACAAATGAAAGAGCTTGGGGTGTGCCATAACACTGCAAACGTGACAACTCGTCCAATAATGATGGTATTGATGGCGCAATAGAATTAAATTGATCTCCAGTCATCAGTGTTACTAGAAAAACTAGATAATTAGTTGAATTTGCGATATAACACAGTTATTTCGAAGTCCAAAGATAAAGAATATGCTCTGTGATTGTTGTCAAAGATACCAATACAAATGAAAGAGCTTGGCCTGTGCGATAACACTGAAAATGAGACAACTCGCCCAATAGTGATGGTATTAATGGAGCAATAGAAATAAATTGACCTACAGGCATCAGTGTTACTAGGAAAACTAGATAATTAGTTGAATTTGCGAGATAACACAGTTATTTCGAAGTCAAAAATAAAGGATATGCTGTGTGGGTTGTTGTAAAACACACCAGTACAAATGAAAGAACTTCGCCTGTGCCATACCACTGCAAGTGTGACAACTCGCCCAATATTGATGGTATTGATAGCGCAAAAGAACTAAATTGACCTCCGGGCATCAGTGTTACTAGGAACACTAGATAATTAGTTGAATTTGCGATATAACACAGTTATTTCGAAGTCTAATATAAAGAATATGCTCTGTGTGTTGTTGTCGAACATACCAGTACAAATGAAAGAGCTTGGGGTGTGCCATAACACTGCAAACGTGACAACTCGTCCAATAATGATGGTATTGATGGCGCAAAAGAACTAAATTGACCTCCGGGCATCAGTGTTACTAGGAACACTAGATAATTAGTTGAATTTGCGATATAACACAGTTATTTCGAAGTCTAATATAAAGAATATGCTCTGTGTGTTGTTGTCGAACATACCAGAACAAATGAAAGAGCTTGGGGTGTGCCATAACACTGCAAACGTGACAACTCGTCCAATAATGATGGTATTGATGGCGCAATAGAATTAAATTGATCTCCAGTCATCAGTGTTACTAGAAAAACTAGATAATTAGTTGAATTTGCGATATAACACAGTTATTTCGAAGTCCAAAGATAAAGAATATGCTCTGTGATTGTTGTCAAAGATACCAGTACAAATGAAAGAGCTTGCAATTGGCATCTGCCATAACACTGAAAATGTGACAACTCGCCAAATAGTGATGGTATTGATGGCGCAATAGAACTAAATTGACCTCCAGGCATCAGTGTTACTAGAAAAACCAGATAAATAGTTGAATTTCCGATATAACACAGTTATTTCGAAGTCAAAAATAAAGGATATGCTGTGTGTGTTGTTGTAAAACACACCAGTACAAATGAAAGAACTTGGCCTGTGCCATACCACTGCAAGTGTGACAACTCGCCCAATATTGATGGTATTGATATCAGTGTTACTAGGAACACTAGATAATTAGTTGAATTTGCGATATAACACAGTTATTTCGAAGTCCAAAGATAAAGAATATGCTCTCTGATTGTTCTCAAACATACCAGTACAAATGTAAGAGCTTGGCCTGTGCGATAACACTGCAAAGGTGACAACTTGCCCAATAGTGGTGGTATTGATAGCGCAATAGAAATAAATTGACCTCCTGGCATCAGTGTTACAAGAAAAACTAGATAATTAGTTGAATTTGTGATATAACACAGTTATTTCGAAGTTCAAAGATAAAGAATATGCTCTATCATTGTTGTCAAACATACCAGTACAAATGAAAGAGCTTGGGGTGTGCCATAACACTGCAAACGTGACAACTCGTCCAATAATGATGGTATTGATGGCGCAATATAATTAAATTGATCTCCAGTCATCAGTGTTACTAGAAAAACTAGATAATTAGTTGAATTTGCGATATCACACAGTTATTTCGAAGTCCAAAGATAAAGAATATGCTCTGTGATTGTTGTCAAAGATACCAGTACAAATGAAAGAGCTTGCAATTGGCCTCTGCCATAACACTGAAAATGTGACAACTCGCCAAATAGTGATGGTATTGATGGCGCAATAGAACTAAATTGACCTCCAGGCATCAGTGCTACTAGAAAAACCAGATAAATGGTTGAATTTGCGATATAACACAGTTATTTCGAAGTCCAAAGATAAAGAATATGCTCTGTGATTGTTGTCAAACATACCAATACAAATGAAAGAGCTTGGCCTGTGCGATAACACTAAAAATGTGACAACTCGCCCAATAGTGATGGTGTTGATGGCGCAATAGAAATAAATTGACCTACAGGCATCAGTGTTACTAGGAAAACTAGATAATTAGTTGAATTTGCGAGATAACACAGTTATTTCGAAGTCAAAAATAAAGGATATGCTGTGTGTGTTGTTGTAAAACACACCAGTACAAATGAAAGAACTTGGCCTGTGCCATACCACTGCAAGTGTGACAACTCGCCCAATATTGATGGTATTGATAGCGCAAAAGAACTAAATTGACCTCCGGGCATCAGTGTTACTAGGAACACTAGATAATTAGTTGAATTTGCGATATAACACAGTTATTTCGAAGTCTAATATAAAGAATATGCTCTGTGTGTTGTTGTCAAACATACCAGTACAAATGAAAGAGCTTGGGGTGTCCCATAACACTGCAAATATGACAACTCGCCCAATAGTGATGTTATTGATGGCGCAATAGAACTAAATTGACCACCAGGCAACAGTGTTACTAGGAAAACTAGATAATTAGTTGAATTTGCGATATAACACAGTTATTTCGAAGTCTAAAGATAAAGAATATGCTCTGTGACTGTTGTCAATCATACCAGTACAAATGAAAGAACTTGGGGTGTGCCATAACACTGCAAATATGACAACTCGCCCAATAGTGATGGTATTGATGGCGCAATAGAACTAAATTGACCTCCTGGCATCAGTGTTACTAGAAAAACTTGATAATTAGATTCATTTGTGATATAACACAGTTATTTCGAAGTGCAAAGATAAAGAATATGCTCTGTGATTGTTGTCAAACATACCAGTACAAATGAAAGAGCTTGGGGTGTGCCATAACACTGCAAAGGTGACAACTTGCCCAATAGTGGTGGTATTGATAGCGCAATAGAAATAAATTGACCACCTGGCATCAGTGTTACTAGAAAAACTAGATACTTAGATGCATTTGTGATATAACACAGTTATTTCGAAGTTCAAAGATAAAGAATATGCTCTGTGATTGTTGTCAAACATACCAGTACAAATGAAAGAGCTTGGGGTGTGCCATAACACTGCAAACGTGACAACTCGTCCAATAATGATGGTATTGATGGCGCAATAGAATTAAATTGATCTCCAGTCATCAGTGTTACTAGAAAAACTAGATAATTAGTTGAATTTGCGATATCACACTGTTATTTCGAAGTCCAAAGATAAAGAATATGCTCTGTGATTGTTGTCAAAGATACCAGTACAAATGAAAGAGCTTGAAATTGGCCTCTGCCATAACACTGAAAATGTGGCAACTCGCCAAATAGTGATGGTATTGATGGCGCAATAGAACTAAATTGACCTCCAGGCATCAGTGTTACTATAAAAACCAGATAAATAGTTGAATTTGCGATATAACACAGTTATTTCGAAGTCCAAAGATAAAGAATATGCTCTGTGATTGTTGTCAAAGATACCAGTACAAATGAAAGAGCTTGCAATTGGCCTCTGCCATAACACTGAAAATGTGACAACTCGCCAAATAGTGATGGTATTGATGGCGCAATAGAACTAAATTGACCTCCAGGCATCAGTGTTACTAGAAAAACCAGATAAATAGTTGAATTTGCGATATAACACAGTTATTTCGAAGTCCAAAGATAAAGAATATGCTCTGTGATTGTTGTCAAACATACCAATACAAATGAAAGAGCTTGGCCTGTGCGATAACACTGAAAATGAGACAACTCGCCCAATAGTGATGGTATTAATGGAGCAATAGAAATAAATTGACCTACAGGCATCAGTGTTACTAGGAAAACTAGATAATTAGTTGAATTTGCGAGATAACACAGTTATTTCGAAGTCTAATATAAAGAATATGCTCTGTGTGTTGTTGTCGAACATACCAGTACAAATGAAAGAGCTTGGGGTGTGCCATAACACTGCAAACGTGACAACTCGTCCAATAATGATGGTATTGATGGCGCAATAGAATTAAATTGATCTCCAGTCATCAGTGTTACTAGAAAAACTAGATAATTAGTTGAATTTGCGATATAACACAGTTATTTCGAAGTCCAAAGATAAAGAATATGCTCTGTGATTGTTGTCAAAGATACCAATACAAATGAAAGAGCTTGGCCTGTGCGATAACACTGAAAATGAGACAACTCGCCCAATAGTGATGGTATTAATGGAGCAATAGAAATAAATTGACCTACAGGCATCAGTGTTACTAGGAAAACTAGATAATTAGTTGAATTTGCGAGATAACACAGTTATTTCGAAGTCAAAAATAAAGGATATGCTGTGTGGGTTGTTGTAAAACACACCAGTACAAATGAAAGAACTTCGCCTGTGCCATACCACTGCAAGTGTGACAACTCGCCCAATATTGATGGTATTGATAGCGCAAAAGAACTAAATTGACCTCCGGGCATCAGTGTTACTAGGAACACTAGATAATTAGTTGAATTTGCGATATAACACAGTTATTTCGAAGTCTAATATAAAGAATATGCTCTGTGTGTTGTTGTCGAACATACCAGTACAAATGAAAGAGCTTGGGGTGTGCCATAACACTGCAAACGTGACAACTCGTCCAATAATGATGGTATTGATGGCGCAATAGAATTAAATTGATCTCCAGTCATCAGTGTTACTAGAAAAACTAGATAATTAGTTGAATTTGCGATATAACACAGTTATTTCGAAGTCCAAAGATAAAGAATATGCTCTGTGATTGTTGTCAAAGATACCAGTACAAATGAAAGAGCTTGCAATTGGCATCTGCCATAACACTGAAAATGTGACAACTCGCCAAATAGTGATGGTATTGATGGCGCAATAGAACTAAATTGACCTCCAGGCATCAGTGTTACTAGAAAAACCAGATAAATAGTTGAATTTCCGATATAACACAGTTATTTCGAAGTCAAAAATAAAGGATATGCTGTGTGTGTTGTTGTAAAACACACCAGTACAAATGAAAGAACTTGGCCTGTGCCATACCACTGCAAGTGTGACAACTCGCCCAATATTGATGGTATTGATATCAGTGTTACTAGGAACACTAGATAATTAGTTGAATTTGCGATATAACACAGTTATTTCGAAGTCAAAAATAAAGGATATGCTGTGTGGGTTGTTGTAAAACACACCAGTACAAATGAAAGAACTTCGCCTGTGCCATACCACTGCAAGTGTGACAACACGCCCAATATTGATGGTATTGATAGCGCAAAAGAACTAAATTGACCTCCGGGCATCAGTGTTACTAGGAACACTAGATAATTAGTTGAATTTGCGATATAACACAGTTATTTCGAAGTCTAATATAAAGAATATGCTCTGTGACTGTTTTCAAACATACCAGTACAAATGAAAGAACTTGGGGGTGTGCCATAACACTGCAAATATGACAACTCGCCCAATAGTGATGGTATTGATGGCGCAATAGAACTAAATTGACCTCCAGGCATCAGTGTTACTAGAAAAACTAGATAATTAGTTGAATTTGCGATATAACACAGTTATTTCGAAGTGCAAAGATAAAGAATATGCTCTCTGATTGTTGTCAAACATACCAGTACAAATGTAAGAGCTTGGCCTGTGCGATAACACTGCAAAGGTGACAACTTTCCCAATAGTGGTGGTATTGATAGCGCAATAGAAATAAATTGACCTCCTGGCATCAGTGTTACTAGAAAAACTTGATAATTAGATTCATTTGTGATGTAACACAGTTATTTCGAAGTGCAAAGATAAAGAATATGCTCTGTGATTGTTGTCAAACATACCAGTACAAATGAAAGAGCTTGGGGTGTGCCATAACACTGCAAAGGTGACAACTTGCCCAATAGTGGTGGTATTGATAGCGCAATAGAAATAAATTGACCACCTGGCATCAGTGTTACTAGAAAAACTAGATAATTAGATGCATTTGTGATATAACACAGTTATTTCGAAGTGCAAAGATAAAGAATATGCTCTGTGATTGTTGTCAAACATACCAGTACAAATGAAAGAGCTTGGGGTGTGCCATAACACTGCAAACGTGACAACTCGTCCAATAATGATGGTATTGATGGCGCAATAGAATTAAATTGATCTCCAGTCATCAGTGTTACTAGAAAAACTAGATAATTAGTTGAATTTGCGAGATAACACAGTTATTTCGAAGTCAAAAATAAAGGATATGCTGTGTGTGTTGTTGTAAAACACACCAGTACAAATGAAAGAACTTGGCCTGTGCCATACCACTGCAAGTGTGACAACTCGCCCAATATTGATGGTATTGATAGCGCAAAAGAACTAAATTGACCTCCGGGCATCAGTGTTACTAGGAACACTAGATAATTAGTTGAATTTGCGATATAACACAGTTATTTCGAAGTCTAATATAAAGAATATGCTCTGTGTGTTGTTGTCAAACATACCAGTACAAATGAAAGAGCTTGGGGTGTGCCATAACACTGCAAATATGACAACTCGCCCAATAGTGATGGTATTGATGGCGCAATAGAACTAAATTGACCACCAGGCAACAGTGTTACTAGAAAAACTAGATAATTAGTTGAATTTGCGATATAACACAGTTATTTCGAAGTCCAAAGATAAAGAATATGCTCTGTGATTGTTGTCAAAGATACCAGTACAAATGAAAGAGCTTGCAATTGGCATCTGCCATAACACTGAAAATGTGACAACTCGCCAAATAGTGATGGTATTGATGGCGCAATAGAACTAAATTGACCTCCAGGCATCAGTGTTACTAGAAAAACCATATAAATAGTTGAATTTGCGATATAACACAGTTATTTCGAAGTCAAAAATAAAGGATATGCTGTGTGTGTTGTTGTAAAACACACCAGTACAAATGAAAGAACTTGGCCTGTGCCATACCACTGCAAGTGTGACAACTCGCCCAATATTGATGGTATTGATAGCGCAAAAGAACTAAATTCATCTCCGGGCATCAGTGTTACTAGGAACACTAGATAATTAGTTGAATTTGCGATATAACACAGTTATTTCGAAGTCTAATATAAAGAATATGCTCTGTGTGTTGTTGTCAAACATACCAGTACAAATGAAAGAGCTTGGGGTGTGCCATAACACTGCAAATATGACAACTCGCCCAATAGTGATGGTATTGATGGCGCAATAGAACTAAATTGACCTCCAGGCATCAGTGTTACTAGAAAAACTAGATAATTAGTTGAATTTGCGATATAACACAGTTATTTCGAAGTGCAAAGATAAAGAATATGCTCACTGATTGTTCTCAAACATACCAGTACAAATGTAAGAGCTTGGCCTGTGCGATAACACTGCAAAGGTGACAACTTTCCCAATAGTGGTGGTATTGATAGCGCAATAGAAATAAATTGACCTCCTGGCATCAGTGTTACTAGAAAAACTTGATAATTAGATTCATTTGTGATGTAACACAGTTATTTCGAAGTGCAAAGATAAAGAATATGCTCTGTGATTGTTGTCAAACATACCAGTACAAATGAAAGAGCTTGGGGTGTGCCATAACACTGCAAAGGTGACAACTTGCCCAATAGTGGTGGTATTGATAGCGCAATAGAAATAAATTGACCACCTGTCATCAGTGTTACTAGGAAAACTAGATAATTAGTTGAATTTGCGAGATAACACAGTTATTTCGAAGTCAAAAATAAAGGATATGCTGTGTGTGTTGTTGTAAAACACACCAGTACAAATGAAAGAACTTGGCCTGTGCCATACCACTGCAAGTGTGACAACTCGCCCAATATTGATGGTATTGATAGCGCAAAAGAACTAAATTGACCTCCGGGCATCAGTGTTACTAGGAACACTAGATAATTAGTTGAATTTGCGATATGACACAGTTATTTCGAAGTCTAAAGATAAAGAATATGCTCTGTGACTGTTGTCAAACATACCAGTACAAATGAAAGAACTTGGGGTGTGCCATAACACTGCAAATATGACAACTCGCCCAATAGTGATGGTATTGATGGCGCAATAGAACTAAATTGACCTCCAGGCATCAGTGTTACTAGAAAAACTAGATAATTAGTTGAATTTGCGATATAACACAGTTATTTCGAAGTGCAAAAATAAAGAATATGCTCTCTGATTGTTCTCAAACATACCAGTACAAATGAAAGAACTTGGCCTGTGCCATACCACTGCAAATATGACAACTCGCCCAATAGTGATGGTATTGATGGCGCAATAGAACTAAATTGACCTCCAGGCATCAGTGTTACTAGAAAAACTAGATAATTAGTTGAATTTGCGATATAACACAGTTATTTCGAAGTGCAAAGATAAAGAATATGCTCTCTGATTGTTGTCAAACATACCAGTACAAATGTAAGAGCTTGGCCTGTGCGATAACACTGCAAAGGTGACAACTTTCCCAATAGTGGTGGTATTGATAGCGCAATAGAAATAAATTGACCTCCTGGCATCAGTGTTACTAGAAAAACTTGATAATTAGATTCATTTGTGATGTAACACAGTTATTTCGAAGTGCAAAGATAAAGAATATGCTCTGTGATTGTTGTCAAACATACCAGTACAAATGAAAGAGCTTGGGGTGTGCCATAACACTGCAAAGGTGACAACTTGCCCAATAGTGGTGGTATTGATAGCGCAATAGAAATAAATTGACCACCTGGCATCAGTGTTACTAGAAAAACTAGATAATTAGATGCATTTGTGATATAACACAGTTATTTCGAAGTGCAAAGATAAAGAATATGCTCTGTGATTGTTGTCAAACATACCAGTACAAATGAAAGAGCTTGGGGTGTGCCATAACACTGCAAACGTGACAACTCGTCCAATAATGATGGTATTGATGGCGCAATAGAATTAAATTGATCTCCAGTCATCAGTGTTACTAGAAAAACTAGATAATTAGTTGAATTTGCGAGATAACACAGTTATTTCGAAGTCAAAAATAAAGGATATGCTGTGTGTGTTGTTGTAAAACACACCAGTACAAATGAAAGAACTTGGCCTGTGCCATACCACTGCAAGTGTGACAACTCGCCCAATATTGATGGTATTGATAGCGCAAAAGAACTAAATTGACCTCCGGGCATCAGTGTTACTAGGAACACTAGATAATTAGTTGAATTTGCGATATAACACAGTTATTTCGAAGTCTAATATAAAGAATATGCTCTGTGTGTTGTTGTCAAACATACCAGTACAAATGAAAGAGCTTGGGGTGTGCCATAACACTGCAAATATGACAACTCGCCCAATAGTGATGGTATTGATGGCGCAATAGAACTAAATTGACCACCAGGCAACAGTGTTACTAGAAAAACTAGATAATTAGTTGAATTTGCGATATAACACAGTTATTTCGAAGTCCAAAGATAAAGAATATGCTCTGTGATTGTTGTCAAAGATACCAGTACAAATGAAAGAGCTTGCAATTGGCATCTGCCATAACACTGAAAATGTGACAACTCGCCAAATAGTGATGGTATTGATGGCGCAATAGAACTAAATTGACCTCCAGGCATCAGTGTTACTAGAAAAACCATATAAATAGTTGAATTTGCGATATAACACAGTTATTTCGAAGTCAAAAATAAAGGATATGCTGTGTGTGTTGTTGTCAAACATACCAGTACAAATGAAAGAGCTTGGGGTGTGCCATAACACTGCAAATATGACAACTCGCCCAATAGTGATGGTATTGATGGCGCAATAGAACTAAATTGACCTCCAGGCATCAGTGTTACTAGAAAAACTAGATAATTAGTTGAATTTGCGATATAACACAGTTATTTCGAAGTGCAAAGATAAAGAATATGCTCACTGATTGTTCTCAAACATACCAGTACAAATGTAAGAGCTTGGCCTGTGCGATAACACTGCAAAGGTGACAACTTTCCCAATAGTGGTGGTATTGATAGCGCAATAGAAATAAATTGACCTCCTGGCATCAGTGTTACTAGAAAAACTTGATAATTAGATTCATTTGTGATGTAACACAGTTATTTCGAAGTGCAAAGATAAAGAATATGCTCTGTGATTGTTGTCAAACATACCAGTACAAATGAAAGAGCTTGGGGTGTGCCATAACACTGCAAAGGTGACAACTTGCCCAATAGTGGTGGTATTGATAGCGCAATAGAAATAAATTGACCACCTGTCATCAGTGTTACTAGGAAAACTAGATAATTAGTTGAATTTGCGAGATAACACAGTTATTTCGAAGTCAAAAATAAAGGATATGCTGTGTGTGTTGTTGTAAAACACACCAGTACAAATGAAAGAACTTGGCCTGTGCCATACCACTGCAAGTGTGACAACTCGCCCAATATTGATGGTATTGATAGCGCAAAAGAACTAAATTGACCTCCGGGCATCAGTGTTACTAGGAACACTAGATAATTAGTTGAATTTGCGATATGACACAGTTATTTCGAAGTCTAAAGATAAAGAATATGCTCTGTGACTGTTGTCAAACATACCAGTACAAATGAAAGAACTTGGGGTGTGCCATAACACTGCAAATATGACAACTCGCCCAATAGTGATGGTATTGATGGCGCAATAGAACTAAGTTGACCTCCAGGCATCAGTGTTACTAGAAAAACTAGATAATTAGTTGAATTTGCGATATAACACAGTTATTTCGAAGTGCAAAAATAAAGAATATGCTCTCTGATTGTTCTCAAACATACCAGTACAAATGAAAGAACTTGGCCTGTGCCATACCACTGCAAGTGTGACAACTCGCCCAATATTGATGGTATTGATAGCGCAATAGAACTAAATTGACCACCAGGCATCAGTGTTACTAGGAAAACTAGATAATTAGTTGAATTTGCGATATAACACAGTTATTTCGAAGTCCAAAGATAAAGAATATGCTCTGTGATTGTTGTCAAACTTACCAGTACAAATGAAAGAGCTTGGCCTGTGCGATAACACTGAAAATGTGACAACTCGCCCAATAGTGATGGTATTGATGGCGCAATAGAAATAAATTGACCTACAGGCATCAGTGTTACTAGGAAAACTAGATAATTAGTTGAATTTGCGAGATAACACAGTTATTTCGAAGTCAAAAATAAAGGATATGCTGTGTGTGTTGTTGTAAAACACACCAGTACAAATGAAAGAACTTGGCCTGTGCCATACCACTGCAAGTGTGACAACTCGCCCAATATTGATGGTATTGATAGCGCAAAAGAACTAAATTGACCTCCGGGCATCAGTGTTACTAGGAACACTAGATAATTAGTTGAATTTGCGATATAACACAGTTATTTCGAAGTCTAAAGATAAAGAATATGCTCTGTGACTGTTGTCAAACATACCAGTACAAATGAAAGAACTTGGGGTGTGCCATAACACTGCAAATATGACAACTCGCCCAATAGTGATGGTATTGATGGCGCAATAGAACTAAATTGACCTCCAGGCATCAGTGTTACTAGAAAAACTAGATAATTAGTTGAATTTGCGATATAACACAGTTATTTCGAAGTGCAAAAATAAAGAATATGCTCTCTGATTGTTCTCAAACATACCAGTACAAATGTAAGAGGTTGGCCTGTGCGTTAACACTGCAAAGGTGACAACTTGCCCAATAGTGGTGGTATTGATAGCGCAATAGAAATAAATTGACCTCCTGGCATCAGTGTTACTAGAAAAACTTGATAATTAGATTCATTTGTGATATAACACAGTTATTTCGAAGTGCAAAGATAAAGAATATGCTCTGTGTGTTGTTGTCAAACATACCAGTACAAATGAAAGAGCTTGGGGTGTGCCATAACACTGCAAACGTGACAACTCGTCCAATAATGATGGTATTGATGGCGCAATAGAATTAAATTGATCTCCAGTCATCAGTGTTACTAGAAAAACTAGATAATTAGTCGAATTTGCGATATAACACAGTTATTTCGAAGTCCAAAGATAAAGAATATGCTCTGTGATTGTTGTCAAAGATACCAGTACAAATGAAAGAGCTTGCAATTGGCATCTGCCATAACACTGAAAATGTGACAACTCGCCAAATAGTGATGGTATTGATGGCGCAATAGAACTAAATTAACCTCCAGGCATCAGTGTTACTAGAAAAACCAGATAATAGTTGAATTTGCGATATAACACAGTTATTTCGAAGTCAAAAATAAAGGATATGCTGTGTGTGTTGTTGTAAAACACACCAGTACAAATGAAAGAACTTGGCCGTGCCATACCACTGCAAGTGTGACAATTCGCCCAATATTGATGGTATTGATAGCGCAAAAGAACTAAATTCATCTCCGGGCATCAGTGTTACTAGGAACACTAGATAATTAGTTGAATTTGCGATATAACACAGTTATTTCGAAGTCTAATATAAAGAATATGCTCTGTATGTTGTTGTCAAACATACCAGTACAAATGAAAGAGCTTGGGGTGTGCCATAACACTGCAAATATGACAACTCCCCCAATAGTGATGGTATTGATGGCGCAATAGAACTAAATTGACCACCAGGCATCAGTGTTACTAGGAAAACTAGATAATTAGTTGAATTTGCGATATAACACAGTTATTTCGAAGTCCAAAGATAAAGAATATGTTCTGTGATTGTTGTCAAACATACCAATACAAATGAAAGAGCTTTGCCTGTGCGATAACACTGAAAATGTGACAACTCTCCCAATAGTGATGGTATTGATGGCGCAATAGAAATAAATTGACCTACAGGCATCAGTGTTACTAGGAAATCTAGATAATTAGTTGAATTTGCGAGATAACACAGTTATTTCGAAGTCAAAAATAAAGGATATGCTCTGTGTGTTGTTGTAAAACACACCAGTACAAATGAAAGAACTTGGCCTGTGCCATACCACTGCAAGTGTGACAACTCGCCCAATATTGATGGTATTGAAAGCGCAAAAGAACTAAATTGACCTCCGGGCATCAGTGTTACTAGAAAAACTAGATAATTAGTTGAATTTGCGATATAACACAGTTATTTCGAAGTGCAAAGATAAAGAATATGCTCTGTCATTGTTGTCAAACATACCAGTACAAATGAAAGAGCTTGGGGTGTGCCATAACACTGCAAACGTGACAACTCGTCCAATAATGATGGTATTGATGGCGCAATAGAATTAAATTGATCTCCAGTCATCAGTGTTACTAGAAAAACTAGATAATTAGTTGAATTTGCGATATAACACAGTTATTTCGAAGTCCAAAGATAAAGAATATGCTCTGTGATTGTTGTCAAAGATACCAGTACAAATGAAAGAGCTTGCAATTGGCCTCTGCCATAACACGGAAAATGTGACAACTCGCCAAATAGTGATGGTATTGATGGCGCAATAAAAATAAATTGACCTCCAGGCATCAGTGTTACTAGGAAAACTAGATAATTAGTTGAATTTGCGATATAACACAGTTATTTCGAAGTCAAAAATAAAGGATATGCTGTGTGTGTTGTTGTAAAACACACCAGTACAAATGAAAGAACTTGGCCTGTGCCATACCACTGCAAGTGTGACAACTCGCCCAATATTGATGGTATTGATAGCGCAAAAGAACTAAATTGACCTCCGGGCATCAGTGTTACTAGGAACACTAGATAATTAGTTGAATTTGCGATATAACACAGTTATTTCGAAGTCTAATATAAAGAATATGCTCTGTGTGTTGTTGTCAAACATACCAGTACAAATGAAAGAGCTTGGGGTGTCCCATAACACTGCAAATATGACAACTCGCCCAATAGTGATGTTATTGATGGCGCAATAGAACTAAATTGACCACCAGGCAACAGTGTTACTAGGAAAACTAGATAATTAGTTGAATTTGCGATATAACACAGTTATTTCGAAGTCTAAAGATAAAGAATATGCTCTGTGACTGTTGTCAATCATACCAGTACAAATGAAAGAACTTGGGGTGTGCCATAACACTGCAAATATGACAACTCGCCCAATAGTGATGGTATTGATGGCGCAATAGAACTAAATTGACCTCCTGGCATCAGTGTTGCTAGAAAAACTTGATAATTAGATTCATTTGTGATATAACACAGTTATTTGGAAGTGCAAAGATAAAGAATATGCTCTGTGATTGTTGTCAAACATACCAGTACAAATGAAAGAGCTTGGGGTGTGCCATAACACTGCAAAGGTGACAACTTGCCCAATAGTGGTGGTATTGATAGCGCAATAGAAATAAATTGACCACCTGGCATCAGTGTTACTAGAAAAACTAGATAATTAGATGCATTTGTGATATAACACAGTTATTTCGAAGTTCAAAGATAAAGAATATGCTCTGTGATTGTTGTCAAACATACCAGTACAAATGAAAGAGCTTGGGGTGTGCCATAAAACTGCAAACGTGACAACTCGTCCAATAATGATGGTATTGATGGCGCAATAGAATTAAATTGATCTCCAGTCATCAGTGTTACTAGAAAAACTAGATAATTAGTTGAATTTGCGATATAACACAGTTATTTCGAAGTCCAAAGATAAAGAATATGCTCTGTGATTGTTGTCAAAGATACCAGTACAAATGAAAGAACTTGCAATTGGCCTCTGCCATAACACTGAAAATGTGACAACTCGCCAAATAGTGATGGTATTGATGGCGCAATAGAATTAAATTGACCTCCAGGCATCAGTGTTACTAGAAAAACCAGATAAATAGTTGAATTTGCGATATAACACAGTTATTTCGAAGTCAAAAATAAAGGATATGCTGTGTGTGTTGTTGTAAAACACACCAGTACAAATGAAAGAACTTGGCCTGTGCCATACCACTGCAAGTGTGACAACTCGCCCAATATTGATGGTATTGATAGCGCAAAAGAACTAAATTGACCTCCGGGCATCAGTGTTACTAGGAACACTAGATAATTAGTTGAATTTGCGATATAACACAGTTATTTCGAAGTCTAATATAAAGAATATGCTGTGTGTGTTGTTGTAAAACATACCAGTACAAATGAAAGAGCTTGGGGTGTGCCATAACACTGCAAATATGACAACTCGCCCAATAGTGATGGTATTGATGGCGCAATAGAACTAAATTGACCTCCAGGCATCAGTGTTACTAGAAAAACTAGATAATTAGTTGAATTTGCGATATAACACAGTTATTTCGAAGTGCAAAGATAAAGAATATGCTCACTGATTGTTCTCAAACATACCAGTACAAATGTAAGAGCTTGGCCTGTGCGATAACACTGCAAAGGTGACAACTTTCCCAATAGTGGTGGTATTGATAGCGCAATAGAAATAAATTGACCTCCTGGCATCAGTGTTACTAGAAAAACTTGATAATTAGATTCATTTGTGATGTAACACAGTTATTTCGAAGTCAAAAATAAAGGATATGCTGTGTGTGTTGTTGTAAAACACACCAGTACAAATGAAAGAACTTGGCCTGTGCCATACCACTGCAAGTGTGACAACTCGCCCAATATTGATGGTATTGATAGCGCAAAAGAACTAAATTGACCTCCGGGCATCAGTGTTACTAGGAACACTAGATAATTAGTTGAATTTGCGATATAACACAGTTATTTCGAAGTCTAATATAAAGAATATGCTCTGTGTGTTGTTGTCAAACATACCAGTACAAATGAAAGAGCTTGGGGTGTGCCATAACACTGCAAATATGACAACTCGCCCAATAGTGATGGTATTGATGGCGCAATAGAACTAAATTGACCTCCAGGCATCAGTGTTACTAGAAAAACTAGATAATTAGTTGAATTTGCGATATAACACAGTTATTTCGAAGTGCAAAGATAAAGAATATGCTCACTGATTGTTCTCAAACATACCAGTACAAATGTAAGAGCTTGGCCTGTGCGATAACACTGCAAAGGTGACAACTTTCCCAATAGTGGTGGTATTGATAGCGCAATAGAAATAAATTGACCTCCTGGCATCAGTGTTACTAGAAAAACTTGATAATTAGATTCATTTGTGATGTAACACAGTTATTTCGAAGTGCAAAGATAAAGAATATGCTCTGTGATTGTTGTCAAACATACCAGTACAAATGAAAGAGCTTGGGGTGTGCAATAACACTGCAAAGGTGACAACTTGCCCAATAGTGGTGGTATTGATAGCGCAATAGAAATAAATTGACCACCTGTCATCAGTGTTACTAGGAAAACTAGATAATTAGTTGAATTTGCGAGATAACACAGTTATTTCGAAGTCAAAAATAAAGGATATGCTGTGTGTGTTGTTGTAAAACACACCAGTACAAATGAAAGAACTTGGCCTGTGCCATACCACTGCAAGTGTGACAACTCGCCCAATATTGATGGTATTGATAGCGCAAAAGAACTAAATTGACCTCCGGGCATCAGTGTTACTAGGAACACTAGATAATTAGTTGAATTTGCGATATAACACAGTTATTTCGAAGTCTAAAGATAAAGAATATGCTCTGTGACTGTTGTCAAACATACCAGTACAAATGAAAGAACTTGGGGTGTGCCATAACACTGCAAATATGACAACTCGCCCAATAGTGATGGTATTGATGGCGCAATAGAACTAAATTGACCTCCAGGCATCAGTGTTACTAGAAAAACTAGATAATTAGTTGAATTTGCGATATAACACAGTTATTTCGAAGTGCAAAAATAAAGAATATGCTCTCTGATTGTTCTCAAACATACCAGTACAAATGAAAGAACTTGGCCTGTGCCATACCACTGCAAGTGTGACAACTCGCCCAATATTGATGGTATTGATAGCGCAATAGAACTAAATTGACCACCAGGCATCAGTGTTACCAGGAAAACTAGATAATTAGTTGAATTTGCGATATAACACAGTTATTTCGAAGTCCAAAGATAAAGAATATGCTCTGTGATTGTTGTCAAACATACCAGTACAAATGAAAGAGCTTGGCCTGTGCGATAACACTGAAAATGTGACAACTCGGCCAATAGTGATGGTATTGATGGCGCAATAGAAATAAATTGACCTACAGGCATCAGTGTTACTAGGAAAACTAGATAATTAGTTGAATTTGCGAGATAACACAGTTATTTCGAAGTCAAAAATAAAGGATATGCTGTGTGTGTTGTTGTAAAACACACCAGTACAAATGAAAGAACTTGGCCTGTGCCATACCACTGCAAGTGTGACAACTCGCCCAATATTGATGGTATTGATAGCGCAAAAGAACTAAATTGACCTCCGGGCATCAGTGTTACTAGGAACACTAGATAATTAGTTGAATTTGCGATATAACACAGTTCTTTCGAAGTCTAAAGATAAAGAATATGCTCTGTGACTGTTGTCAAACATACCAGTACAAATGAAAGAACTTGGGGTGTGCCATAACACTGCAAATATGACAACTCGCCCAATAGTGATGGTATTGATGGCGCAATAGAACTAAATTGACCTCCAGGCATCAGTGTTACTAGAAAAACTTGATAATTAGTTGAATTTGCGATATAACACAGTTATTTCGAAGTGCAAAAATAAAGAATATGCTCTCTGATTGTTCTCAAACATACCAGTACAAATGTAAGAGGTTGGCCTGTGCGTTAACACTGCAAAGGTGACAACTTGCCCAATAGTGGTGGTATTGATAGCGCAATAGAAATAAATTGACCTCCTGGCATCAGTGTTACTAGAAAAACTTGATAATTAGATTCATTTGTGATATAACACAGTTATTTCGAAGTGCAAAGATAAAGAATATGCTCTGTGTGTTGTTGTCAAACATACCAGTACAAATGAAAGAGCTTGGGGTTTGCCATAACACTGCAAACGTGACAACTCGTCCAATAATGATGGTATTGATGGCGCAATAGAATTAAATTGATCTCCAGTCATCAGTGTTACTAGAAAAACTAGATAATTAGTCGAATTTGCGATATAACACAGTTATTTCGAAGTCCAAAGATAAAGAATATGCTCTGTGATTGTTGTCAAAGATACCAGTACAAATGAAAGAGCTTGCAATTGGCATCTGCCATAACACTGAAAATGTGACAACTCGCCAAATAGTGATGGTATTGATGGCGCAATAGAACTAAATTGACCTCCAGGCATCAGTGTTACTAGAAAAACCAGATAATAGTTGAATTTGCGATATAACACAGTTATTTCGAAGTCTAATATAAAGAATATGCTCTGTGTGTTGTTGTCAAACATACCAGTACAAATGAAAGAGCTTGGGGTGTCCCATAACACTGCAAATATGACAACTCGCCCAATAGTGATGTTATTGATGGCGCAATAGAACTAAATTGACCTCCGGGCATCAGTGTTACTAGGAACACTAGATAATTAGTTGAATTTGCGATATAACACAGTTATTTCGAAGTCTAATATAAAGAATATGCTCTGTGTGTTGTTGTCAAACATACCAGTACAAATGAAAGAGCTTGGGGTGTCCCATAACACTGCAAATATGACAACTCGCCCAATAGTGATGTTATTGATGGCGCAATAGAACTAAATTGACCACCAGGCAACAGTGTTACTAGGAAAACTAGATAATTAGTTGAATTTGCGATATAACACAGTTATTTCGAAGTCTAAAGATAAAGAATATGTTCTGTGACTGTTGTCAATCATACCAGTACAAATGAAAGAACTTGGGGTGTGCCATAACACTGCAAATATGACAACTCGCCCAATAGTGATGGTATTGATGGCGCAATAGAACTAAATTGACCTCCTGGCATCAGTGTTACTAGAACAACTAGATAATTAGATGCATTTGTGATATAACACAGTTATTTCGAAGTTCAAAGATAAAGAATATGCTCTGTGATTGTTGTCAAACATACCAGTACAAATAAAAGAGCTTGGGGTGTGCCATAAAACTGCAAACGTGACAACTCGTCCAATAATGATGGTATTGATGGCGCAATAGAATTAAATTGATCTCCAGTCATCAGTGTTACTAGAAAAACTAGATAATTAGTTGAATTTGCGATATAACACAGTTATTTCGAAGTCCAAAGATAAAGAATATGCTCTGTGATTGTTGTCAAAGATACAAGTACAAATGAAAGAGCTTGCAATTGGCCTCTGCCATAACACTGAAAATGTGACAACTCGCCAAATAGTGATGGTATTGATGGCGCAATAGAATTAAATTGACCTCCAGGCATCAGTGTTACTAGAAAAACCAGATAAATAGTTGAATTTGCGATATAACACAGTTATTTCGAAGTCCAAAGATAAAGAATATGCTCTGTGATTGTTGTCAAAGATACCAGTACAAATGAAAGAGCTTGCAATTGGCATCTGCCATAACACTGAAAATGTGACAACTCGCCAAATAGTGATGGTATTGATGGCGCAATAGAACTAAATTGACCTCCAGGCATCAGTGTTACTAGAAAAACCAGATAAATAGTTGAATTTGCGATATAACACAGTTATTTCGAAGTCAAAAATAAAGGATATGCTGCGTGTGTTGTTGTAAAACACACCAGTACAAATGAAAGAACTTGGCCTGTGCCATACCACTGCAAGTGTGACAACTCGCCCAATATTGATGGTATTGATAGCGCAAAAGAACTAAATTGACCTCCGGGCATCAGTGTTACTAGGAACACTAGATAATTAGTTGAATTTGCGATATAACACAGTTATTTCGAAGTCTAATATAAAGAATATGCTCTGTGTGTTGTTGTCAAACATACCAGTACAAATGAAAGAGCTTGGCCTGTGCGATAACACTGCAAAGGTGTCAACTTTCCCAATAGTGGTGGTATTGATAGCGCAATAGAAATAAATTGACCTCCTGGCATCAGTGTTACTAGAAAAACTTGATAATTAGATTCATTTGTGATGTAACACAGTTATTTCGAAGTGCAAAGATAAAGAATATGCTCTCTGATTGTTCTCAAACATACCAGTACAAATGTAAGAGCTTGGTCTGTGCGATAACACTGCAAAGGTGACAACTTTCCCAATAGTGGTGGTATTGATAGCGCAATAGAAATAAATTGACCACCTGGCATCAGTGTTACTAGAAAAACTAGATAATTAGATGCATTTGTGATATAACACAGTTATTTCGAAGTGCAAAGATAAAGAATATGCTCTGTCATTGTTGTCAAACATACCAGTACAAATGAAAGAGCTTGGGGTGTGCCATAACACTGCAAACGTGACAACTCGTCCAATAATGATGGTATTGATGGCGCAATAGAATTAAATTGATCTCCAGTCATCAGTGTTACTAGAACAACTAGATAATTAGTTGAATTTGCGATATAACACAGTTTTTTTCGAAGTCCAAAGATAAAGAATATGCTCTGTGATTGTTGTCAAAGATACCAGTACAAATGAAAGAGCTTGGCCTGTGCGATAACACTGAAAATGTGACAACTCGCCCAATAGTGATGGTATTGATGGCGCAATAGAACTAAATTGACCTCCAGGCATCAGTGTTACTAGAAAAACTAGATAATTAGTTGAATTTGCGATATAACACAGTTATTTCGAAGTGCAAAAATAAAGAATATGCTCTCTGATTGTTCTCAAACATACCAGTACAAATGAAAGAACTTGGCCTGTGCCATACCACTGCAAGTGTGACAACTCGCCCAATATTGATGGTATTGATAGCGCAATAGAACTAAATTGACCTCCAGGCATCAGTGTTACTAGAAAAACTAGATAATTAGTTGAATTTGCGATATAACACAGTTATTTCGAAGTGCAAAAATAAAGAATATGCTCTCTGATTGTTCTCAAACATACCAGTACAAATGTAAGAGGTTGGCCTGTGCGTTAACACTGCAAAGGTGACAACTTGCCCAATAGTGGTGGTATTGATAGCGCAATAGAAATAAATTGACCTCCTGGCATCAGTGTTACTAGAAAAACTTGATAATTAGATTCATTTGTGATATAACACAGTTATTTCGAAGTGCAAAGATAAAGAATATGCTCTGTGTGTTGTTGTCAAACATACCAGTACAAATGAAAGAGCTTGGGGTTTGCCATAACACTGCAAACGTGACAACTCGTCCAATAATGATGGTATTGATGGCGCAATAGAATTAAATTGATCTCCAGTCATCAGTGTTACTAGAAAAACTAGATAATTAGTCGAATTTGCGATATAACACAGTTATTTCGAAGTCCAAAGATAAAGAATATGCTCTGTGATTGTTGTCAAAGATACCAGTACAAATGAAAGAGCTTGCAATTGGCATCTGCCATAACACTGAAAATGTGACAACTCGCCAAATAGTGATGGTATTGATGGCGCAATAGAACTAAATTGACCTCCAGGCATCAGTGTTACTAGAAAAACCAGATAATAGTTGAATTTGCGATATAACACAGTTATTTCGAAGTCAAAAATAAAGGATATGCTGTGTGTGTTGTTGTAAAACACACCAGTACAAATGAAAGAACTTGGCCTGTGCCATACCACTGCAAGTGTGACAACTCGCCCAATATTGATGGTATTGATAGCGCAAAAGAACTAAATTCATCTCCGGGCATCAGTGTTACTAGGAACACTAGATAATTAGTTGAATTTGCGATATAACACAGTTATTTCGAAGTCTAATATAAAGAATATGCTCTGTATGTTGTTGTCAAACATACCAGTACAAATGAAAGAGCTTGGGGTGTGCCATAACACTGCAAATATGACAACTCCCCCAATAGTGATGGTATTGATGGCGCAATAGAACTAAATTGACCACCAGGCATCAGTGTTACTAGGAAAACTAGATAATTAGTTGAATTTGCGATATAACACAGTTATTTCGAAGTCCAAAGATAAAGAATATGCTCTGTGATTGTTGTCAAACATACCAATACAAATGAAAGAGCTTTGCCTGTGCGATAACACTGAAAATGTGACAACTCTCCCAATAGTGATGGTATTGATGGCGCAATAGAAATAAATTGACCTACAGGCATCAGTTTTACTAGGAAATCTAGATAATTAGTTGAATTTGCGAGATAACACAGTTATTTCGAAGTCAAAAATAAAGGATATGCTGTGTGTGTTGTTGTAAAACACACCAGTACAAATGAAAGAACTTGGCCTGTGCCATACCACTGCAAGTGTGACAACTCGCCCAATATTGATGGTATTGATAGCGCAAAAGAACTAAATTGACCTCCGGGCATCAGTGTTACTAGAAAAACTAGATAATTAGTTGAATTTGCGATATAACACAGTTATTTCGAAGTGCAAAGATAAAGAATATGCTCTGTCATTGTTGTCAAACATACCAGTACAAATGAAAGAGCTTGGGGTGTGCGATAACACTGCAAACGTGACAACTCGTCCAATAATGATGGTATTGATGGCGCAATAGAATTAAATTGATCTCCAGTCATCAGTGTTACTAGAAAAACTAGATAATTAGTTGAATTTGCGATATAACACAGTTATTTCGAAGTCCAAAGATAAAGAATATGCTCTGTGATTGTTGTCAAAGATACCAGTACAAATGAAAGAGCTTGCAATTGGCCTCTGCCATAACACTGAAAATGTGACAACTCGCCAAATAGTGATGGTATTGATGGCGCAATAGAAATAAATTGACCTCCAGGCATCAGTGTTACTAGGAAAACTAGATAATTAGTTGAATTTGCGATATAACCCAGTTATTTCGAAGTCAAAAATAAAGGATATGCTGTGTGTGTTGTTGTAAAACACACCAGTACAAATGAAAGAACTTGGCCTGTGCCATACCACTGCAAGTGTGACAACTCGCCCAATATTGATGGTATTGATAGCGCAAAAGAACTAAATTGACCTCCGGGCATCAGTGTTACTAGGAACACTAGATAATTAGTTGAATTTGCGATATAACACAGTTATTTCGAAGTCTAATATAAAGAATATGCTCTGTGTGTTGTTGTCAAACATACCAGTACAAATGAAAGAGCTTGGGGTGTCCCATAACACTGCAAATATGACAACTCGCCCAATAGTGATGTTATTGATGGCGCAATAGAACTAAATTGACCACCAGGCAACAGTGTTACTAGGAAAACTAGATAATTAGTTGAATTTGCGATATAACACAGTTATTTCGAAGTCTAAAGATAAAGAATATGATCTGTGACTGTTGTCAATCATACCAGTACAAATGAAAGAACTTGGGGTGTGCCATAACACTGCAAATATGACAACTCGCCCAATAGTGATGGTATTGATGGCGCAATAGAACTAAATTGACCTCCTGCCGTCAGTGTTACTAGAAAAACTTGATAATTAGATTCATTTGTGATATAACACAGTTATTTCGAAGTGCAAAGATAAAGAATATGCTCTGTGATTGTTGTCAAACATACCAGTACAAATGAAAGAGCTTGGGGTGTGCCATAACACTGCAAAGGTGACAACTTGCCCAATAGTGGTGGTATTGATAGCGCAATAGAAATAAATTGACCACCTGGCATCAGTGTTACTAGAAAAACTAGATAATTAGATGCATTTGTGATATAACACAGTTATTTCGAAGTTCAAAGATAAAGAATATGCTCTGTGATTGTTGTCAAACATACCAGTACAAATGAAAGAGCTTGGGGTGTGCCATAAAACTGCAAACGTGACAACTCGTCCAATAATGATGGTATTGATGGCGCAATAGAATTAAATTGATCTCCAGTCATCAGTGTTACTAGAAAAACTAGATAATTAGTTGAATTTGCGATATAACACAGTTATTTCGAAGTCCAAAGATAAAGAATATGCTCTGTGATTGTTGTCAAAGATACAAGTACAAATGAAAGAGCTTGCAATTGGCCTCTGCCATAACACTGAAAATGTGACAACTCGCCAAATAGTGATGGTATTGATGGCGCAATAGAATTAAATTGACCTCCAGGCATCAGTGTTACTAGAAAAACCAGATAAATAGTTGAATTTGCGATATAACACAGTTATTTCGAAGTCCAAAGATAAAGAATATGCTCTGTGATTGTTGTCAAAGATACCAGTACAAATGAAAGAGCTTGCAATTGGCATCTGCCATAACACTGAAAATGTGACAACTCGCCAAATAGTGATGGTATTGATGGCGCAATAGAACTAAATTGACCTCCAGGCATCAGTGTTACTAGAAAAACCAGATAAATAGTTGAATTTGCGATATAACACAGTTATTTCGAAGTCAAAAATAAAGGATATGCTGCGTGTGTTGTTGTAAAACACACCAGTACAAATGAAAGAACTTGGCCTGTGCCATACCACTGCAAGTGTGACAACTCGCCCAATATTGATGGTATTGATAGCGCAAAAGAACTAAATTGACCTCCGGGCATCAGTGTTACTAGGAACACTAGATAATTAGTTGAATTTGCGATATAACACAGTTATTTCGAAGTCTAATATAAAGAATATGCTCTGTGTGTTGTTGTCAAACATACCAGTACAAATGAAAGAGCTTGGGGTGTGCCATAACACTGCAAATATGACAACTCGCCCAATAGTGATGGTATTGATGGCGCAATAGAACTAAATTGACCTCCAGGCATCAGTGTTACTAGAAAAACTAGATAATTAGTTGAATTTGCGATATAACACAGTTATTTCGAAGTGCAAAGATAAAGAATATGCTCTCTGATTGTTCTCAAACATACCAGTACAAATGTAAGAGCTTGGCCTGTGCGATAACACTGCAAAGGTGACAACTTTCCCAATAGTGGTGGTATTGATAGCGCAATAGAAATAAATTGACCTCCTGGCATCAGTGTTATTAGAAAAACTTGATAATTAGATTCATTTGTGATGTAACACAGTTATTTCGAAGTGCAAAGATAAAGAATATGCTCTCTGATTGTTCTCAAACATACCAGTACAAATGTAAGAGCTTGGTCTGTGCGATAACACTGCAAAGGTGACAACTTTCCCAATAGTGGTGGTATTGATAGCGCAATAGAAATAAATTGACCACCTGGCATCAGTGTTACTAGAAAAACTAGATAATTAGATGCATTTGTGATATAACACAGTTATTTCGAAGTGCAAAGATAAAGAATATGCTCTGTCATTGTTGTCAAACATACCAGTACAAATGAAAGAGCTTGGGGTGTGCCATAACACTGCAAACGTGACAACTCGTCCAATAATGATGGTATTGATGGCGCAATAGAATTAAATTGATCTCCAGTCATCAGTGTTACTAGAAAAACTAGATAATTAGTTGAATTTGCGATATAACACAGTTTTTTTCGAAGTCCAAAGATAAAGAATATGCTCTGTGATTGTTGTCAAAGATACCAGTACAAATGAAAGAGCTTGGCCTGTGCGATAACACTGAAAATGTGACAACTCGCCCAATAGTGATGGTATTGATGGCGCAATAGAAATAAATTGACCTACAGGCATCAGTGTTACTAGGAAAACTAGATAATTAGTTGAATTTGCGAGATAACACAGTTATTTCGAAGTCAAAAATAAAGGATATGCTGTGTGTTTTGTTGTAAAACACACCAGTACAAATGAAAGAACTTGGCCTGTGCCATACCACTGCAAGTGTGACAACTCGCCCAATATTGATGGTATTGATAGCGCAAAAGAACTAAATTGACCTCCGTGCATCAGTGTTACTAGGAACACTAGATAATTAGTTGAATTTGCGATATAACACAGTTATTTTGAAGTCTAATATAAAGAATATGCTCTGTGTGTTGTTGTCAAACATACCAGTACAAATGAAAGAGCTTGGGGTGTGCCATAACACTGCAAATATGACAACTCGCCCAATAGTGATGGTATTGATGGCGCAATAGAACTAAATTGACCACCAGGCAACAGTGTTACTAGGAAAACTAGATAATTAGTTGAATTTGCGATATAACACAGTTATTTCGAAGTCTAAAGATAAAGAATATGCTCTGTGACTGTTGTCAAACATACCAGTGCAAATGAAAGAACTTGGGGTGTGCCATAACACTGCAAATATGACAACTCGCCCAATAGTGATGGTATTGATGGCGCAATAGAACTAAATTGACCTCCAGGCATCAGTGTTACTAGAAAAACTAGATAATTAGTTGAATTTGCGATATAACACAGTTATTTCGAAGTGCAAAAATAAAGAATATGCTCTCTGATTGTTCTCAAACATACCAGTACAAATGTAAGAGCTTGGCCTGTGCGTTAACACTGCAAAGGTGACAACTTGCCCAATAGTGGTGGTATTGATAGCGCAATAGAAATAAATTGACCTCCTGGCATCAGTGTTACTAGAAAAACTTGATAATTAGATTCATTTGTGATATAACACAGTTATTTCGAAGTGCAAAGATAAAGAATATGCTCTGTGTGTTGTTGTCAAACATACCAGTACAAATGAAAGAGCTTGGGGTGTGCCATAACACTGCAAACGTGACAACTCGTCCAATAATGATGGTATTGATGGCGCAATAGAATTAAATTGATCTCCAGTCATCAGTGTTACTAGAAAAACTAGATAATTAGTTGAATTTGCGATATAACACAGTTATTTCGAAGTCCAAAGATAAAGAATATGCTCTGTGATTGTTGTCAAAGATACCAGTACAAATGAAAGAGCTTGCAATTGGCATCTGCCATAACACTGAAAATGTGACAACTCGCCAAATAGTGATGGTATTGATGGCGCAATAGAATTAATTGACCTCCAGGCATCAGTGTTACTAGAAAAACCAGATAAATAGTTGAATTTGCGATATAACACAGTTATTTCGAAGTCAAAAATAAAGAATATGCTGTGTGTGTTGTTGTAAAACACACCAGTACAAATGAAAGAACTTGGCCTGTGCCATACCACTGCAAGTGTGACAACTCGCCCAATAGTGATGGTATTGATGGCGCAATAGAACTAAATTGACCACCAGGCATCAGTGTTACTAGGAAAACTAGATAATTAGTTGAATTTGCGATATAACACAGTTATTTCGAAGTCTAAAGATAAAGAATATGCTCTGTGACTGTTTTCAAGCATACCAGTACAAATGAAAGAACTTGGGGTGTGCCATAACACTGAAAATGTGACAACTCGCCAAATAGTGATGCTATTGATGGCGCAATAGAACTAAATTGACCTCCAGGCATCAGTGTTACTAGAAAAACCAGATAAATAGTTGAATTTGCGATATAACAGTTATTTCGAAGTCAAAAATAAAGAATATGCTCTGTGTGTTGTTGTCAAACATACCAGTACAAATGAAAGAGCTTGGGATGTGCCATAACACTGCAAATATGACAACTCGCCCAATAGTGATGATATTGATGGCGCAATAGAACTAAATTGACCACCAGGCATCAGTGTTACTAGGAAAACTAGATAATTAGTTGAATTTGCGATATAACACAGTTATTTCGAAGTCTAAAGATAAAGAATATGCTCTGTGACTGTTTTCAAGCATACCAGTACAAATGAAAGAACTTGGGGTGTGCCATAACACTGCAAATATGACAACTTGCCCAATAGTGATGGTATTGATGGCGCAATAGAACTAAATTGACCTCCAGGCATCAGTGTTACTAGAAAAACTAGATAATTAGTTGAATTTGCGATATAACACAGTTATTTCGAAGTGCAAAGATAAAGAATATGCTCTCTGATTGTTCTCAAACATACCAGTACAAATGTAAGAGCTTGGCCTGTGCGATAACACTGCAAAGGTGACAACTTTCCCAATAGTGGTGGTATTGATAGCGCAATAGAAATAAATTGACCTCCTGGCATCAGTGTTACTAGAAAAACTTGATAATTAGATTCATTTGTGATGTAACACAGTTATTTCGAAGTGCAAAGATAAAGAATATGCTCTGTGATTGTTGTCAAACATACCAGTACAAATGAAAGAGCTTGGAGTGTGCCATAACACTGCAAAGGTGACAACTTGCCCAATAGTGGTGGTATTGATAGCGCAATAGAAATAAATTGACCACCTGGCATCAGTGTTACTAGAAAAACTAGATAATTAGATGCATTTGTGATATAACACAGTTATTTCGAAGTGCAAAGATAAAGAATATGCTCTGTGATTGTTGTCAAACATACCAGTACAAATGAAAGAGCTTGGGGTGTGCCATAACACTGCAAACGTGACAACTCGTCCAATAATGATGGTATTGATGGCGCAATAGAATTAAATTGATCTCCAGTCATCAGTGTTACTAGAAAAACTAGATAATTAGTTGAATTTGCGATATAACAGTTATTTCGAAGTGCAAAGATAAAGAATATGCTCTGTGATTGTTGTCAAACATACCAGTACAAATGAAAGAGCTTGGGGTGTACCATAACACTGAAAATGTGACAACTCGCCAAATAGTGATGGTATTGATGGCGCAATAGAACCAAATTGACCTCCAGGCATCAGTGTTACTAGAAAAACCAGATAAATGGTTGAATTTGCGATATAACACAGTTATTTCGAAGTCCAAAGATAAAGAATATGCTCTGTGATTGTTGTCAAACATACCAATACAAATGAAAGAGCTTGGCCTGTGCCATAACACTGCAAATATGACAACTCGCCCAATAGTGATGGTATTGATGGCGCAATAGAAATAAATTGACCTACAGGCATCAGTGTTACTAGGAAAACTAGATAATTAGTTGAATTTGCGAGATAACACAGTTATTTCGAAGTCAAAAATAAAGGATATTCTGTGTGTGTTGTTGTAAAACACACCAGTACAAATGAAAGAACTTGGCCTGTGCGATACCACTGCAAGTGTGACAACTCGCCCAATATTGATGATATTGATAGCGCAAAAGAACTAAATTGACCTCCGGGCATCAGTGTTACTAGGAACACTAGATAATTAGTTGAATTTGCGATATAACACAGTTATTTCGAAGTCTAATATAAAGAATATGCTCTGTGTGTTGTTGTCAAACATACCAGTACAAATGAAAGAGCTTGGGGTGTGCCATAACACTGCAAATATGACAACTCGCCCAATAGTGATGGTATTGATGGCGCAATAGAACTAAATTGACCTCCAGGCATCAGTGTTACTAGAAAAACTAGATAATTAGTTGAATTTGCGATATAACACAGTTATTTCGAAGTGCAAAGATAAAGAATATGCTCTCTGATTGTTCTCAAACATACCAGTACAAATGTAAGAGCTTGGCCTGTGCGTTAACACTGCAAAGGTGACAACTTGCCCAATAGTGGTGGTATTGATAGCGCAATAGAAATAAATTGACCACCTGGCATCAGTGTTACTAGAAAAACTAGATAATTAGTTGAATTTGCGATATAACACAGTTATTTCGAAGTCCAAAGATAAAGAATATGCTCTGTGATTGTTGTCAAAGATACCAGTACAAATGAAAGAGCTTGGCCTGTGCGATAACACTGAAAATGTGACAACTCGCCCAATTGTGATGGTATTGATGGTGCAATAGAAATAAATTGACCTCCAGGCATCAGTGTTACTAGGAAAACTAGATAATTAGTTGAATTTGCGAGATAACACAGTTATTTCGAAGTCAAAAATAAAGGATATGCTGTGTGTGTTGTTGTAAAACACACCAGTACAAATGAAAGAACTTGGCCTGTGCCATACCACTGCAAGTGTGACAACTCGCCCAATATTGATGGTATTGATAGCGCAAAAGAACTAAATTGACCTCCGGGCATCAGTGTTACTAGGAACACTAGATAATTAGTTGAATTTGCGATATAACACAGTTATTTCGAAGTCTAATATAAAGAATATGCTCTGTGTGTTGTTGTCAAACATACCAGTACAAATGTAAGAGCTTGGCCTGTGCGTTAACACTGCAAAGGTGACAACTTGCCCAATAGTGGTGGTATTGATAGCGCAATAGAAATAAATTGACCTCCTGGCATCAGTGTTACTGGAAAAACTTGATAATTAGATTCATTTGTGATATAACACAGTTATTTCGAAGTGCAAAGATAAAGAATATGCTCTGTGTGTTGTTGTCAAACATACCAGTACAAATGAAAGAGCTTGGGGTGTGCCATAACACTGCAAACGTGACAACTCGTCCAATAATGATGGTATTGATGGCGCAATATAATTAAATTGATCTCCAGTCATCAGTGTTACTAGAAAAACTAGACAATTAGTTGAATTTGCGATATAACACAGTTACTTCGAAGTCCAAAGATAAAGAATATGCTCTGTGATTGTTGTCAAAGATACCAGTACAAATGAAAGAGCTTGCAATTGGCATCTGCCATAACACTGAAAATGTGACAACTCGCCAAATAGTGATGGTATTGATGGCGCAATAGAACTAAATTGACCTCCAGGCATCAGTGTTACTAGAAAAACCAGATAAATAGTTGAATTTGCGATATAACACAGTTATTTCGAAGTCAAAAATAAAGGATATGCTGTGTGTGTTGTTGTAAAACACACCAGTACAAATGAAAGAACTTGGCCTGTGCCATACCACTGCAAGTGTGACAACTCGCCCAATATTGATGATATTGATAGCGCAAAAGAACTAAATTCATCTCCGGGCATCAGTGTTACTAGGAAGACTAGATAATTAGTTGAATTTGCGAGATAACACAGTTATTTCGAAGTCAAAAATAAAGGATATGCTGTGTGTGTTGTTGTAAAACACACCAGTACAAATGAAAGAACTTGGC
Organism: Actinernus sp. WN-2022; assembly: GCA_030867875.1. Taxonomy (NCBI): domain Eukaryota; kingdom Metazoa; phylum Cnidaria; class Anthozoa; order Actiniaria; family Actinernidae; genus Actinernus; species Actinernus sp. WN-2022. The sequence continues at coordinate 488,773 of JAOWCC010000330.1, forward strand.
CTGTGCCATACGACTGCAAGTGTGACAACTCGCCCAATATTGATGGTATTGATAGCACAAAAGAACTAAATTGACCTCCGGGCATCAGTGTTACTAGGAACACTAGATAATTAGTTGAATTTGCGATATAACACAGTTATTTCGAAGTCTAATATAAAGAATATGCTCTGTGTGTTGTTGTCAAACATACCAGTACAAATGTAAGAGCTTGGCCTGTGCGTTAACACTGCAAAGGTGACAACTTGCCCAATAGTGGTGGTATTGATAGCGCAATAGAAATAAATTGACCTCCTGGCATCAGTGTTACTAGAAAAACTTGATAATTAGATTCATTTGTGATATAACACAGTTATTTCGAAGTGCAAAGATAAAGAATATGCTCTGTGTGTTGTTGTCAAACATACCAGTACAAATGAAAGAGCTTGGGGTGTGCCATAACACTGCAAACGTGACAACTCGTCCAATAATGATGGTATTGATGGCGCAATAGAATTAAATTGATCTCCAGTCATCAGTGTTACTAGAAAAACTAGACAATTAGTTGAATTTGCGATATAACACAGTTATTTCGAAGTCCAAAGATAAAGAATATGCTCTGTGATTGTTGTCAAAGATACCAGTACAAATGAAAGAGCTTGCAATTGGCATCTGCCATAACACTGAAAATGTGACAACTCGCCAAATAGTGATGGTATTGATGGCGCAATAGAACTAAATTGTTACTAGAAAAACCAGATAAATGGTTGAATTTGCCATATAACACAGTTATTTCGAAGTCCAAAGATAAAGAATATGCTCTGTGATTGTTGTCAAACATACCAATACAAATGAAAGAGCTTGGCCTGTGGGATAACACTGAAAATGTGACAACTCGCCCAATAGTGATGGTATTGATGGCGCAATAGAAATAAATTGACCTACAGGCATCAGTGTTACTAGGAAAACTAGATAATTAGTTGAATTTGCGAGATAACACAGTTATTTCGAAGTCAAAAATAAAGGATATGCTGTGTGTGTTGTTGTAAAACACACCAGTACAAATGAAAGAACTTGGGGTGTGCCATAACACTGCAAATATGACAACTCGCCCAATAGTGATGGTATTGATGGCGCAATAGAACTAAATTGACCTCCAGGCATCAGTGTTACTAGAAAAACTAGATAATTAGTTGAATTTGCGATATAACACAGTTATTTCGAAGTGCAAAAATAAAGAATATGCTCTCTGATTGTTCTCAAACATACCAGTACAAATGTAAGAGCTTGGCCTGTGCGTTAACACTGCAAAGGTGACAACTTCCCCAATAGTGGTGGTATTGATAGCGCAATAGAAATAAATTGACCTCCTGGCATCAGTGTTACTAGAAAAACTTGATAATTAGATTCATTTGTGATATAACACAGTTATTTCGAAGTGCAAAGATAAAGAATATGCTCTGTGTGTTGTTGTCAAACATACCAGTACAAATGAAAGAGCTTGGGGTGTGCCATAACACTGCAAACGTGACAACTCGTCCAATAATGATGGTATTGATGGCGCAATAGAATTAAATTGATCTCCAGTCATCAGTGTTACTAGAAAAACTAGATAATTAGTTGAATTTGCGATATAACACAGTTATTTCGAAGTCCAAAGATAAAGAATATGCTCTGTGATTGTTGTCAAAGATACCAGTACAAATGAAAGAGCTTGCAATTGGCATCTGCCATAACACTGAAAATGTGACAACTCGCCAAATAGTGATGGTATTGATGGCGCAATAGAACTAAATTGACCTCCAGGCATCAGTGTTACTAGAAAAACCAGATAAATAGTTGAATTTGCGATATAACACAGTTATTTCGAAGTCAAAAATAAAGGATATGCTGTGTGTGTTGTTGTAAAACACACCAGTACAAATGAAAGAACTTGGCCTGTGCCATACCACTGCAAGTGTGACAACTCGCCCAATATTGATGGTATTGATAGCGCAAAAGAACTAAATTCATCTCCGGGCATCAGTGTTACTAGGAAAACTAGATAATTAGTTGAATTTGCGATATAACACAGTTATTTCGAAGTCTAAAGATAAAGAATATGCTCTGTGACTGTTGTCAAACATACCAGTACAAATGAAAGAACTTGGGGTGTGCCATAACACTGCAAATATGACAACTCGCCCAATAGTGATGGTATTGATGGCGCAATAGAACTAAATTGACCTCCAGGCATCAGTGTTACTAGAAAAACTAAATAATTAGTTGAATTTGCGATATAACACAGTTATTTCGAAGAGCAAAGATAAAGAATATGCTCTCTGATTGTTCTCAAACATACCAGTACAAATGTAAGACCTTGGCCTGTGCGTTAACACTGCAAAGGTGACAACTTGCCCAATAGTGGTGGTATTGATAGCGCAATAGAAGTAAATTGACCTCCTGGCATCAGTGTTACTAGAAAAACTTGATAATTAGATTCATTTGTGATATAACACAGTTATTTCGAAGTGCAAAGATAAAGAATATGCTCTGTGTTTGTTGTCAAACATAGCAGTACAAATGAAAGAGCTTGGGGTGTGCCATAACACTGCAAAGGTGACAACTTGCCCAATAGTGGTGGTATTGATAGCGCAATAGAAATAAATTGACCACCTGGCATCAGTGTTACTAGAAAAACTAGATAATTAGTTGAATTTGCGATATAACACAGTTATTTCGAAGTCCAAAGATAAAGAATATGCTCTGTGATTGTTGTCAAAGATACCAGTACAAATGAAAGAGCTTGCAATTGGCATCTGCCATAACACTGAAAATGTGACAACTCGCCAAATAGTGATGGTATTGATGGCGCAATAGAACTAAATTGACCTCCAGGCATCAGTGTTACTAGAAAAACCAGATAAATAGTGGAATTTGCGATATAACACAGTTATTTCGAAGTCAAAAATAAAGGATATGCTGTGTGTGTTGTTGTAAAACACACCAGTACAAATGAAAGAACTTGGCCTGTGCCATACCACTGCAAGTGTGACAACTCGCCCAATATTGATGGTATTGATAGCGCAAAAGAACTAAATTCATCTCCGGGCATCAGTGTTACTAGGAACACTAGATAATTAGTTGAATTTGCGATATAACACAGTTATTTCGAAGTCTAATATAAAGAATATGCTCTGTGTGTTGTTGTCAAACATACCAGTACAAATGAAAGAGCTTGGGGTGTGCCATAACACTGCAAATATGACAACTCGCCCAATAGTGATGGTATTGATGGCGCAATAGAACTAAATTGACCACCAGGCATCAGTGTTACTAGGAAAACTTGATAATTAGTTGAATTTGCGATATAACACAGTTATTTCGAAGTCTAAAGATAAAGAATATGCTCTGTGACTGTTTTCAAACATACCAGTACAAATGAAAGAACTTGGGGTGCGCCATAACACTGCAAATATGACAACTCGCCCAATAGTGATGGTATTGATGGCGCAATAGAACTAAATTGACCTCCAGGCATCAGTGTTACTAGACAAACTAGATAATTAGTTGAATTTGCGATATAACACAGTTATTTCGAAGTGCTAAGATAAAGAATATGCTCTCTGATTGTTCTCAAACATACCAGTACAAATGTAAGAGCTTGGCCTGTGCGATAACACTGCAAAGGTGACAACTTTCCCAATAGTGGTGGTATTGATAGCGCAATAGAAATAAATTGTCCTCCTGGCATCAGTATTACTAGAAAAACTTGATAATTAGATTCATTTGTGATGTAACACAGTTATTTCGAAGTGCAAAGATAAAGAACTTGCTCTGTGATTGTTGTCAAACATACCAGTACAAATGAAAGAGCTTGGGGTGTGCCATAACACTGCAAAGGTGACAACTTGCCCAATAGTGGTGGTATTGATAGCGCAATAGAAATAAATTGACCACCTGGCATCAGTGTTACTAGAAAAACTAGATAATTAGATGCATTTGTGATATAACACAGTTATTTCGAAGTGCAAAGATAAAGAATATGCTCTGTGATTGTTGTCAAACATACCAGTACAAATGAAAGAGCTTGCAATTGGCATCTGCCATAACACTGAAAATGTGACAACTCGCCAAATAGTGATGGTATTGATGGCGCAATAGAACTAAATTGTTACTAGAAAAACCAGATAAATGGTTGAATTTGCCATATAACACAGTTATTTCGAAGTCCAAAGATAAAGAATATGCTCTGTGATTGTTGTCAAACATACCAATACAAATGAAAGAGCTTGGCCTGTGGGATAACACTGAAAATGTGACAACTCGCCCAATAGTGATGGTATTGATGGCGCAATAGAAATAAATTGACCTACAGGCATCAGTGTTACTAGGAAAACTAGATAATTAGTTGAATTTGCGAGATAACACAATTATTTCGAAGTCAAAAATAAAGGATATGCTGTGTGTGTTGTTGTAAAACACACCAGTACAAATGAAAGAACTTGGGGTGTGCCATAACACTGCAAATATGACAACTCGCCCAATAGTGATGGTATTGATGGCGCAATAGAACTAAATTGACCTCCAGGCATCAGTGTTACTAGAAAAACTAGATAATTAGTTGAATTTGCGATATAACACAGTTATTTCGAAGTGCAAAAATAAAGAATATGCTCTCTGATTGTTCTCAAACATACCAGTACAAATGTAAGACCTTGGCCTGTGCGTTAACAATGCAAAGGTGACAACTTGCCCAATAGTGGTGGTATTGATAGCGCAATAGAAATAAATTGAACTCCTGGCATCAGCGTTACTAGAAAAACTTGATAATTAGATTCATTTGTGATATAACACAGTTATTTCGAAGTGCAAAGATAAAGAATATGCTCTGTGATTGTTGTCAAACATAGCAGTACAAATGAAAGAGCTTGGGGTGTGCCATAACACTGCAAAGGTGACAACTTGCCCAATAGTGGTGGTATTGATAGCGCAATAGAAATAAATTGACCACCTGGCATCAGTGTTACTAGAAAAACTAGATAATTAGTTGAATTTGCGATATAACACAGTTATTTCGAAGTCCAAAGATAAAGAATATGCTCTGTGATTGTTGTCAAAGATACCAGCACAAATGAAAGAGCTTGCAATTGGCATCTGCCATAACACTGAAAATGTGACAACTCGCCAAATAGTGATGGTATTGATGGCGCAATAGAACTAAATTGACCTCCAGGCATCAGTGTTACTAGAAAAACCAGATAAATAGTGGAATTTGCGATATAACACAGTTATTTCGAAGTCAAAAATAAAGGATATGCTGTGTGTGTTGTTGTAAAACACACCAGTACAAATGAAAGAACTTGGCCTGTGCCATACCACTGCAAGTGTGACAACTCGCCCAATATTGATGGTATTGATAGCGCAAAAGAACTAAATTCATCTCCGGGCATCAGTGTTACTAGGAACACTAGATAATTAGTTGAATTTGCGATATAACACAGTTATTTCGAAGTCTAATATAAAGAATATGCTCTGTGTGTTGTTGTCAAACATACCAGTACAAATGAAAGAGCTTGGGGTGTGCCATAACACTGCAAATATGACAACTCGCCCAATAGTGATGGTATTGATGGCGCAATAGAACTAAATTGACCACCAGGTATCAGTGTTACTAGGAAAACTTGATAATTAGTTGAATTTGCGATATAACACAGTTATTTCGAAGTCTAAAGATAAAGAATATGCTCTGTGACTGTTTTCAAACATACCAGTACAAATGAAAGAACTTGGGGTGCGCCATAACACTGCAAATATGACAACTCGCCCAATAGTGATGGTATTGATGGCGCAATAGAACTAAATTGACCTCCAGGCATCAGTGTTACTAGACAAACTAGATAATTAGTTGAATTTGCGATATAACACAGTTATTTCGAAGTGCTAAGATAAAGAATATGCTCTCTGATTGTTCTCAAACATACCAGTACAAATGTAAGAGCTTGGCCTGTGCGATAACACTGCAAAGGTGACAACTTTCCCAATAGTGGTGGTATTGATAGCGCAATAGAAATACATTGACCTCCTGGCATCAGTATTACTAGAAAAACTTGATAATTAGATTCATTTGTGATGTAACACAGTTATTTCGAAGTGCAAAGATAAAGAACATGCTCTGTGATTGTTGTCAAACATACCAGTACAAATGAAAGAGCTTGGGGTGTGCCATAACACTGCAAAGGTGACAACTTGCCCAATAGTGGTGGTATTGATAGCGCAATAGAAATAAATTGACCACCTGGCATCAGTGTTACTAGAAAAACTAGATAATTAGATGCATTTGTGATATAACACAGTTATTTCGAAGTGCAAAAATAAAGAATATGCTCTGTGACTGTTTTCAAACATACCAGTACAAATGAAAGAACTTGGGGTGCGCCATAACACTGCAAATATGACAACTCGCCCAATAGTGATGGTATTGATGGCGCAATAGAACTAAATTGACCTCCAGGCATCAGTGTTACTAGAAAAACTAGATAATTAGTTGAATTTGCGATATAACACAGTTATTTCGAAGTGCTAAGATAAAGAATATGCTCTCTGATTGTTCTCAAACATACCAGTACAAATGTAAGAGCTTGGCCTGTGCGATAACACTGCAAAGGTGACAACTTTCCCAATAGTGGTGGTATTGATAGCGCAATAGAAATAAATTGACCTCCTGGCATCAGTATTACTAGAAAAACTTGATAATTAGATTCATTTGTGATGTAACACAGTTATTTCGAAGTGCAAAGATAAAGAACATGCTCTGTGATTGTTGTCAAACATACCAGTACAAATGAAAGAGCTTGGGGTGTGCCATAACACTGCAAAGGTGACAACTTGCCCAATAGTGGTGGTATTGATAGCGCAATAGAAATAAATTGACCACCTGGCATCAGTGTTACTAGAAAAACTAGATAATTAGATGCATTTGTGATATAACACAGTTATTTCGAAGTGCAAAGATAAAGAATATGCTCTGTGATTGTTGTCAAACATACCAGTACAAATGAAAGAGCTTGCAATTGGCATCTGCCATAACACTGAAAATGTGACAACTCGCCAAATAGTGATGGTATTGATGGCGCAATAGAACTAAATTGTTACTAGAAAAACCAGATAAATGGTTGAATTTGCCATATAACACAGTTATTTCGAAGTCCAAAGATAAAGAATATGCTCTGTGATTGTTGTCAAACATACCAATACAAATGAAAGAGCTTGGCCTGTGGGATAACACTGAAAATGTGACAACTCGCCCAATAGTGATGGTATTGATGGCGCAATAGAAATAAATTGACCTACAGGCATCAGTGTTACTAGGAAAACTAGATAATTAGTTGAATTTGCGATATAACACAGTTATTTCGAAGTCCAAAGATAAAGAATATGCTCTGTGATTGTTGTCAAAGATACCAGTACAAATGAAAGAGCTTGCAATTGGCATCTGCCATAACACTGAAAATGTGACAACTCGCCAAATAGTGATGGTATTGATGGCGCAATAGAACTAAATTGACCTCCAGGCATCAGTGTTACTAGAAAAACCAGATAAATAGTGGAATTTGCGATATAACACAGTTATTTCGAAGTCAAAAATAAAGGATATGCTGTGTGTGTTGTTGTAAAACACACCAGTACAAATGAAAGAACTTGGCCTGTGCCATACCACTGCAAGTGTGACAACTCGCCCAATATTGATGGTATTGATAGCGCAAAAGAACTAAATTCATCTCCGGGCATCAGTGTTACTAGGAACACTAGATAATTAGTTGAATTTGCGATATAACACAGTTATTTCGAAGTCTAATATAAAGAATATGCTCTGTGTGTTGTTGTCAAACATACCAGTACAAATGAAAGAGCTTGGGGTGTGCCATAACACTGCAAATATGACAACTCGCCCAATAGTGATGGTATTGATGGCGCAATAGAACTAAATTGACCACCAGGCATCAGTGTTACTAGGAAAACTTGATAATTAGTTGAATTTGCGATATAACACAGTTATTTCGAAGTCTAAAGATAAAGAATATGCTCTGTGACTGTTTTCAAACATACCAGTACAAATGAAAGAACTTGGGGTGCGCCATAACACTGCAAATATGACAACTCGCCCAATAGTGATGGTATTGATGGCGCAATAGAACTAAATTGACCTCCAGGCATCAGTGTTACTAGACAAACTAGATAATTAGTTGAATTTGCGATATAACACAGTTATTTCGAAGTGCTAAGATAAAGAATATGCTCTCTGATTGTTCTCAAACATACCAGTACAAATGTAAGAGCTTGGCCTGTGCGATAACACTGCAAAGGTGACAACTTTCCCAATAGTGGTGGTATTGATAGCGCAATAGAAATAAATTGACCTCCTGGCATCAGTATTACTAGAAAAACTTGATAATTAGATTCATTTGTGATGTAACACAGTTATTTCGAAGTGCAAAGATAAAGAACTTGCTCTGTGATTGTTGTCAAACATACCAATACAAATGAAAGAGCTTGGCCTGTGGGATAACACTGAAAATGTGACAACTCGCCCAATAGTGATGGTATTGATGGCGCAATAGAAATAAATTGACCTACAGGCATCAGTGTTACTAGGAAAACTAGATAATTAGTTGAATTTGCGAGATAACACAATTATTTCGAAGTCAAAAATAAAGGATATGCTGTGTGTGTTGTTGTAAAACACACCAGTACAAATGAAAGAACTTGGGGTGTGCCATAACACTGCAAATATGACAACTCGCCCAATAGTGATGGTATTGATGGCGCAATAGAACTAAATTGACCTCCAGGCATCAGTGTTACTAGAAAAACTAGATAATTAGTTGAATTTGCGATATAACACAGTTATTTCGAAGTGCAAAAATAAAGACTATGCTCTCTGATTGTTCTCAAACATACCAGTACAAATGTAAGACCTTGGCCTGTGCGTTAACAATGCAAAGGTGACAACTTGCCCAATAGTGGTGGTATTGATAGCGCAATAGAAATAAATTGAACTCCTGGCATCAGCGTTACTAGAAAAACTTGATAATTAGATTCATTTGTGATATAACACAGTTATTTCGAAGTCCAAAGATAAAGAATATGCTCTGTGATTGTTGTCAAACATACCAATACAAATGAAAGAGCTTGGCCTGTGGGATAACACTGAAAATGTGACAACTCGCCCAATAGTGATGGTATTGATGGCGCAATAGAAATAAATTGACCTACAGGCATCAGTGTTACTAGGAAAACTAGATAATTAGTTGAATTTGCGAGATAACACAATTATTTCGAAGTCAAAAATAAAGGATATGCTGTGTGTGTTGTTGTAAAACACACCAGTACAAATGAAAGAACTTGGGGTGTGCCATAACACTGCAAATATGACAACTCGCCCAATAGTGATGGTATTGATGGCGCAATAGAACTAAATTGACCTCCAGGCATCAGTGTTACTAGAAAAACTAGATAATTAGTTGAATTTGCGATATAACACAGTTATTTCGAAGTGCAAAAATAAAGAATATGCTCTCTGATTGTTCTCAAACATACCAGTACAAATGTAAGACCTTGGCCTGTGCGTTAACAATGCAAAGGTGACAACTTGCCCAATAGTGGTGGTATTGATAGCGCAATAGAAATAAATTGAACTCCTGGCATCAGCGTTACTAGAAAAACTTGATAATTAGATTCATTTGTGATATAACACAGTTATTTCGAAGTGCAAAGATAAAGAATATGCTCTGTGATTGTTGTCAAACATAGCAGTACAAATGAAAGAGCTTGGGGTGTGCCATAACACTGCAAAGGTGACAACTTGCCCAATAGTGGTGGTATTGATAGCGCAATAGAAATAAATTGACCACCTGGCATCAGTGTTACTAGAAAAACTAGATAATTAGTTGAATTTGCGATATAACACAGTTATTTCGAAGTCCAAAGATAAAGAATATGCTCTGTGATTGTTGTCAAAGATACCAGCACAAATGAAAGAGCTTGCAATTGGCATCTGCCATAACACTGAAAATGTGACAACTCGCCAAATAGTGATGGTATTGATGGCGCAATAGAACTAAATTGACCTCCAGGCATCAGTGTTACTAGAAAAACCAGATAAATAGTGGAATTTGCGATATAACACAGTTATTTCGAAGTCAAAAATAAAGGATATGCTGTGTGTGTTGTTGTAAAACACACCAGTACAAATGAAAGAACTTGGCCTGTGCCATACCACTGCAAGTGTGACAACTCGCCCAATATTGATGGTATTGATAGCGCAAAAGAACTAAATTCATCTCCGGGCATCAGTGTTACTAGGAACACTAGATAATTAGTTGAATTTGCGATATAACACAGTTATTTCGAAGTCTAATATAAAGAATATGCTCTGTGTGTTGTTGTCAAACATACCAGTACAAATGAAAGAGCTTGGGGTGTGCCATAACACTGCAAATATGACAACTCGCCCAATAGTGATGGTATTGATGGCGCAATAGAACTAAATTGACCACCAGGTATCAGTGTTACTAGGAAAACTTGATAATTAGTTGAATTTGCGATATAACACAGTTATTTCGAAGTCTAAAGATAAAGAATATGCTCTGTGACTGTTTTCAAACATACCAGTACAAATGAAAGAACTTGGGGTGCGCCATAACACTGCAAATATGACAACTCGCCCAATAGTGATGGTATTGATGGCGCAATAGAACTAAATTGACCTCCAGGCATCAGTGTTACTAGACAAACTAGATAATTAGTTGAATTTGCGATATAACACAGTTATTTCGAAGTGCTAAGATAAAGAATATGCTCTCTGATTGTTCTCAAACATACCAGTACAAATGTAAGAGCTTGGCCTGTGCGATAACACTGCAAAGGTGACAACTTTCCCAATAGTGGTGGTATTGATAGCGCAATAGAAATACATTGACCTCCTGGCATCAGTATTACTAGAAAAACTTGATAATTAGATTCATTTGTGATGTAACACAGTTATTTCGAAGTGCAAAGATAAAGAACATGCTCTGTGATTGTTGTCAAACATACCAGTACAAATGAAAGAGCTTGGGGTGTGCCATAACACTGCAAAGGTGACAACTTGCCCAATAGTGGTGGTATTGATAGCGCAATAGAAATAAATTGACCACCTGGCATCAGTGTTACTAGAAAAACTAGATAATTAGATGCATTTGTGATATAACACAGTTATTTCGAAGTGCAAAAATAAAGAATATGCTCTGTGACTGTTTTCAAACATACCAGTACAAATGAAAGAACTTGGGGTGCGCCATAACACTGCAAATATGACAACTCGCCCAATAGTGATGGTATTGATGGCGCAATAGAACTAAATTGACCTCCAGGCATCAGTGTTACTAGAAAAACTAGATAATTAGTTGAATTTGCGATATAACACAGTTATTTCGAAGTGCTAAGATAAAGAATATGCTCTCTGATTGTTCTCAAACATACCAGTACAAATGTAAGAGCTTGGCCTGTGCGATAACACTGCAAAGGTGACAACTTTCCCAATAGTGGTGGTATTGATAGCGCAATAGAAATAAATTGACCTCCTGGCATCAGTATTACTAGAAAAACTTGATAATTAGATTCATTTGTGATGTAACACAGTTATTTCGAAGTGCAAAGATAAAGAACATGCTCTGTGATTGTTGTCAAACATACCAGTACAAATGAAAGAGCTTGGGGTGTGCCATAACACTGCAAAGGTGACAACTTGCCCAATAGTGGTGGTATTGATAGCGCAATAGAAATAAATTGACCACCTGGCATCAGTGTTACTAGAAAAACTAGATAATTAGATGCATTTGTGATATAACACAGTTATTTCGAAGTGCAAAGATAAAGAATATGCTCTGTGATTGTTGTCAAACATACCAGTACAAATGAAAGAGCTTGCAATTGGCATCTGCCATAACACTGAAAATGTGACAACTCGCCAAATAGTGATGGTATTGATGGCGCAATAGAACTAAATTGTTACTAGAAAAACCAGATAAATGGTTGAATTTGCCATATAACACAGTTATTTCGAAGTCCAAAGATAAAGAATATGCTCTGTGATTGTTGTCAAACATACCAATACAAATGAAAGAGCTTGGCCTGTGGGATAACACTGAAAATGTGACAACTCGCCCAATAGTGATGGTATTGATGGCGCAATAGAAATAAATTGACCTACAGGCATCAGTGTTACTAGGAAAACTAGATAATTAGTTGAATTTGCGATATAACACAGTTATTTCGAAGTCCAAAGATAAAGAATATGCTCTGTGATTGTTGTCAAAGATACCAGTACAAATGAAAGAGCTTGCAATTGGCATCTGCCATAACACTGAAAATGTGACAACTCGCCAAATAGTGATGGTATTGATGGCGCAATAGAACTAAATTGACCTCCAGGCATCAGTGTTACTAGAAAAACCAGATAAATAGTGGAATTTGCGATATAACACAGTTATTTCGAAGTCAAAAATAAAGGATATGCTGTGTGTGTTGTTGTAAAACACACCAGTACAAATGAAAGAACTTGGCCTGTGCCATACCACTGCAAGTGTGACAACTCGCCCAATATTGATGGTATTGATAGCGCAAAAGAACTAAATTCATCTCCGGGCATCAGTGTTACTAGGAACACTAGATAATTAGTTGAATTTGCGATATAACACAGTTATTTCGAAGTCTAATATAAAGAATATGCTCTGTGTGTTGTTGTCAAACATACCAGTACAAATGAAAGAGCTTGGGGTGTGCCATAACACTGCAAATATGACAACTCGCCCAATAGTGATGGTATTGATGGCGCAATAGAACTAAATTGACCACCAGGCATCAGTGTTACTAGGAAAACTTGATAATTAGTTGAATTTGCGATATAACACAGTTATTTCGAAGTCTAAAGATAAAGAATATGCTCTGTGACTGTTTTCAAACATACCAGTACAAATGAAAGAACTTGGGGTGCGCCATAACACTGCAAATATGACAACTCGCCCAATAGTGATGGTATTGATGGCGCAATAGAACTAAATTGACCTCCAGGCATCAGTGTTACTAGACAAACTAGATAATTAGTTGAATTTGCGATATAACACAGTTATTTCGAAGTGCTAAGATAAAGAATATGCTCTCTGATTGTTCTCAAACATACCAGTACAAATGTAAGAGCTTGGCCTGTGCGATAACACTGCAAAGGTGACAACTTTCCCAATAGTGGTGGTATTGATAGCGCAATAGAAATAAATTGACCTCCTGGCATCAGTATTACTAGAAAAACTTGATAATTAGATTCATTTGTGATGTAACACAGTTATTTCGAAGTGCAAAGATAAAGAACTTGCTCTGTGATTGTTGTCAAACATACCAATACAAATGAAAGAGCTTGGCCTGTGGGATAACACTGAAAATGTGACAACTCGCCCAATAGTGATGGTATTGATGGCGCAATAGAAATAAATTGACCTACAGGCATCAGTGTTACTAGGAAAACTAGATAATTAGTTGAATTTGCGAGATAACACAATTATTTCGAAGTCAAAAATAAAGGATATGCTGTGTGTGTTGTTGTAAAACACACCAGTACAAATGAAAGAACTTGGGGTGTGCCATAACACTGCAAATATGACAACTCGCCCAATAGTGATGGTATTGATGGCGCAATAGAACTAAATTGACCTCCAGGCATCAGTGTTACTAGAAAAACTAGATAATTAGTTGAATTTGCGATATAACACAGTTATTTCGAAGTGCAAAAATAAAGAATATGCTCTCTGATTGTTCTCAAACATACCAGTACAAATGTAAGACCTTGGCCTGTGCGTTAACAATGCAAAGGTGACAACTTGCCCAATAGTGGTGGTATTGATAGCGCAATAGAAATAAATTGAACTCCTGGCATCAGCGTTACTAGAAAAACTTGATAATTAGATTCATTTGTGATATAACACAGTTATTTCGAAGTGCAAAGATAAAGAATATGCTCTGTGATTGTTGTCAAACATAGCAGTACAAATGAAAGAGCTTGGGGTGTGCCATAACACTGCAAAGGTGACAACTTGCCCAATAGTGGTGGTATTGATAGCGCAATAGAAATAAATTGACCACCTGGCATCAGTGTTACTAGAAAAACTAGATAATTAGTTGAATTTGCGATATAACACAGTTATTTCGAAGTCCAAAGATAAAGAATATGCTCTGTGATTGTTGTCAAAGATACCAGCACAAATGAAAGAGCTTGCAATTGGCATCTGCCATAACACTGAAAATGTGACAACTCGCCAAATAATGATGGTATTGATGGCGCAATAGAACTAAATTGACCTCCAGGCATCAGTGTTACTAGAAAAACCAGATAAATAGTGGAATTTGCGATATAACACAGTTATTTCGAAGTCAAAAATAAAGGATATGCTGTGTGTGTTGTTGTAAAACACACCAGTACAAATGAAAGAACTTGGCCTGTGCCATACCACTGCAAGTGTGACAACTCGCCCAATATTGATGGTATTGATAGCGCAAAAGAACTAAATTCATCTCCGGGCATCAGTGTTACTAGGAACACTAGATAATTAGTTGAATTTGCGATATAACACAGTTATTTCGAAGTCTAATATAAAGAATATGCTCTGTGTGTTGTTGTCAAACATACCAGTACAAATGAAAGAGCTTGGGGTGTGCCATAACACTGCAAATATGACAACTCGCCCAATAGTGATGGTATTGATGGCGCAATAGAACTAAATTGACCACCAGGTATCAGTGTTACTAGGAAAACTTGATAATTAGTTGAATTTGCGATATAACACAGTTATTTCGAAGTCTAAAGATAAAGAATATGCTCTGTGACTGTTTTCAAACATACCAGTACAAATGAAAGAACTTGGGGTGCGCCATAACACTGCAAATATGACAACTCGCCCAATAGTGATGGTATTGATGGCGCAATAGAACTAAATTGACCTCCAGGCATCAGTGTTACTAGACAAACTAGATAATTAGTTGAATTTGCGATATAACACAGTTATTTCGAAGTGCTAAGATAAAGAATATGCTCTCTGATTGTTCTCAAACATACCAGTACAAATGTAAGAGCTTGGCCTGTGCGATAACACTGCAAAGGTGACAACTTTCCCAATAGTGGTGGTATTGATAGCGCAATAGAAATACATTGACCTCCTGGCATCAGTATTACTAGAAAAACTTGATAATTAGATTCATTTGTGATGTAACACAGTTATTTCGAAGTGCAAAGATAAAGAACATGCTCTGTGATTGTTGTCAAACATACCAGTACAAATGAAAGAGCTTGGGGTGTGCCATAACACTGCAAAGGTGACAACTTGCCCAATAGTGGTGGTATTGATAGCGCAATAGAAATAAATTGACCACCTGGCATCAGTGTTACTAGAAAAACTAGATAATTAGATGCATTTGTGATATAACACAGTTATTTCGAAGTGCAAAAATAAAGAATATGCTCTGTGACTGTTTTCAAACATACCAGTACAAATGAAAGAACTTGGGGTGCGCCATAACACTGCAAATATGACAACTCGCCCAATAGTGATGGTATTGATGGCGCAATAGAACTAAATTGACCTCCAGGCATCAGTGTTACTAGAAAAACTAGATAATTAGTTGAATTTGCGATATAACACAGTTATTTCGAAGTGCTAAGATAAAGAATATGCTCTCTGATTGTTCTCAAACATACCAGTACAAATGTAAGAGCTTGGCCTGTGCGATAACACTGCAAAGGTGACAACTTTCCCAATAGTGGTGGTATTGATAGCGCAATAGAAATAAATTGACCTCCTGGCATCAGTATTACTAGAAAAACTTGATAATTAGATTCATTTGTGATGTAACACAGTTATTTCGAAGTGCAAAGATAAAGAACATGCTCTGTGATTGTTGTCAAACATACCAGTACAAATGAAAGAGCTTGGGGTGTGCCATAACACTGCAAAGGTGACAACTTGCCCAATAGTGGTGGTATTGATAGCGCAATATAAATAAATTGACCACCTGGCATCAGTGTTACTAGAAAAACTAGATAATTAGATGCATTTGTGATATAACACAGTTATTTCGAAGTGCAAAGATAAAGAATATGCTCTGTGATTGTTGTCAAACATACCAGTACAAATGAAAGAGCTTGCAATTGGCATCTGCCATAACACTGAAAATGTGACAACTCGCCAAATAGTGATGGTATTGATGGCGCAATAGAACTAAATTGTTACTAGAAAAACCAGATAAATGGTTGAATTTGCCATATAACACAGTTATTTCGAAGTCCAAAGATAAAGAATATGCTCTGTGATTGTTGTCAAACATACCAATACAAATGAAAGAGCTTGGCCTGTGGGATAACACTGAAAATGTGACAACTCGCCCAATAGTGATGGTATTGATGGCGCAATAGAAATAAATTGACCTACAGGCATCAGTGTTACTAGGAAAACTAGATAATTAGTTGAATTTGCGATATAACACAGTTATTTCGAAGTCCAAAGATAAAGAATATGCTCTGTGATTGTTGTCAAAGATACCAGTACAAATGAAAGAGCTTGCAATTGGCATCTGCCATAACACTGAAAATGTGACAACTCGCCAAATAGTGATGGTATTGATGGCGCAATAGAACTAAATTGACCTCCAGGCATCAGTGTTACTAGAAAAACCAGATAAATAGTGGAATTTGCGATATAACACAGTTATTTCGAAGTCAAAAATAAAGGATATGCTGTGTGTGTTGTTGTAAAACACACCAGTACAAATGAAAGAACTTGGCCTGTGCCATACCACTGCAAGTGTGACAACTCGCCCAATATTGATGGTATTGATAGCGCAAAAGAACTAAATTCATCTCCGGGCATCAGTGTTACTAGGAACACTAGATAATTAGTTGAATTTGCGATATAACACAGTTATTTC
Source organism: Actinernus sp. WN-2022 (assembly GCA_030867875.1). Taxonomy (NCBI): domain Eukaryota; kingdom Metazoa; phylum Cnidaria; class Anthozoa; order Actiniaria; family Actinernidae; genus Actinernus; species Actinernus sp. WN-2022. The sequence goes on from JAOWCC010000330.1 coordinate 505,738, forward strand.
GAAGTCTAATATAAAGAATATGCTCTGTGTGTTGTTGTCAAACATACCAGTACAAATGAAAGAGCTTGGGGTGTGCCATAACACTGCAAATATGACAACTCGCCCAATAGTGATGGTATTGATGGCGCAATAGAACTAAATTGACCACCAGGCATCAGTGTTACTAGGAAAACTTGATAATTAGTTGAATTTGCGATATAACACAGTTATTTCGAAGTCTAAAGATAAAGAATATGCTCTGTGACTGTTTTCAAACATACCAGTACAAATGAAAGAACTTGGGGTGCGCCATAACACTGCAAATATGACAACTCGCCCAATAGTGATGGTATTGATGGCGCAATAGAACTAAATTGACCTCCAGGCATCAGTGTTACTAGACAAACTAGATAATTAGTTGAATTTGCGATATAACACAGTTATTTCGAAGTGCTAAGATAAAGAATATGCTCTCTGATTGTTCTCAAACATACCAGTACAAATGTAAGAGCTTGGCCTGTGCGATAACACTGCAAAGGTGACAACTTTCCCAATAGTGGTGGTATTGATAGCGCAATAGAAATAAATTGACCTCCTGGCATCAGTATTACTAGAAAAACTTGATAATTAGATTCATTTGTGATGTAACACAGTTATTTCGAAGTGCAAAGATAAAGAACTTGCTCTGTGATTGTTGTCAAACATACCAGTACAAATGAAAGAGCTTGGGGTGTGCCATAACACTGCAAAGGTGACAACTTGCCCAATAGTGGTGGTATTGATAGCGCAATAGAAATAAATTGACCACCTGGCATCAGTGTTACTAGAAAAACTAGATAATTAGATGCATTTGTGATATAACACAGTTATTTCGAAGTGCAAAGATAAAGAATATGCTCTGTGATTGTTGTCAAACATACCAGTACAAATGAAAGAGCTTGCAATTGGCATCTGCCATAACACTGAAAATGTGGCAACTCGCCAAATAGTGATGGTATTGATGGCGCAATAGAACTAAATTGTTACTAGAAAAACCAGATAAATGGTTGAATTTGCCATATAACACAGTTATTTCGAAGTCCAAAGATAAAGAATATGCTCTGTGATTGTTGTCAAACATACCAATACAAATGAAAGAGCTTGGCCTGTGGGATAACACTGAAAATGTGACAACTCGCCCAATAGTGATGGTATTGATGGCGCAATAGAAATAAATTGACCTACAGGCATCAGTGTTACTAGGAAAACTAGATAATTAGTTGAATTTGCGAGATAACACAATTATTTCGAAGTCAAAAATAAAGGATATGCTGTGTGTGTTGTTGTAAAACACACCAGTACAAATGAAAGAACTTGGGGTGTGCCATAACACTGCAAATATGACAACTCGCCCAATAGTGATGGTATTGATGGCGCAATAGAACTAAATTGACCTCCAGGCATCAGTGTTACTAGAAAAACTAGATAATTAGTTGAATTTGCGATATAACACAGTTATTTCGAAGTGCAAAAATAAAGAATATGCTCTCTGATTGTTCTCAAACATACCAGTACAAATGTAAGACCTTGGCCTGTGCGTTAACAATGCAAAGGTGACAACTTGCCCAATAGTGGTGGTATTGATAGCGCAATAGAAATAAATTGAACTCCTGGCATCAGCGTTACTAGAAAAACTTGATAATTAGATTCATTTGTGATATAACACAGTTATTTCGAAGTGCAAAGATAAAGAATATGCTCTGTGATTGTTGTCAAACATAGCAGTACAAATGAAAGAGCTTGGGGTGTGCCATAACACTGCAAAGGTGACAACTTGCCCAATAGTGGTGGTATTGATAGCGCAATAGAAATAAATTGACCACCTGGCATCAGTGTTACTAGAAAAACTAGATAATTAGTTGAATTTGCGATATAACACAGTTATTTCGAAGTCCAAAGATAAAGAATATGCTCTGTGATTGTTGTCAAATATACCAGCACAAATGAAAGAGCTTGCAATTGGCATCTGCCATAACACTGAAAATGTGACAACTCGCCAAATAGTGATGGTATTGATGGCGCAATAGAACTAAATTGACCTCCAGGCATCAGTGTTACTAGAAAAACCAGATAAATAGTGGAATTTGCGATATAACACAGTTATTTCGAAGTCAAAAATAAAGGATATGCTGTGTGTGTTGTTGTAAAACACACCAGTACAAATGAAAGAACTTGGCCTGTGCCATACCACTGCAAGTGTGACAACTCGCCCAATATTGATGGTATTGATAGCGCAAAAGAACTAAATTCATCTCCGGGCATCAGTGTTACTAGGAACACTAGATAATTAGTTGAATTTGCGATATAACACAGTTATTTCGAAGTCTAATATAAAGAATATGCTCTGTGTGTTGTTGTCAAACATACCAGTACAAATGAAAGAGCTTGGGGTGTGCCATAACACTGCAAATATGACAACTCGCCCAATAGTGATGGTATTGATGGCGCAATAGAACTAAATTGACCACCAGGCATCAGTGTTACTAGGAAAACTTGATAATTAGTTGAATTTGCGATATAACACAGTTATTTCGAAGTCTAATATAAAGAATATGCTCTGTGTGTTGTTGTCAAACATACCAGTACAAATGAAAGAGCTTGGGGTGTGCCATAACACTGCAAATATGACAACTCGCCCAATAGTGATGGTATTGATGGCGCAATAGAACTAAATTGACCACCAGGCATCAGTGTTACTAGGAAAACTTGATAATTAGTTGAATTTGCGATATAACACAGTTATTTCGAAGTCTAAAGATAAAGAATATGCTCTGTGACTGTTTTCAAACATACCAGTACAAATGAAAGAACTTGGGGTGCGCCATAACACTGCAAATATGACAACTCGCCCAATAGTGATGGTATTGATGGCGCAATAGAACTAAATTGACCTCCAGGCATCAGTGTTACTAGACAAACTAGATAATTAGTTGAATTTGCGATATAACACAGTTATTTCGAAGTGCTAAGATAAAGAATATGCTCTCTGATTGTTCTCAAACATACCAGTACAAATGTAAGAGCTTGGCCTGTGCGATAACACTGCAAAGGTGACAACTTTCCCAATAGTGGTGGTATTGATAGCGCAATAGAAATAAATTGACCTCCTGGCATCAGTATTACTAGAAAAACTTGATAATTAGATTCATTTGTGATGTAACACAGTTATTTCGAAGTGCAAAGATAAAGAACTTGCTCTGTGATTGTTGTCAAACATACCAGTACAAATGAAAGAGCTTGGGGTGTGCCATAACACTGCAAAGGTGACAACTTGCCCAATAGTGGTGGTATTGATAGCGCAATAGAAATAAATTGACCACCTGGCATCAGTGTTACTAGAAAAACTAGATAATTAGATGCATTTGTGATATAACACAGTTATTTCGAAGTGCAAAGATAAAGAATATGCTCTGTGATTGTTGTCAAACATACCAGTACAAATGAAAGAGCTTGCAATTGGCATCTGCCATAACACTGAAAATGTGACAACTCGCCAAATAGTGATGGTATTGATGGCGCAATAGAACTAAATTGTTACTAGAAAAACCAGATAAATGGTTGAATTTGCCATATAACACAGTTATTTCGAAGTCCAAAGATAAAGAATATGCTCTGTGATTGTTGTCAAACATACCAATACAAATGAAAGAGCTTGGCCTGTGGGATAACACTGAAAATGTGACAACTCGCCCAATAGTGATGGTATTGATGGCGCAATAGAAATAAATTGACCTACAGGCATCAGTGTTACTAGGAAAACTAGATAATTAGTTGAATTTGCGAGATAACACAATTATTTCGAAGTCAAAAATAAAGGATATGCTGTGTGTGTTGTTGTAAAACACACCAGTACAAATGAAAGAACTTGGGGTGTGCCATAACACTGCAAATATGACAACTCGCCCAATAGTGATGGTATTGATGGCGCAATAGAACTAAATTGACCTCCAGGCATCAGTGTTACTAGAAAAACTAGATAATTAGTTGAATTTGCGATATAACACAGTTATTTCGAAGTGCAAAAATAACGAATATGCTCTCTGATTGTTCTCAAACATACCAGTACAAATGTAAGACCTTGGCCTGTGCGTTAACAATGCAAAGGTGACAACTTGCCCAATAGTGGTGGTATTGATAGCGCAATAGAAATAAATTGAACTCCTGGCATCAGCGTTACTAGAAAAACTTGATAATTAGATTCATTTGTGATATAACACAGTTATTTCGAAGTGCAAAGATAAAGAATATGCTCTGTGATTGTTGTCAAACATAGCAGTACAAATGAAAGAGCTTGGGGTGTGCCATAACACTGCAAAGGTGACAACTTGCCCAATAGTGGTGGTATTGATAGCGCAATAGAAATAAATTGACCACCTGGCATCAGTGTTACTAGAAAAACTAGATAATTAGTTGAATTTGCGATATAACACAGTTATTTCGAAGTCCAAAGATAAAGAATATGCTCTGTGATTGTTGTCAAAGATACCAGCACAAATGAAAGAGCTTGCAATTGGCATCTGCCATAACACTGAAAATGTGACAACTCGCCAAATAGTGATGGTATTGATGGCGCAATAGAACTAAATTGACCTCCAGGCATCAGTGTTACTAGAAAAACCAGATAAATAGTGGAATTTGCGATATAACACAGTTATTTCGAAGTCAAAAATAAAGGATATGCTGTGTGTGTTGTTGTAAAACACACCAGTACAAATGAAAGAACTTGGCCTGTGCCATACCACTGCAAGTGTGACAACTCGCCCAATATTGATGGTATTGATAGCGCAAAAGAACTAAATTCATCTCCGGGCATCAGTGTTACTAGGAACACTAGATAATTAGTTGAATTTGCGATATAACACAGTTATTTCGAAGTCTAATATAAAGAATATGCTCTGTGTGTTGTTGTCAAACATACCAGTACAAATGAAAGAGCTTGGGGTGTGCCCTAACACTGCAAATATGACAACTCGCCCAATAGTGATGGTATTGATGGCGCAATAGAACTAAATTGACCACCAGGCATCAGTGTTACTAGGAAAACTTGATAATTAGTTGAATTTGCGATATAACACAGTTATTTCGAAGTCTAAAGATAAAGAATATGCTCTGTGACTGTTTTCAAACATACCAGTACAAATGAAAGAACTTGGGGTGCGCCATAACACTGCAAATATGACAACTCGCCCAATATTGATGGTATTGATGGCGCAATAGAACTAAATTGACCTCCAGGCATCAGTGTTACTAGACAAACTAGATAATTAGTTGAATTTGCGATATAACACAGTTATTTCGAAGTGCTAAGATAAAGAATATGCTCTCTGATTGTTCTCAAACATACCAGTACAAATGTAAGAGCTTGGCCTGTGCGATAACACTGCAAAGGTGACAACTTTCCCAATAGTGGTGGTATTGATAGCGCAATAGAAATAAATTGACCTCCTGGCATCAGTATTACTAGAAAAACTTGATAATTAGATTCATTTGTGATGTAACACAGTTATTTCGAAGTGCAAAGATAAAGAACATGCTCTGTGATTGTTGTCAAACATACCAGTACAAATGAAAGAGCTTGGGGTGTGCCATAACACTGCAAAGGTGACAACTTGCCCAATAGTGGTGGTATTGATAGCGCAATAGAAATAAATTGACCACCTGGCATCAGTGTTACTAGAAAAACTAGATAATTAGATGCATTTGTGATATAACACAGTTATTTCGAAGTGCAAAAATAAAGAATATGCTCTGTGACTGTTTTCAAACATACCAGTACAAATGAAAGAACTTGGGGTGCGCCATAACACTGCAAATATGACAACTCGCCCAATAGTGATGGTATTGATGGCGCAATAGAACTAAATTGACCTCCAGGCATCAGTGTTACTAGAAAAACTAGATAATTAGTTGAATTTGCGATATAACACAGTTATTTCGAAGTGCTAAGATAAAGAATATGCTCTCTGATTGTTCTCAAACATACCAGTACAAATGTAAGAGCTTGGCCTGTGCGATAACACTGCAAAGGTGACAACTTTCCCAATAGTGGTGGTATTGATAGCGCAATAGAAATAAATTGACCTCCTGGCATCAGTATTACTAGAAAAACTTGATAATTAGATTCATTTGTGATGTAACACAGTTATTTCGAAGTGCAAAGATAAAGAACATGCTCTGTGATTGTTGTCAAACATACCAGTACAAATGAAAGAGCTTGGGGTGTGCCATAACACTGCAAAGGTGACAACTTGCCCAATAGTGGTGGTATTGATAGCGCAATAGAAATAAATTGACCACCTGGCATCAGTGTTACTAGAAAAACTAGATAATTAGATGCATTTGTGATATAACACAGTTATTTCGAAGTGCAAAGATAAAGAATATGCTCTGTGATTGTTGTCAAACATACCAGTACAAATGAAAGAGCTTGCAATTGGCATCTGCCATAACACTGAAAATGTGACAACTCGCCAAATAGTGATGGTATTGATGGCGCAATAGAACTAAATTGTTACTAGAAAAACCAGATAAATGGTTGAATTTGCCATATAACACAGTTATTTCGAAGTCCAAAGATAAAGAATATGCTCTGTGATTGTTGTCAAACATACCAATACAAATGAAAGAGCTTGGCCTGTGGGATAACACTGAAAATGTGACAACTCGCCCAATAGTGATGGTATTGATGGCGCAATAGAAATAAATTGACCTACAGGCATCAGTGTTACTAGGAAAACTAGATAATTAGTTGAATTTGCGATATAACACAGTTATTTCGAAGTCCAAAGATAAAGAATATGCTCTGTGATTGTTGTCAAAGATACCAGTACAAATGAAAGAGCTTGCAATTGGCATCTGCCATAACACTGAAAATGTGACAACTCGCCAAATAGTGATGGTATTGATGGCGCAATAGAACTAAATTGACCTCCAGGCATCAGTGTTACTAGAAAAACCAGATAAATAGTGGAATTTGCGATATAACACAGTTATTTCGAAGTCAAAAATAAAGGATATGCTGTGTGTGTTGTTGTAAAACACACCAGTACAAATGAAAGAACTTGGCCTGTGCCATACCACTGCAAGTGTGACAACTCGCCCAATATTGATGGTATTGATAGCGCAAAAGAACTAAATTCATCTCCGGGCATCAGTGTTACTAGGAACACTAGATAATTAGTTGAATTTGCGATATAACACAGTTATTTCGAAGTCTAATATAAAGAATATGCTCTGTGTGTTGTTGTCAAACATACCAGTACAAATGAAAGAGCTTGGGGTGTGCCATAACACTGCAAATATGACAACTCGCCCAATAGTGATGGTATTGATGGCGCAATAGAACTAAATTGACCACCAGGCATCAGTGTTACTAGGAAAACTTGATAATTAGTTGAATTTGCGATATAACACAGTTATTTCGAAGTCTAAAGATAAAGAATATGCTCTGTGACTGTTTTCAAACATACCAGTACAAATGAAAGAACTTGGGGTGCGCCATAACACTGCAAATATGACAACTCGCCCAATAGTGATGGTATTGATGGCGCAATAGAACTAAATTGACCTCCAGGCATCAGTGTTACTAGACAAACTAGATAATTAGTTGAATTTGCGATATAACACAGTTATTTCGAAGTGCTAAGATAAAGAATATGCTCTCTGATTGTTCTCAAACATACCAGTACAAATGTAAGAGCTTGGCCTGTGCGATAACACTGCAAAGGTGACAACTTTCCCAATAGTGGTGGTATTGATAGCGCAATAGAAATAAATTGACCTCCTGGCATCAGTATTACTAGAAAAACTAGATAATTAGTTGAATTTGCGATATAACACAGTTATTTCGAAGTCCAAAGATAAAGAATATGCTCTGTGATTGTTGTCAAAGATACCAGCACAAATGAAAGAGCTTGCAATTGGCATCTGCCATAACACTGAAAATGTGACAACTCGCCAAATAGTGATGGTATTGATGGCGCAATAGAACTAAATTGACCTCCAGGCATCAGTGTTACTAGAAAAACCAGATAAATAGTGGAATTTGCGATATAACACAGTTATTTCGAAGTCAAAAATAAAGGATATGCTGTGTGTGTTGTTGTAAAACACACCAGTACAAATGAAAGAACTTGGCCTGTGCCATACCACTGCAAGTGTGACAACTCGCCCAATATTGATGGTATTGATAGCGCAAAAGAACTAAATTCATCTCCGGGCATCAGTGTTACTAGGAACACTAGATAATTAGTTGAATTTGCGATATAACACAGTTATTTCGAAGTCTAATATAAAGAATATGCTCTGTGTGTTGTTGTCAAACATACCAGTACAAATGAAAGAGCTTGGGGTGTGCCATAACACTGCAAATATGACAACTCGCCCAATAGTGATGGTATTGATGGCGCAATAGAACTAAATTGACCACCAGGCATCAGTGTTACTAGGAAAACTTGATAATTAGTTGAATTTGCGATATAACACAGTTATTTCGAAGTCTAAAGATAAAGAATATGCTCTGTGACTGTTTTCAAACATACCAGTACAAATGAAAGAACTTGGGGTGCGCCATAACACTGCAAATATGACAACTCGCCCAATAGTGATGGTATTGATGGCGCAATAGAACTAAATTGACCTCCAGGCATCAGTGTTACTAGACAAACTAGATAATTAGTTGAATTTGCGATATAACACAGTTATTTCGAAGTGCTAAGATAAAGAATATGCTCTCTGATTGTTCTCAAACATACCAGTACAAATGTAAGAGCTTGGCCTGTGCGATAACACTGCAAAGGTGACAACTTTCCCAATAGTGGTGGTATTGATAGCGCAATAGAAATAAATTGACCTCCTGGCATCAGTATTACTAGAAAAACTTGATAATTAGATTCATTTGTGATGTAACACAGTTATTTCGAAGTGCAAAGATAAAGAACTTGCTCTGTGATTGTTGTCAAACATACCAGTACAAATGAAAGAGCTTGGGGTGTGCCATAACACTGCAAAGGTGACAACTTGCCCAATAGTGGTGGTATTGATAGCGCAATAGAAATAAATTGACCACCTGGCATCAGTGTTACTAGAAAAACTAGATAATTAGATGCATTTGTGATATAACACAGTTATTTCGAAGTGCAAAGATAAAGAATATGCTCTGTGATTGTTGTCAAACATACCAGTACAAATGAAAGAGCTTGCAATTGGCATCTGCCATAACACTGAAAATGTGACAACTCGCCAAATAGTGATGGTATTGATGGCGCAATAGAACTAAATTGTTACTAGAAAAACCAGATAAATGGTTGAATTTGCCATATAACACAGTTATTTCGAAGTCCAAAGATAAAGAATATGCTCTGTGATTGTTGTCAAACATACCAATACAAATGAAAGAGCTTGGCCTGTGGGATAACACTGAAAATGTGACAACTCGCCCAATAGTGATGGTATTGATGGCGCAATAGAAATAAATTGACCTACAGGCATCAGTGTTACTAGGAAAACTAGATAATTAGTTGAATTTGCGAGATAACACAATTATTTCGAAGTCAAAAATAAAGGATATGCTGTGTGTGTTGTTGTAAAACACACCAGTACAAATGAAACAACTTGGGGTGTGCCATAACACTGCAAATATGACAACTCGCCCAATAGTGATGGTATTGATGGCGCAATAGAACTAAATTGACCTCCAGGCATCAGTGTTACTAGACAAACTAGATAATTAGTTGAATTTGCGATATAACACAGTTATTTCGAAGTGCTAAGATAAAGAATATGCTCTCTGATTGTTCTCAAACATACCAGTACAAATGTAAGAGCTTGGCCTGTGCGATAACACTGCAAAGGTGACAACTTTCCCAATAGTGGTGGTATTGATAGCGCAATAGAAATAAATTGACCTCCTGGCATCAGTATTACTAGAAAAACTTGATAATTAGATTCATTTGTGATGTAACACAGTTATTTCGAAGTGCAAAGATAAAGAACTTGCTCTGTGATTGTTGTCAAACATACCAGTACAAATGAAAGAGCTTGGGGTGTGCCATAACACTGCAAAGGTGACAACTTGCCCAATAGTGGTGGTATTGATAGCGCAATAGAAATAAATTGACCACCTGGCATCAGTGTTACTAGAAAAACTAGATAATTAGATGCATTTGTGATATAACACAGTTATTTCGAAGTGCAAAGATAAAGAATATGCTCTGTGATTGTTGTCAAACATACCAGTACAAATGAAAGAGCTTGCAATTGGCATCTGCCATAACACTGAAAATGTGGCAACTCGCCAAATAGTGATGGTATTGATGGCGCAATAGAACTAAATTGTTACTAGAAAAACCAGATAAATGGTTGAATTTGCCATATAACACAGTTATTTCGAAGTCCAAAGATAAAGAATATGCTCTGTGATTGTTGTCAAACATACCAATACAAATGAAAGAGCTTGGCCTGTGGGATAACACTGAAAATGTGACAACTCGCCCAATAGTGATGGTATTGATGGCGCAATAGAAATAAATTGACCTACAGGCATCAGTGTTACTAGGAAAACTAGATAATTAGTTGAATTTGCGAGATAACACAATTATTTCGAAGTCAAAAATAAAGGATATGCTGTGTGTGTTGTTGTAAAACACACCAGTACAAATGAAAGAACTTGGGGTGTGCCATAACACTGCAAATATGACAACTCGCCCAATAGTGATGGTATTGATGGCGCAATAGAACTAAATTGACCTCCAGGCATCAGTGTTACTAGAAAAACTAGATAATTAGTTGAATTTGCGATATAACACAGTTATTTCGAAGTGCAAAAATAAAGAATATGCTCTCTGATTGTTCTCAAACATACCAGTACAAATGTAAGACCTTGGCCTGTGCGTTAACAATGCAAAGGTGACAACTTGCCCAATAGTGGTGGTATTGATAGCGCAATAGAAATAAATTGAACTCCTGGCATCAGCGTTACTAGAAAAACTTGATAATTAGATTCATTTGTGATATAACACAGTTATTTCGAAGTGCAAAGATAAAGAATATGCTCTGTGATTGTTGTCAAACATAGCAGTACAAATGAAAGAGCTTGGGGTGTGCCATAACACTGCAAAGGTGACAACTTGCCCAATAGTGGTGGTATTGATAGCGCAATAGAAATAAATTGACCACCTGGCATCAGTGTTACTAGAAAAACTAGATAATTAGTTGAATTTGCGATATAACACAGTTATTTCGAAGTCCAAAGATAAAGAATATGCTCTGTGATTGTTGTCAAAGATACCAGCACAAATGAAAGAGCTTGCAATTGGCATCTGCCATAACACTGAAAATGTGACAACTCGCCAAATAGTGATGGTATTGATGGCGCAATAGAACTAAATTGACCTCCAGGCATCAGTGTTACTAGAAAAACCAGATAAATAGTGGAATTTGCGATATAACACAGTTATTTCGAAGTCAAAAATAAAGGATATGCTGTGTGTGTTGTTGTAAAACACACCAGTACAAATGAAAGAACTTGGCCTGTGCCATACCACTGCAAGTGTGACAACTCGCCCAATATTGATGGTATTGATAGCGCAAAAGAACTAAATTCATCTCCGGGCATCAGTGTTACTAGGAACACTAGATAATTAGTTGAATTTGCGATATAACACAGTTATTTCGAAGTCTAATATAAAGAATATGCTCTGTGTGTTGTTGTCAAACATACCAGTACAAATGAAAGAGCTTGGGGTGTGCCATAACACTGCAAATATGACAACTCGCCCAATAGTGATGGTATTGATGGCGCAATAGAACTAAATTGACCACCAGGCATCAGTGTTACTAGGAAAACTTGATAATTAGTTGAATTTGCGATATAACACAGTTATTTCGAAGTCTAATATAAAGAATATGCTCTGTGTGTTGTTGTCAAACATACCAGTACAAATGAAAGAGCTTGGGGTGTGCCATAACACTGCAAATATGACAACTCGCCCAATAGTGATGGTATTGATGGCGCAATAGAACTAAATTGACCACCAGGCATCAGTGTTACTAGGAAAACTTGATAATTAGTTGAATTTGCGATATAACACAGTTATTTCGAAGTCTAAAGATAAAGAATATGCTCTGTGACTGTTTTCAAACATACCAGTACAAATGAAAGAACTTGGGGTGCGCCATAACACTGCAAATATGACAACTCGCCCAATAGTGATGGTATTGATGGCGCAATAGAACTAAATTGACCTCCAGGCATCAGTGTTACTAGACAAACTAGATAATTAGTTGAATTTGCGATATAACACAGTTATTTCGAAGTGCTAAGATAAAGAATATGCTCTCTGATTGTTCTCAAACATACCAGTACAAATGTAAGAGCTTGGCCTGTGCGATAACACTGCAAAGGTGACAACTTTCCCAATAGTGGTGGTATTGATAGCGCAATAGAAATAAATTGACCTCCTGGCATCAGTATTACTAGAAAAACTTGATAATTAGATTCATTTGTGATGTAACACAGTTATTTCGAAGTGCAAAGATAAAGAACTTGCTCTGTGATTGTTGTCAAACATACCAGTACAAATGAAAGAGCTTGGGGTGTGCCATAACACTGCAAAGGTGACAACTTGCCCAATAGTGGTGGTATTGATAGCGCAATAGAAATAAATTGACCACCTGGCATCAGTGTTACTAGAAAAACTAGATAATTAGATGCATTTGTGATATAACACAGTTATTTCGAAGTGCAAAGATAAAGAATATGCTCTGTGATTGTTGTCAAACATACCAGTACAAATGAAAGAGCTTGCAATTGGCATCTGCCATAACACTGAAAATGTGACAACTCGCCAAATAGTGATGGTATTGATGGCGCAATAGAACTAAATTGTTACTAGAAAAACCAGATAAATGGTTGAATTTGCCATATAACACAGTTATTTCGAAGTCCAAAGATAAAGAATATGCTCTGTGATTGTTGTCAAACATACCAATACAAATGAAAGAGCTTGGCCTGTGGGATAACACTGAAAATGTGACAACTCGCCCAATAGTGATGGTATTGATGGCGCAATAGAAATAAATTGACCTACAGGCATCAGTGTTACTAGGAAAACTAGATAATTAGTTGAATTTGCGAGATAACACAATTATTTCGAAGTCAAAAATAAAGGATATGCTGTGTGTGTTGTTGTAAAACACACCAGTACAAATGAAAGAACTTGGGGTGTGCCATAACACTGCAAATATGACAACTCGCCCAATAGTGATGGTATTGATGGCGCAATAGAACTAAATTGACCTCCAGGCATCAGTGTTACTAGAAAAACTAGATAATTAGTTGAATTTGCGATATAACACAGTTATTTCGAAGTGCAAAAATAACGAATATGCTCTCTGATTGTTCTCAAACATACCAGTACAAATGTAAGACCTTGGCCTGTGCGTTAACAATGCAAAGGTGACAACTTGCCCAATAGTGGTGGTATTGATAGCGCAATAGAAATAAATTGAACTCCTGGCATCAGCGTTACTAGAAAAACTTGATAATTAGATTCATTTGTGATATAACACAGTTATTTCGAAGTGCAAAGATAAAGAATATGCTCTGTGATTGTTGTCAAACATAGCAGTACAAATGAAAGAGCTTGGGGTGTGCCATAACACTGCAAAGGTGACAACTTGCCCAATAGTGGTGGTATTGATAGCGCAATAGAAATAAATTGACCACCTGGCATCAGTGTTACTAGAAAAACTAGATAATTAGTTGAATTTGCGATATAACACAGTTATTTCGAAGTCCAAAGATAAAGAATATGCTCTGTGATTGTTGTCAAAGATACCAGCACAAATGAAAGAGCTTGCAATTGGCATCTGCCATAACACTGAAAATGTGACAACTCGCCAAATAGTGATGGTATTGATGGCGCAATAGAACTAAATTGACCTCCAGGCATCAGTGTTACTAGAAAAACCAGATAAATAGTGGAATTTGCGATATAACACAGTTATTTCGAAGTCAAAAATAAAGGATATGCTGTGTGTGTTGTTGTAAAACACACCAGTACAAATGAAAGAACTTGGCCTGTGCCATACCACTGCAAGTGTGACAACTCGCCCAATATTGATGGTATTGATAGCGCAAAAGAACTAAATTCATCTCCGGGCATCAGTGTTACTAGGAACACTAGATAATTAGTTGAATTTGCGATATAACACAGTTATTTCGAAGTCTAATATAAAGAATATGCTCTGTGTGTTGTTGTCAAACATACCAGTACAAATGAAAGAGCTTGGGGTGTGCCCTAACACTGCAAATATGACAACTCGCCCAATAGTGATGGTATTGATGGCGCAATAGAACTAAATTGACCACCAGGCATCAGTGTTACTAGGAAAACTTGATAATTAGTTGAATTTGCGATATAACACAGTTATTTCGAAGTCTAAAGATAAAGAATATGCTCTGTGACTGTTTTCAAACATACCAGTACAAATGAAAGAACTTGGGGTGCGCCATAACACTGCAAATATGACAACTCGCCCAATATTGATGGTATTGATGGCGCAATAGAACTAAATTGACCTCCAGGCATCAGTGTTACTAGACAAACTAGATAATTAGTTGAATTTGCGATATAACACAGTTATTTCGAAGTGCTAAGATAAAGAATATGCTCTCTGATTGTTCTCAAACATACCAGTACAAATGTAAGAGCTTGGCCTGTGCGATAACACTGCAAAGGTGACAACTTTCCCAATAGTGGTGGTATTGATAGCGCAATAGAAATAAATTGACCTCCTGGCATCAGTATTACTAGAAAAACTTGATAATTAGATTCATTTGTGATGTAACACAGTTATTTCGAAGTGCAAAGATAAAGAACATGCTCTGTGATTGTTGTCAAACATACCAGTACAAATGAAAGAGCTTGGGGTGTGCCATAACACTGCAAAGGTGACAACTTGCCCAATAGTGGTGGTATTGATAGCGCAATAGAAATAAATTGACCACCTGGCATCAGTGTTACTAGAAAAACTAGATAATTAGATGCATTTGTGATATAACACAGTTATTTCGAAGTGCAAAAATAAAGAATATGCTCTGTGACTGTTTTCAAACATACCAGTACAAATGAAAGAACTTGGGGTGCGCCATAACACTGCAAATATGACAACTCGCCCAATAGTGATGGTATTGATGGCGCAATAGAACTAAATTGACCTCCAGGCATCAGTGTTACTAGAAAAACTAGATAATTAGTTGAATTTGCGATATAACACAGTTATTTCGAAGTGCTAAGATAAAGAATATGCTCTCTGATTGTTCTCAAACATACCAGTACAAATGTAAGAGCTTGGCCTGTGCGATAACACTGCAAAGGTGACAACTTTCCCAATAGTGGTGGTATTGATAGCGCAATAGAAATAAATTGACCTCCTGGCATCAGTATTACTAGAAAAACTTGATAATTAGATTCATTTGTGATGTAACACAGTTATTTCGAAGTGCAAAGATAAAGAACATGCTCTGTGATTGTTGTCAAACATACCAGTACAAATGAAAGAGCTTGGGGTGTGCCATAACACTGCAAAGGTGACAACTTGCCCAATAGTGGTGGTATTGATAGCGCAATAGAAATAAATTGACCACCTGGCATCAGTGTTACTAGAAAAACTAGATAATTAGATGCATTTGTGATATAACACAGTTATTTCGAAGTGCAAAGATAAAGAATATGCTCTGTGATTGTTGTCAAACATACCAGTACAAATGAAAGAGCTTGCAATTGGCATCTGCCATAACACTGAAAATGTGACAACTCGCCAAATAGTGATGGTATTGATGGCGCAATAGAACTAAATTGTTACTAGAAAAACCAGATAAATGGTTGAATTTGCCATATAACACAGTTATTTCGAAGTCCAAAGATAAAGAATATGCTCTGTGATTGTTGTCAAACATACCAATACAAATGAAAGAGCTTGGCCTGTGGGATAACACTGAAAATGTGACAACTCGCCCAATAGTGATGGTATTGATGGCGCAATAGAAATAAATTGACCTACAGGCATCAGTGTTACTAGGAAAACTAGATAATTAGTTGAATTTGCGATATAACACAGTTATTTCGAAGTCCAAAGATAAAGAATATGCTCTGTGATTGTTGTCAAAGATACCAGTACAAATGAAAGAGCTTGCAATTGGCATCTGCCATAACACTGAAAATGTGACAACTCGCCAAATAGTGATGGTATTGATGGCGCAATAGAACTAAATTGACCTCCAGGCATCAGTGTTACTAGAAAAACCAGATAAATAGTGGAATTTGCGATATAACACAGTTATTTCGAAGTCAAAAATAAAGGATATGCTGTGTGTGTTGTTGTAAAACACACCAGTACAAATGAAAGAACTTGGCCTGTGCCATACCACTGCAAGTGTGACAACTCGCCCAATATTGATGGTATTGATAGCGCAAAAGAACTAAATTCATCTCCGGGCATCAGTGTTACTAGGAACACTAGATAATTAGTTGAATTTGCGATATAACACAGTTATTTCGAAGTCTAATATAAAGAATATGCTCTGTGTGTTGTTGTCAAACATACCAGTACAAATGAAAGAGCTTGGGGTGTGCCATAACACTGCAAATATGACAACTCGCCCAATAGTGATGGTATTGATGGCGCAATAGAACTAAATTGACCACCAGGCATCAGTGTTACTAGGAAAACTTGATAATTAGTTGAATTTGCGATATAACACAGTTATTTCGAAGTCTAAAGATAAAGAATATGCTCTGTGACTGTTTTCAAACATACCAGTACAAATGAAAGAACTTGGGGTGCGCCATAACACTGCAAATATGACAACTCGCCCAATAGTGATGGTATTGATGGCGCAATAGAACTAAATTGACCTCCAGGCATCAGTGTTACTAGACAAACTAGATAATTAGTTGAATTTGCGATATAACACAGTTATTTCGAAGTGCTAAGATAAAGAATATGCTCTCTGATTGTTCTCAAACATACCAGTACAAATGTAAGAGCTTGGCCTGTGCGATAACACTGCAAAGGTGACAACTTTCCCAATAGTGGTGGTATTGATAGCGCAATAGAAATAAATTGACCTCCTGGCATCAGTATTACTAGAAAAACTAGATAATTAGTTGAATTTGCGATATAACACAGTTATTTCGAAGTCCAAAGATAAAGAATATGCTCTGTGATTGTTGTCAAAGATACCAGCACAAATGAAAGAGCTTGCAATTGGCATCTGCCATAACACTGAAAATGTGACAACTCGCCAAATAGTGATGGTATTGATGGCGCAATAGAACTAAATTGACCTCCAGGCATCAGTGTTACTAGAAAAACCAGATAAATAGTGGAATTTGCGATATAACACAGTTATTTCGAAGTCAAAAATAAAGGATATGCTGTGTGTGTTGTTGTAAAACACACCAGTACAAATGAAAGAACTTGGCCTGTGCCATACCACTGCAAGTGTGACAACTCGCCCAATATTGATGGTATTGATAGCGCAAAAGAACTAAATTCATCTCCGGGCATCAGTGTTACTAGGAACACTAGATAATTAGTTGAATTTGCGATATAACACAGTTATTTCGAAGTCTAATATAAAGAATATGCTCTGTGTGTTGTTGTCAAACATACCAGTACAAATGAAAGAGCTTGGGGTGTGCCATAACACTGCAAATATGACAACTCGCCCAATAGTGATGGTATTGATGGCGCAATAGAACTAAATTGACCACCAGGCATCAGTGTTACTAGGAAAACTTGATAATTAGTTGAATTTGCGATATAACACAGTTATTTCGAAGTCTAAAGATAAAGAATATGCTCTGTGACTGTTTTCAAACATACCAGTACAAATGAAAGAACTTGGGGTGCGCCATAACACTGCAAATATGACAACTCGCCCAATAGTGATGGTATTGATGGCGCAATAGAACTAAATTGACCTCCAGGCATCAGTGTTACTAGACAAACTAGATAATTAGTTGAATTTGCGATATAACACAGTTATTTCGAAGTGCTAAGATAAAGAATATGCTCTCTGATTGTTCTCAAACATACCAGTACAAATGTAAGAGCTTGGCCTGTGCGATAACACTGCAAAGGTGACAACTTTCCCAATAGTGGTGGTATTGATAGCGCAATAGAAATAAATTGACCTCCTGGCATCAGTATTACTAGAAAAACTTGATAATTAGATTCATTTGTGATGTAACACAGTTATTTCGAAGTGCAAAGATAAAGAACTTGCTCTGTGATTGTTGTCAAACATACCAGTACAAATGAAAGAGCTTGGGGTGTGCCATAACACTGCAAAGGTGACAACTTGCCCAATAGTGGTGGTATTGATAGCGCAATAGAAATAAATTGACCACCTGGCATCAGTGTTACTAGAAAAACTAGATAATTAGATGCATTTGTGATATAACACAGTTATTTCGAAGTGCAAAGATAAAGAATATGCTCTGTGATTGTTGTCAAACATACCAGTACAAATGAAAGAGCTTGCAATTGGCATCTGCCATAACACTGAAAATGTGACAACTCGCCAAATAGTGATGGTATTGATGGCGCAATAGAACTAAATTGTTACTAGAAAAACCAGATAAATGGTTGAATTTGCCATATAACACAGTTATTTCGAAGTCCAAAGATAAAGAATATGCTCTGTGATTGTTGTCAAACATACCAATACAAATGAAAGAGCTTGGCCTGTGGGATAACACTGAAAATGTGACAACTCGCCCAATAGTGATGGTATTGATGGCGCAATAGAAATAAATTGACCTACAGGCATCAGTGTTACTAGGAAAACTAGATAATTAGTTGAATTTGCGAGATAACACAATTATTTCGAAGTCAAAAATAAAGGATATGCTGTGTGTGTTGTTGTAAAACACACCAGTACAAATGAAACAACTTGGGGTGTGCCATAACACTGCAAATATGACAACTCGCCCAATAGTGATGGTATTGATGGCGCAATAGAACTAAATTGACCTCCAGGCATCAGTGTTACTAGAAAAACTAGATAATTAGTTGAATTTGCGATATAACACAGTTATTTCGAAGTCCAAAGATAAAGAATATGCTCTGTGATTGTTGTCAAAGATACCAGCACAAATGAAAGAGCTTGCAATTGGCATCTGCCATAACACTGAAAATGTGACAACTCGCCAAATAGTGATGGTATTGATGGCGCAATAGAACTAAATTGACCTCCAGGCATCAGTGTTACTAGAAAAACCAGATAAATAGTGGAATTTGCGATATAACACAGTTATTTCGAAGTCAAAAATAAAGGATATGCTGTGTGTGTTGTTGTAAAACACACCAGTACAAATGAAAGAACTTGGCCTGTGCCATACCACTGCAAGTGTGACAACTCGCCCAATATTGATGGTATTGATAGCGCAAAAGAACTAAATTCATCTCCGGGCATCAGTGTTACTAGGAACACTAGATAATTAGTTGAATTTGCGATATAACACAGTTATTTCGAAGTCTAATATAAAGAATATGCTCTGTGTGTTGTTGTCAAACATACCAGTACAAATGAAAGAGCTTGGGGTGTGCCATAACACTGCAAATATGACAACTCGCCCAATAGTGATGGTATTGATGGCGCAATAGAACTAAATTGACCACCAGGCATCAGTGTTACTAGGAAAACTTGATAATTAGTTGAATTTGCGATATAACACAGTTATTTCGAAGTCTAAAGATAAAGAATATGCTCTGTGACTGTTTTCAAACATACCAGTACAAATGAAAGAACTTGGGGTGCGCCATAACACTGCAAATATGACAACTCGCCCAATAGTGATGGTATTGATGGCGCAATAGAACTAAATTGACCTCCAGGCATCAGTGTTACTAGACAAACTAGATAATTAGTTGAATTTGCGATATAACACAGTTATTTCGAAGTGCTAAGATAAAGAATATGCTCTCTGATTGTTCTCAAACATACCAGTACAAATGTAAGAGCTTGGCCTGTGCGATAACACTGCAAAGGTGACAACTTTCCCAATAGTGGTGGTATTGATAGCGCAATAGAAATAAATTGACCTCCTGGCATCAGTATTACTAGAAAAACTTGATAATTAGATTCATTTGTGATGTAACACAGTTATTTCGAAGTGCAAAGATAAAGAACATGCTCTGTGATTGTTGTCAAACATACCAGTACAAATGAAAGAGCTTGGGGTGTGCCATAACACTGCAAAGGTGACAACTTGCCCAATAGTGGTGGTATTGATAGCGCAATAGAAATAAATTGACCACCTGGCATCAGTGTTACTAGAAAAACTAGATAATTAGATGCATTTGTGATATAACACAGTTATTTCGAAGTGCAAAAATAAAGAATATGCTCTGTGACTGTTTTCAAACATACCAGTACAAATGAAAGAACTTGGGGTGCGCCATAACACTGCAAATATGACAACTCGCCCAATAGTGATGGTATTGATGGCGCAATAGAACTAAATTGACCTCCAGGCATCAGTGTTACTAGAAAAACTAGATAATTAGTTGAATTTGCGATATAACACAGTTATTTCGAAGTGCTAAGATAAAGAATATGCTCTCTGATTGTTCTCAAACATACCAGTACAAATGTAAGAGCTTGGCCTGTGCGATAACACTGCAAAGGTGACAACTTTCCCAATAGTGGTGGTATTGATAGCGCAATAGAAATAAATTGACCTCCTGGCATCAGTATTACTAGAAAAACTTGATAATTAGATTCATTTGTGATGTAACACAGTTATTTCGAAGTGCAAAGATAAAGAACATGCTCTGTGATTGTTGTCAAACATACCAGTACAAATGAAAGAGCTTGGGGTGTGCCATAACACTGCAAAGGTGACAACTTGCCCAATAGTGGTGGTATTGATAGCGCAATAGAAATAAATTGACCACCTGGCATCAGTGTTACTAGAAAAACTAGATAATTAGATGCATTTGTGATATAACACAGTTATTTCGAAGTGCAAAGATAAAGAATATGCTCTGTGATTGTTGTCAAACATACCAGTACAAATGAAAGAGCTTGCAATTGGCATCTGCCATAACACTGAAAATGTGACAACTCGCCAAATAGTGATGGTATTGATGGCGCAATAGAACTAAATTGTTACTAGAAAAACCAGATAAATGGTTGAATTTGCCATATAACACAGTTATTTCGAATTCCAAAGATAAAGAATATGCTCTGTGATTGTTGTCAAACATACCAATACAAATGAAAGAGCTTGGCCTGTGGGATAACACTGAAAATGTGACAACTCGCCCAATAGTGATGGTATTGATGGCGCAATAGAAATAAATTGACCTACAGGCATCAGTGTTACTAGGAAAACTAGATAATTAGTTGAATTTGCGAGATAACACAATTATTTCGAAGTCAAAAATAAAGGATATGCTGTGTGTGTTGTTGTAAAACACACCAGTACAAATGAAAGAACTTGGGGTGTGCCATAACACTGCAAATATGACAACTCGCCCAATAGTGATGGTATTGATGGCGCAATAGAACTAAATTGACCTCCAGGCATCAGTGTTACTAGAAAAACTAGATAATTAGTTGAATTTGCGATATAACACAGTTATTTCGAAGTGCAAAAATAAAGAATATGCTCTCTGATTGTTCTCAAACATACCAGTACAAATGTAAGGGCTTGGCCTGTGCGTTAACACTGCAAAGGTGACAACTTGCCCAATAGTGGTGGTATTGATAGCGCAATAGAAATAAATTGACCTCCTTGCATCAGTGTTACTAGAAAAACTTGATAATTAGATTCATTTGTGATATAACACAGTTATTTCGAAGTGCAAAGATAAAGAATATGCTCTGTGTGTTGTTGTCAAACATACCAGTACAAATGAAAGAGCTTGGGGTGTGCCATAACACTGCAAACGTGACAACTCGTCCAATAATGATGGTATTGATGGCGCAATAGAATTAAATTGATCTCCAGTCATCAGTGTTACTAGAAAAACTAGATAATTAGTTGAATTTGCGATATAACACAGTTATTTCGAAGTCCAAAGATAAAGAATATGCTCTGTGATTGTTGTCAAAGATACCAGTACAAATGAAAGAGCTTGCAATTGGCATCTGCCATAACACTGAAAATGTGACAACTCGCCAAATAGTGATGGTATTGATGGCGCAATAGAACTAAATTGACCTCCAGGCATCAGTGTTACTAGAAAAACCAGATAAATAGTGGAATTTGCGATATAACACAGTTATTTCGAAGTCAAAAATAAAGGATATGCTGTGTGTGTTGTTGTAAAACACACCAGTACAAATGAAAGAACTTGGGGTGTGCCATAACACTGCAAATATGACAACTCGCCCAATAGTGATGGTATTGATGGCGCAATAGAACTAAATTGACCTCCAGGCATCAGTGTTACTAGAAAAACTAGATAATTAGTTGAATTTGCGATATAACACAGTTATTTCGAAGTGCAAAAATAAAGAATATGCTCTCTGATTGTTCTCAAACATACCAGTACAAATGTAAGAGCTTGGCCTGTGCGTTAACACTGCAAAGGTGACAGCTTGCCCAATAGTGGTGGTATTGATAGCGCAATAGAAATAAATTGACCTCCTTGCATCAGTGTTACTAGAAAAACTTGATAATTAGATTCATTTGTGATATAACACAGTTATTTCGAAGTGCAAAGATAAAGAATATGCTCTGTGTGTTGTTGTCAAACATACCAGTACAAATGAAAGAGCTTGGGGTGTGCCATAACACTGCAAACGTGACAACTCGTCCAATAATGATGGTATTGATGGCGCAATAGAATTAAATTGATCTCCAGTCATCAGTGTTACTAGAAAAACTAGATAATTAGTTGAATTTGCGATATAACACAGTTATTTCGAAGTCCAAAGATAAAGAATATGCTCTGTGATTGTTGTCAAAGATACCAGTACAAATGAAAGAGCTTGCAATTGGCATCTGCCATAACACTGAAAATGTGACAACTCGCCAAATAGTGATGGTATTGATGGCGCAATAGAACTAAATTGACCTCCAGTCATCAGTGTTACTAGAAAAACCAGATAAATAGTGGAATTTGCGATATAACACAGTTATTTCGAAGTCAAAAATAAAGGATATGCTGTGTGTGTTGTTGTAAAACACACCAGTACAAATGAAAGAACTTGGCCTGTGCCATACCACTGCAAGTGTGACAACTCGCCCAATATTGATGGTATTGATAGCGCAAAAGAACTAAATTCATCTCCGGGCATCAGTGTTACTAGGAAAACTAGATAATTAGTTGAATTTGCGATATAACACAGTTATTTCGAAGTCTAAAGATAAAGAATATGCTCTGTGACTGTTGTCAAACATACCAGTACAAATGAAAGAACTTGGGGTGTGCCATAACACTGCAAATATGACAACTCGCCCAATAGTGATGGTATTGATGGCGCAATAGAACTAAATTGACCTCCAGGCATCAGTGTTACTAGAAAAACTAGATAATTAGTTGAATTTGCGATATAACACAGTTATTTCGAAGTGCAAAGATAAAGAATATGCTCTCTGATTGTTCTCAAACATACCAGTACAAATGTAAGACCTTGGCCTGTGCGTTAACACTGCAAAGGTGACAACTTGCCCAATAGTGGTGGTATTGATAGCGCAATAGAAATAAATTGACCTCCTGGCATCAGTGTTACTAGAAAAACTTGATAATTAGATTCATTTCTGATATAACACAGTTATTTCGAAGTGCAAAGATAAAGAATATGCTCTGTGATTGTTGTCAAACATAGCAGTACAAATGAAAGAGCTTGGGGTGTGCCATAACACTGCAAAGGTGACAACTTGCCCAATAGTGGTGGTATTGATAGCGCAATAGAAATAAATTGACCACCTGGCATCAGTGTTACTAGAAAAACTAGATAATTAGTTGAATTTGCGATATAACACAGTTATTTCGAAGTCCAAAGATAAAGAATATGCTCTGTGATTGTTGTCAAAGATACCAGTACAAATGAAAGAGCTTGCAATTGGCATCTGCCATAACACTGAAAATGTGACAACTCGCCAAATAGTGATGGTATTGATGGCGCAATAGAACTAAATTGACCTCCAGGCATCAGTGTTACTAGAAAAACCAGATAAATGGTTGAATTTGCCATATAACACAGTTATTTCGAAGTCCAAAGATAAAGAATATGCTCTGTGATTGTTGTCAAACATACCAATACAAATGAAAGAGCTTGGCCTGTGCGATATCACTGAAAATGTGACAACTCGCCCAATAGTGATGGTATTGATGGCGCAATAGAACTAAATTGACCACCAGGCATCACTGTTACTAGGAAAACTTGATAATTAGTTGAATTTGCGATATAACACAGTTATTTCGAAGTCTAAAGATAAAGAATATGCTCTGTGACTGTTTTCAAACATACCAGTACAAATGAAAGAACTTGGGGTGCGCCATAACACTGCAAATATGACAACTCGCCCAATAGTGATGGTATTGATGGCGCAATAGAACTAAATTGACCTCCAGGCATCAGTGTTACTAGAAAAACTAGATAATTAGTTGAATTTGCGATATAACACAGTTATTTCGAAGTGCTAAGATAAAGAATATGCTCTCTGATTGTTCTCAAACATACCAGTACAAATGTAAGAGCTTGGCCTGTGCGATAACACTGCAAAGGTGACAACTTTCCCAATAGTGGTGGTATTGATAGCGCAATAGAAATAAATTGACCTCTTGGCATCAGTATTACTAGAAAAACTTGATAATTAGATTCATTTGTGATGTAACACAGTTATTTCGAAGTGCAAAGATAAAGAACATGCTCTGTGATTGTTGTCAAACATACCAGTACAAATGAAAGAGCTTGGGGTGTGCCATAACACTGCAAAGGTGACAACTTGCCCAATAGTGGTGGTATTGATAGCGCAATAGAAATAAATTGACCACCTGGCATCAGTGTTACTAGAAAAACTAGATAATTAGATGCATTTGTGATATAACACAGTTATTTCGAAGTGCAAAGATAAAGAATATGCTCTGTGATTGTTGTCAAACATACCAGTACAAATGAAAGAGCTTGGGGTGTCCCATAACACTGCAAACGTGACAACTCGTCCAATAATGATGGTATTGATGGCGCAATAGAATTAAATTGATCTCCAGTCATCAGTGTTACTAGAAAAACTAGATAATTAGTTGAATTTGCGATATAACAGTTTTTTCGAAGTCCAAAGATAAAGAATATGCTCTGTGATTGTTGTCAAAGATACCAGTAC
Source organism: Actinernus sp. WN-2022 (assembly GCA_030867875.1). Lineage (NCBI taxonomy): Eukaryota > Metazoa > Cnidaria > Anthozoa > Actiniaria > Actinernidae > Actinernus > Actinernus sp. WN-2022. The sequence continues at coordinate 531,111 of JAOWCC010000330.1, forward strand.
AAATGAAAGAGCTTGCAATTGGCCTCTGCCATAACACTGAAAATGTGACAACTCGCCAAATAGTGATGGTATTGATGGCGCAATAGAACTAAATTGACCTCCAGGCATCAGTGTTACTAGAAAAACCAGATAAATGGTTGAATTTGCCATATAACACAGTTATTTCGAAGTCCAAAGATAAAGAATATGCTCTGTGATTGTTGTCAAACATACCAATACAAATGAAAGAGCTTGGCCTGTGCGATAACACTGAAAATGTGACAACTCGCCCAATAGTGATGGTATTGATGGCGCAATAGAAATAAATTGACCTACAGGCATCAGTGTTACTAGGAAAACTAGATAATTAGTTGAATTTGCGAGATAACACAGTTATTTCGAAGTCAAAAATAAAGGATATGCTGTGTGTGTTGTAGTAAAACACACCAGTACAAATGAAAGAACTTGGCCTGTGCCATACCACTGCAAGTGTGACAACTCGCCCAATATTGATGGTATTGATAGCGCAAAAGAACTAAATTGACCTCCAGGCATCAGTGTTACTAGGAAAACTTGATAATTAGTTGAATTTGCGATATAACACAGTTATTTCGAAGTCTAAAGATAAAGAATATGCTCTGTGACTGTTTTCAAACATACCAGTACAAATGAAAGAACTTGGGGTGCGCCATAACACTGCAAATATGACAACTCGCCCAATAGTGATGGTATTGATGGCGCAATAGAACTAAATTGACCTCCAGGCATCAGTGTTACTAGAAAAACTAGATAATTAGTTGAATTTGCGATATAACACAGTTATTTCGAAGTGCTAAGATAAAGAATATGCTCTCTGATTGTTCTCAAACATACCAGTACAAATGTAAGAGCTTGGCCTGTGCGATAACACTGCAAAGGTGACAACTTTCCCAATAGTGGTGGTATTGATAGCGCAATAGAAATAAATTGACCTCCTGGCATCAGTATTACTAGAAAAACTTGATAATTAGATTCATTTGTGATGTAACACAGTTATTTCGAAGTGCAAAGATAAAGAACATGCTCTGTGATTGTTGTCAAACATACCAGTACAAATGAAAGAGCTTGGGGTGTGCCATAACACTGCAAAGGTGACAACTTGCCCAATAGTGGTGGTATTGATAGCGCAATAGAAATAAATTGACCACCTGGCATCAGTGTTACTAGAAAAACTAGATAATTAGATGCATTTGTGATATAACACAGTTATTTCGAAGTGCAAAGATAAAGAATATGCTCTGTGATTGTTGTCAAACATACCAGTACAAATGAAAGAGCTTGCAATTGGCATCTGCCATAACACTGAAAATGTGACAACTCGCCAAATAGTGATGGTATTGATGGCGCAATAGAACTAAATTGACCTCCAGGCATCAGTGTTACTAGAAAAACCAGATAAATAGTGGAATTTGCGATATAACACAGTTATTTCGAAGTCAAAAATAAAGGATATGCTGTGTGTGTTGTTGTAAAACACACCAGTACAAATGAAAGAACTTGGCCTGTGCCATACCACTGCAAGTGTGACAACTCGCCCAATATTGATGGTATTGATAGCGCAAAAGAACTAAATTCATCTCCGGGCATCAGTGTTACAAGGAACACTAGATAATTAGTTGAATTTGCGATATAACACAGTTATTTCGAAGTCTAATATAAAGAATATGCTCTGTGTGTTGTTGTCAAACATACCAGTACAAATGAAAGAGCTTGGGGTGTGCCATAACACTGCAAATATGACAACTCGCCCAATAGTGATGGTATTGATGGCGCAATAGAACTAAATTGACCTCCAGGCATCAGTGTTACTAGAAAAACTAGATAATTAGTTGAATTTGCGATATAACACGGTTATTTCGAAGTGCAAAGATAAAGAATATGCTCTGTGATTGTTGTCAAACATACCAGTACAAATGAAAGAGCTTGCAATTGGCATCTGCCATAACACTGAAAATGTGACAACTCGCCAAATAGTGATGGTATTGATGGCGCAATAGAACTAAATTGTTACTAGAAAAACCAGATAAATGGTTGAATTTGCAATATAACACAGTTATTTCGAAGTCCAAAGATAAAGAATATGCTCTGTGATTGTTGTCAAACATACCAATACAAATGAAAGAGCTTGGCCTGTGGGATAACACTGAAAATGTGACAACTCGCCCAATAGTGATGGTATTGACGGCGCAATAGAAATAAATTGACCTACAGGCATCAGTGTTACTAGGAAAACTAGATAATTAGTTGAATTTGCGAGATAACACAATTATTTCGAAGTCAAAAATAAAGGATATGCTGTGTGTGTTGTTGTAAAACACACCAGTACAAATGTAAGAGCTTGGCCTGTGCGTTAACACTGCCAAGGTGACAACTTGCCCAATAGTGGTGGTATTGATAGCGCAATAGAAATAAATTGACCTCCAGGCATCAGTGTTACTAGAAAAACTTGATAATTAGATTCATTTGTGATATAACACAGTTATTTCGAAGTGCAAAGATAAAGAATATGCTCTGTGTGTTGTTGTCAAACATACCAGTACAAATGAAAGAGCTTGGGGTGTGCCATAACACTGCAAGTGTGACAACTCGCCCAATATTGATGGTATTGATGGCGCAATAGAACTAAATTGACCACCAGGCATCAGTGTTACAAGGAACACTTGATAATTAGTTGAATTTGCGATATAACACAGTTATTTCGAAGTCTAAAGATAAAGAATATGCTCTGTGACTGTTTTCAAACATACCAGTACAAATGAAAGAACTTGGGGTGCGCCATAACACTGCAAATATGACAACTCGCCCAATAGTGATGGTATTGATGGCGCAATAGAACTAAATTGACCTCCAGGCATCAGTGTTACTAGAAAAACTAGATAATTAGTTGAATTTGCGATATAACACAGTTATTTCGAAGTGCTAAGATAAAGAATATGCTCTCTGATTGTTCTCAAACATACCAGTACAAATGTAAGAGCTTGGCCTGTGCGATAACACTGCAAAGGTGACAACTTTCCCAATAGTGGTGGTATTGATAGCGCAATAGAAATAAATTGACCTCCTGGCATCAGTATTACTAGAAAAACTTGATAATTAGATTCATTTGTGATGTAACATAGTTATTTCGAAATGCAAAGATAAAGAACATGCTCTGTGATTGTTGTCAAACATACCAGTACAAATGAAAGAGCTTGGGGTGTGCCATAACACTGCAAAGGTGACAACTTGCCCAATAGATAATTAGTTGAATTTGCGAGATAACACAGTTATTTCGAAGTCAAAAATATAGGATATGCTGTGTGTGTTGTTGTAAAACACACCAGTACAAATGAAAGAACTTGGGGTGTGCCATAACACTGCAAATATGACAACTCGCCCAATAGTGATGGTATTGATGGCGCAATAGAACTAAATTGACCTCCAGGCATCAGTGTTACTAGGAAAACTAGATAATTAGTTGAATTTGCGAGATAACACAATTATTTCGAAGTCAAAAATAAAGGATATGCTGTGTGTGTTGTTGTAAAACACACCAGTACAAATGAAAGAACTTGGGGTGTGCCATAACACTGCAAATATGACAACTCGCCCAATAGTGATGGTATTGATGGCGCAATAGAACTAAATTGACCTCCAGGCATCAGTGTTACTAGAAAAACTAGATAATTAGTTGAATTTGCGATATAACACAGTTATTTCGAAGTGCAAAAATAAAGAATATGCTCTCTGATTGTTCTCAAACATACCAGTACAAATGTAAGAGCTTGGCCTGTGCGTTAACACTGCAAAGGTGACAACTTGCCCAATAGTGGTGGTATTGATAGCGCAATAGAAATAAATTGACCTCCTGGCATCAGTGTTACTAGAAAAACTTGATAATTAGATTCATTTGTGATATAACACAGTTATTTCGAAGTGCAAAGATAAAGAATATGCTCTGTGTGTTGTTGTCAAACATACCAGTACAAATGAAAGAGCTTGGGGTGTGCCATAACACTGCAAACGTGACAACTCGTCCAATAATGATGGTATTGATGGCGCAATAGAATTAAATTGATCTCCAGTCATCAGTGTTACTAGAAAAACTAGATAATTAGTTGAATTTGCGATATAACACAGTTATTTCGAAGTCCAAAGATAAAGAATATGCTCTGTGATTGTTGTCAAAGATACCAGTACAAATGAAAGAACTTGGGGTGTGCCATAACACTGCAAATATGACAACTCGCCCAATAGTGATGGTATTGATGGCGCAATAGAACTAAATTGACCTCCAGGCATCAGTGTTACTAGAAAAACTAGATAATTAGTTGAATTTGCGATATAACACAGTTATTTCGAAGTGCAAAGATAAAGAATATGCTCTCTGATTGTTCTCAAACATACCAGTACAAATGTAAGACCTTGGCCTGTGCGTTAACACTGCAAAGGTGACAACTTGCCCAATAGTGGTGGTATTGATAGCGCAATAGAAATAAATTGACCTCCTGGCATCAGTGTTACTAGAAAAACTTGATAATTAGATTCATTTGTGATATAACACAGTTATTTCGAAGTGCAAAGATAAAGAATATGCTCTGTGATTGTTGTCAAACATAGCAGTACAAATGAAAGAGCTTGGGGTGTGCCATAACACTGCAAAGGTGACAACTTGCCCAATAGTGGTGGTATTGATAGCGCAATAGAAATAAATTGACCACCTGGCATCAGTGTTACTAGAAAAACTAGATAATTAGTTGAATTTGCGATATAACACAGTTATTTCGAAGTCCAAAGATAAAGAATATGCTCTGTGATTGTTGTCAAAGATACCAGTACAAATGAAAGAGCTTGCAATTGGCATCTGCCATAACACTGAAAATGTGACAACTCGCCAAATAGTGATGGTATTGATGGCGCAATAGAACTAAATTGACCTCCAGGCATCAGTGTTACTAGAAAAACCAGATAAATAGTGGAATTTGCGATATAACACAGTTATTTCGAAGTCAAAAATAAAGGATATGCTGTGTGTGTTGTTGTAAAACACACCAGTACAAATGAAAGAACTTGGCCTGTGCCATACCACTGCAAGTGTGACAACTCGCCCAATATTGATGGTATTGATAGCGCAAAAGAACTAAATTCATCTCCGGGCATCAGTGTTACAAGGAACACTAGATAATTAGTTGAATTTGCGATATAACACAGTTATTTCGAAGTCTAATATAAAGAATATGCTCTGTGTGTTGTTGTCAAACATACCAGTACAAATGAAAGAGCTTGGGGTGTGCCATAACACTGCAAATATGACAACTCGCCCAATAGTGATGGTATTGATGGCGCAATAGAACTAAATTGACCACCAGGCATCAGTGTTACTAGGAAAACTTGATAATTAGTTGAATTTGCGATATAACACAGTTATTTCGAAGTCTAAAGATAAAGAATATGCTCTGTGACTGTTTTCAAACATACCAGTACAAATGAAAGAACTTGGGGTGCGCCATAACACTGCAAATATGACAACTCGCCCAATAGTGATGGTATTGATGGCGCAATAGAACTAAATTGACCTCCAGGCATCAGTGTTACTAGAAAAACTAGATAATTAGATGCATTTGTGATATAACACAGTTATTTCGAAGTGCAAAGATAAAGAATATGCTCTGTGATTGTTGTCAAACATACCAGTACAAATGAAAGAGCTTGGGGTGTCCCATAACACTGCAAACGTGACAACTCGTCCAATAATGATGGTATTGATGGCGCAATATAATTAAATTGATCTCCAGTCATCAGTGTTACTAGAAAAACTAGATAATTAGTTGAATTTGCGATATAACAGTTTTTTCGAAGTCCAAAGATAAAGAATATGCTCTGTTATTGTTGTCAAAGATACCAGTACAAATGAAAGAGCTTGCAATTGGCCTCTGCCATAACACTGAAAATGTGACAACTCGCCAAATAGTGATGGTATTGATGGCGCAATAGAACTAAATTGACCTCCAGGCATCAGTGTTACTAGAAAAACCAGATAAATGGTTGAATTTGCCATATAACACAGTTATTTCGAAGTCCAAAGATAAAGAATATGCTCTGTGATTGTTGTCAAACATACCAATACAAATGAAAGAGCTTGGCCTGTGCGATAACACTGAAAATGTGACAACTCGCCCAATAGTGATGGTATTGATGGCGCAATAGAAATAAATTGACCTACAGGCATCAGTGTTACTAGGAAAACTAGATAATTAGTTGAATTTGCGAGATAACACAGTTATTTCGAAGTCAAAAATATAGGATATGCTGTGTGTGTTGTTGTAAAACACACCAGTACAAATGAAAGAACTTGGCCTGTGCCATACCACTGCAAGTGTGACAACTCGCCCAATATTGATGGTATTGATAGCGCAAAAGAACTAAATTGACCTCCGGGCATCAGTGTTACTAGAAAAACTAGATAATTAGTTGAATTTGCGATATAACAGTTTTTTCGAAGTCCAAAGATAAAGAATATGCTCTGTGATTGTTGTCAAAGATACCAGTACAAATGAAAGAGCTTGCAATTGGCCTCTGCCATAACACTGAAAATGTGACAACTCGCCAAATAGTGATGGTATTGATGGCGCAATATAACTAAATTGACCTCCAGGCATCAGTGTTACTAGAAAAACCAGATAAATGGTTGAATTTGCCATATAACACAGTTATTTCGAAGTCCAAAGATAAAGAATATGCTCTGTGATTGTTGTCAAACATACCAATACAAATGAAAGAGCTTGGCCTGTGCGATAACACTGAAAATGTGACAACTCGCCAAATAGTGATGGTATTGATGGCGCAATAGAACTAAATTGTTACTAGAAAAACCAGATAAATGGTTGAATTTGCCATATAACACAGTTATTTCGAAGTCCAAAGATAAAGAATATGCTCTGTGATTGTTGTCAAAGATACCAGTACAAATGAAAGAACTTGGGGTGTGCCATAACACTGCAAATATGACAACTCGCCCAATAGTGATGGTATTGATGGCGCAATAGAACTAAATTGACCTCCAGGCATCAGTGTTACTAGAAAAACTAGATAATTAGTTGAATTTGCGATATAACACAGTTATTTCGAAGTGCAAAGATAAAGAATATGCTCTCTGATTGTTCTCAAACATACCAGTACAAATGTAAGACCTTGGCCTGTGCGTTAACACTGCAAAGGTGACAACTTGCCCAATAGTGGTGGTATTGATAGCGCAATAGAAATAAATTGACCTCCTGGCATCAGTGTTACTAGAAAAACTTGATAATTAGATTCATTTGTGATATAACACAGTTATTTCGAAGTGCAAAGATAAAGAATATGCTCTGTGATTGTTGTCAAACATAGCAGTACAAATGAAAGAGCTTGGGGTGTGCCATAACACTGCAAAGGTGACAACTTGCCCAATAGTGGTGGTATTGATAGCGCAATAGAAATAAATTGACCACCTGGCATCAGTGTTACTAGAAAAACTAGATAATTAGTTGAATTTGCGATATAACACAGTTATTTCGAAGTCCAAAGATAAAGAATATGCTCTGTGATTGTTGTCAAAGATACCAGTACAAATGAAAGAGCTTGCAATTGGCATCTGCCATAACACTGAAAATGTGACAACTCGCCAAATAGTGATGGTATTGATGGCGCAATAGAACTAAATTGACCTCCAGGCATCAGTGTTACTAGAAAAACCAGATAAATAGTGGAATTTGCGATATAACACAGTTATTTCGAAGTCAAAAATAAAGGATATGCTGTGTGTGTTGTTGTAAAACACACCAGTACAAATGAAAGAACTTGGCCTGTGCCATACCACTGCAAGTGTGACAACTCGCCCAATATTGATGGTATTGATAGCGCAAAAGAACTAAATTCATCTCCGGGCATCAGTGTTACAAGGAACACTAGATAATTAGTTGAATTTGCGATATAACACAGTTATTTCGAAGTCTAATATAAAGAATATGCTCTGTGTGTTGTTGTCAAACATACCAGTACAAATGAAAGAGCTTGGGGTGTGCCATAACACTGCAAATATGACAACTCGCCCAATAGTGATGGTATTGATGGCGCAATAGAACTAAATTGACCACCAGGCATCAGTGTTACTAGGAAAACTTGATAATTAGTTGAATTTGCGATATAACACAGTTATTTCGAAGTCTAAAGATAAAGAATATGCTCTGTGACTGTTTTCAAACATACCAGTACAAATGAAAGAACTTGGGGTGCGCCATAACACTGCAAATATGACAACTCGCCCAATAGTGATGGTATTGATGGCGCAATAGAACTAAATTGACCTCCAGGCATCAGTGTTACTAGAAAAACTAGATAATTAGATGCATTTGTGATATAACACAGTTATTTCGAAGTGCAAAGATAAAGAATATGCTCTGTGATTGTTGTCAAACATACCAGTACAAATGAAAGAGCTTGGGGTGTCCCATAACACTGCAAACGTGACAACTCGTCCAATAATGATGGTATTGATGGCGCAATATAATTAAATTGATCTCCAGTCATCAGTGTTACTAGAAAAACTAGATAATTAGTTGAATTTGCGATATAACAGTTTTTTCGAAGTCCAAAGATAAAGAATATGCTCTGTTATTGTTGTCAAAGATACCAGTACAAATGAAAGAGCTTGCAATTGGCCTCTGCCATAACACTGAAAATGTGACAACTCGCCAAATAGTGATGGTATTGATGGCGCAATAGAACTAAATTGACCTCCAGGCATCAGTGTTACTAGAAAAACCAGATAAATGGTTGAATTTGCCATATAACACAGTTATTTCGAAGTCCAAAGATAAAGAATATGCTCTGTGATTGTTGTCAAACATACCAATACAAATGAAAGAGCTTGGCCTGTGCGATAACACTGAAAATGTGACAACTCGCCCAATAGTGATGGTATTGATGGCGCAATAGAAATAAATTGACCTACAGGCATCAGTGTTACTAGGAAAACTAGATAATTAGTTGAATTTGCGAGATAACACAGTTATTTCGAAGTCAAAAATATAGGATATGCTGTGTGTGTTGTTGTAAAACACACCAGTACAAATGAAAGAACTTGGCCTGTGCCATACCACTGCAAGTGTGACAACTCGCCCAATATTGATGGTATTGATAGCGCAAAAGAACTAAATTGACCTCCGGGCATCAGTGTTACTAGAAAAACTAGATAATTAGTTGAATTTGCGATATAACAGTTTTTTCGAAGTCCAAAGATAAAGAATATGCTCTGTGATTGTTGTCAAAGATACCAGTACAAATGAAAGAGCTTGCAATTGGCCTCTGCCATAACACTGAAAATGTGACAACTCGCCAAATAGTGATGGTATTGATGGCGCAATATAACTAAATTGACCTCCAGGCATCAGTGTTACTAGAAAAACCAGATAAATGGTTGAATTTGCCATATAACACAGTTATTTCGAAGTCCAAAGATAAAGAATATGCTCTGTGATTGTTGTCAAACATACCAATACAAATGAAAGAGCTTGGCCTGTGCGATAACACTGAAAATGTGACAACTCGCCAAATAGTGATGGTATTGATGGCGCAATAGAACTAAATTGTTACTAGAAAAACCAGATAAATGGTTGAATTTGCCATATAACACAGTTATTTCGAAGTCCAAAGATAAAGAATATGCTCTGTGATTGTTGTCAAACATACCAATACAAATGAAAGAGCTTGGCCTGTGGGATAACACTGAAAATGTGACAACTCGCCCAATAGTGATGGTATTGATGGCGCAATAGAAATAAATTGACCTACAGGCATCAGTGTTACTAGGAAAACTAGATAATTAGTTGAATTTGCGAGATAACACAATTATTTCGAAGTCAAAAATAAAGGATATGCTGTGTGTGTTGTTGTAAAACACACCAGTACAAATGAAAGAACTTGGGGTGTGCCATAACACTGCAAATATGACAACTCGCCCAATAGTGATGGTATTGATGGCGCAATAGAACTAAATTGACCTCCAGGCATCAGTGTTACTAGAAAAACTAGATAATTAGTTGAATTTGCGATATAACACAGTTATTTCGAAGTGCAAAAATAAAGAATATGCTCTCTGATTGTTCTCAAACATACCAGTACAAATGTAAGACCTTGGCCTGTGCGTTAACACTGCAAAGGTGACAACTTGCCCAATAGTGGTGGTATTGATAGCGCAATAGAAATAAATTGAACTCCTGGCATCAGCGTTACTAGAAAAACTTGATAATTAGATTCATTTGTGATATAACACAGTTATTTCGAAGTGCAAAGATAAAGAATATGCTCTGTGATTGTTGTCAAACATAGCAGTACAAATGAAAGAGCTTGGGGTGTGCCATAACACTGCAAAGGTGACAACTTGCCCAATAGTGGTGGTATTGATAGCGCAATAGAAATAAATTGACCACCTGGCATCAGTGTTACTAGAAAAACTAGATAATTAGTTGGATTTGCGATATAACACAGTTATTTCGAAGTCCAAAGATAAAGAATATGCTCTGTGATTGTTGTCAAAGATACCAGCACAAATGAAAGAGCTTGCAATTGGCATCTGCCATAACACTGAAAATGTGACAACTCGCCAAATAGTGATGGTATTGATGGCGCAATAGAACTAAATTGACCTCCAGGCATCAGTGTTACTAGAAAAACCAGATAAATAGTGGAATTTGCGATATAACACAGTTATTTCGAAGTCAAAAATAAAGGATATGCTGTGTGTGTTGTTGTAAAACACACCAGTACAAATGAAAGAACTTGGCCTGTGCCATACCACTGCAAGTGTGACAACTCGCCCAATATTGATGGTATTGATAGCGCAAAAGAACTAAATTCATCTCCGGGCATCAGTGTTACTAGGAACACTAGATAATTAGTTGAATTTGCGATATAACACAGTTATTTCGAAGTCTAATATAAAGAATATGCTCTGTGTGTTGTTGTCAAACATACCAGTACAAATGAAAGAGCTTGGGGTGTGCCATAACACTGCAAATATGACAACTCGCCCAATAGTGATGGTATTGATGGCGCAATAGAACTAAATTGACCACCAGGCATCAGTGTTACTAGGAAAACTTGATAATTAGTTGAATTTGCGATATAACACAGTTATTTCGAAGTCTAAAGATAAAGAATATGCTCTGTGACTGTTTTCAAACATACCAGTACAAATGAAAGAACTTGGGGTGCGCCATAACACTGCAAATATGACAACTCGCCCAATAGTGATGGTATTGATGGCGCAATAGAACTAAATTGACCTCCAGGCATCAGTGTTACTAGAAAAACCAGATAAATAGTGGAATTTGCGATATAACACAGTTATTTCGAAGTCAAAAATAAAGGATATGCTGTGTGTGTTGTTGTAAAACACACCAGTACAAATGAAAGAACTTGGCCTGTGCCATACCACTGCAAGTGTGACAACTCGCCCAATATTGATGGTATTGATAGCGCAAAAGAACTAAATTCATCTCCGGGCATCAGTGTTACAAGGAACACTAGATAATTAGTTGAATTTGCGATATAACACAGTTATTTCGAAGTCTAATATAAAGAATATGCTCTGTGTGTTGTTGTCAAACATACCAGTACAAATGAAAGAGCTTGGGGTGTGCCATAACACTGCAAATATGACAACTCGCCCAATAGTGATGGTATTGATGGCGCAATAGAACTAAATTGACCACCAGGCATCAGTGTTACTAGGAAAACTTGATAATTAGTTGAATTTGCGATATAACACAGTTATTTCGAAGTCTAAAGATAAAGAATATGCTCTGTGACTGTTTTCAAACATACCAGTACAAATGAAAGAACTTGGGGTGCGCCATAACACTGCAAATATGACAACTCGCCCAATAGTGATGGTATTGATGGCGCAATAGAACTAAATTGACCTCCAGGCATCAGTGTTACTAGAAAAACTAGATAATTAGATGCATTTGTGATATAACACAGTTATTTCGAAGTGCAAAGATAAAGAATATGCTCTGTGATTGTTGTCAAACATACCAGTACAAATGAAAGAGCTTGGGGTGTCCCATAACACTGCAAACGTGACAACTCGTCCAATAATGATGGTATTGATGGCGCAATATAATTAAATTGATCTCCAGTCATCAGTGTTACTAGAAAAACTAGATAATTAGTTGAATTTGCGATATAACAGTTTTTTCGAAGTCCAAAGATAAAGAATATGCTCTGTTATTGTTGTCAAAGATACCAGTACAAATGAAAGAGCTTGCAATTGGCCTCTGCCATAACACTGAAAATGTGACAACTCGCCAAATAGTGATGGTATTGATGGCGCAATAGAACTAAATTGACCTCCAGGCATCAGTGTTACTAGAAAAACCAGATAAATGGTTGAATTTGCCATATAACACAGTTATTTCGAAGTCCAAAGATAAAGAATATGCTCTGTGATTGTTGTCAAACATACCAATACAAATGAAAGAGCTTGGCCTGTGCGATAACACTGAAAATGTGACAACTCGCCCAATAGTGATGGTATTGATGGCGCAATAGAAATAAATTGACCTACAGGCATCAGTGTTACTAGGAAAACTAGATAATTAGTTGAATTTGCGAGATAACACAGTTATTTCGAAGTCAAAAATATAGGATATGCTGTGTGTGTTGTTGTAAAACACACCAGTACAAATGAAAGAACTTGGCCTGTGCCATACCACTGCAAGTGTGACAACTCGCCCAATATTGATGGTATTGATAGCGCAAAAGAACTAAATTGACCTCCGGGCATCAGTGTTACTAGGAAAACTAGATAATTAGTTGAATTTGCCATATAACACAGTTATTTCGAAGTCCAAAGATAAAGAATATGCTCTGTGATTGTTGTCAAACATACCAATACAAATGAAAGAGCTTGGCCTGTGCGATAACACTGAAAATGTGACAACTCGCCCAATAGTGATGGTATTGATGGCGCAATAGAAATAAATTGACCTACAGGCATCAGTGTTACTAGGAAAACTAGATAATTAGTTGAATTTGCGAGATAACACAGTTATTTCGAAGTCAAAAATAAAGGATATGCTCTGTGTGTTGTTGTAAAACACACCAGTACAAATGAAAGAACTTGGCCTGTGCCATACCACTGCAAGTGTGACAACTCGCCCAATATTGATGGTATTGATAGCGCAAAAGAACTAAATTGACCACCAGGCATCAGTGTTACTAGGAAAACTAGATAATTAGTTGAATTTGCGATATAACACAGTTATTTCGAAGTCTAAAGATAAAGAATATGCTCTGTGACTGTTGTCAAACATACCAGTACAAATGTAAGACCTTGGCCTGTGCGTTAACACTGCAAAGGTGACAACTTGCCCAATAGTGGTGGTATTGATAGCGCAATAGAAATAAATTGACCTCCTGGCATCAGTGTTACTAGAAAAACTTGATAATTAGATTCATTTGTGATATAACACAGTTATTTCGAAGTGCAAAGATAAACAATATGCTCTGTGATTGTTGTCAAACATAGCAGTACAAATGAAAGAGCTTGGGGTGTGCCATAACACTGCAAAGGTGACAACTTGCCCAATAGTGGTGGTATTGATAGCGCAATAGAAATAAATTGACCACCTGGCATCAGTGTTACTAGAAAAACTAGATAATTAGTTGAATTTGCGATATAACACAGTTATTTCGAAGTCCAAAGATAAAGAATATGCTCTGTGATTGTTGTCAAAGATACCAGTACAAATGAAAGAGCTTGCAATTGGCATCTGCCATAACACTGAAAATGTGACAACTCGCCAAATAGTGATGGTATTGATGGCGCAATAGAACTAAATTGACCTCCAGGCATCAGTGTTACTAGAAAAACCAGATAAATAGTGGAATTTGCGATATAACACAGTTATTTCGAAGTCAAAAATAAAGGATATGCTGTGTGTGTTGTTGTAAAACACACCAGTACAAATGAAAGAACTTGGCCTGTGCCATACCACTGCAAGTGTGACAACTCGCCCAATATTGATGGTATTGATAGCGCAAAAGAATTAATTCATCTCCGGGCATCAGTGTTACTAGGAACACTAGATAATTAGTTGAATTTGCGATATAACACAGTTATTTCGAAGTCTAATATAAAGAATATGCTCTGTGTGTTGTTGTCAAACATACCAGTACAAATGAAAGAGCTTGGGGTGTGCCATAACACTGCAAATATGACAACTCGCCCAATAGTGATGGTATTGATGGCGCAATAGAACTAAATTGACCACCAGGCATCAGTGTTACTAGGAAAACTTGATAATTAGTTGAATTTGCGATATAACACAGTTATTTCGAAGTCTAAAGATAAAGAATATGCTCTGTGACTGTTTTCAAACATACCAGTACAAATGAAAGAACTTGGGGTGCGCCATAACACTGCAAATATGACAACTCGCCCAATAGTGATGGTATTGATGGCGCAATAGAACTAAATTGACCTCCAGGCATCAGTGTTACTAGACAAACTAGATAATTAGTTGAATTTGCGATATAACACAGTTATTTCGAAGTGCTAAGATAAAGAATATGCTCTCTGATTGTTCTCAAACATACCAGTACAAATGTAAGAGCTTGGCCTGTGCGATAACACTGCAAAGGTGACAACTTTCCCAATAGTGGTGGTATTGATAGCGCAATAGAAATAAAGTGACCTCCTGGCATCAGTATTACTAGAAAAACTTGATAATTAGATTCATTTGTGATGTAACACAGTTATTTCGAAGTGCAAAGATAAAGAACTTGCTCTGTGATTGTTGTCAAACATACCAGTACAAATGAAAGAGCTTGGGGTGTGCCATAACACTGCAAAGGTGACAACTTGCCCAATAGTGGTGGTATTGATAGCGCAATAGAAATAAATTGACCACCTGGCATCAGTGTTACTAGAAAAACTAGATAATTAGATGCATTTGTGATATAACACAGTTATTTCGAAGTGCAAAGATAAAGAATATGCTCTGTGATTGTTGTCAAACATACCAGTACAAATGAAAGAGCTTGCAATTGGCATCTGCCATAACACTGAAAATGTGACAACTCGCCAAATAGTGATGGTATTGATGGCGCAATAGAACTAAATTGTTACTAGAAAAACCAGATAAATGGTTGAATTTGCCATATAACACAGTTATTTCGAAGTCCAAAGATAAAGAATATGCTCTGTGATTGTTGTCAAACATACCAATACAAATGAAAGAGCTTGGCCTGTGGGATAACACTGAAAATGTGACAACTCGCCCAATAGTGATGGTATTGATGGCGCAATAGAAATAAATTGACCTACAGGCATCAGTGTTACTAGGAAAACTAGATAATTAGTTGAATTTGCGAGATAACACAATTATTTCGAAGTCAAAAATAAAGGATATGCTGTGTGTGTTGTTGTAAAACACACCAGTACAAATGAAAGAACTTGGGGTGTGCCATAACACTGCAAATATGACAACTCGCCCAATAGTGATGGTATTGATGGCGCAATAGAACTAAATTGACCTCCAGGCATCAGTGTTACTAGAAAAACTAGATAATTAGTTGAATTTGCGATATAACACAGTTATTTCGAAGTGCAAAAATAAAGAATATGCTCTCTGATTGTTCTCAAACATACCAGTACAAATGTAAGACCTTGGCCTGTGCGTTAACACTGCAAAGGTGACAACTTGCCCAATAGTGGTGGTATTGATAGCGCAATAGAAATAAATTGAACTCCTGGCATCAGCGTTACTAGAAAAACTTGATAATTAGATTCATTTGTGATATAACACAGTTATTTCGAAGTGCAAAGATAAAGAATATGCTCTGTGATTGTTGTCAAACATAGCAGTACAAATGAAAGAGCTTGGGGTGTGCCATAACACTGCAAAGGTGACAACTTGCCCAATAGTGGTGGTATTGATAGCGCAATAGAAATAAATTGACCACCTGGCATCAGTGTTACTAGAAAAACTAGATAATTAGTTGGATTTGCGATATAACACAGTTATTTCGAAGTCCAAAGATAAAGAATATGCTCTGTGATTGTTGTCAAAGATACCAGCACAAATGAAAGAGCTTGCAATTGGCATCTGCCATAACACTGAAAATGTGACAACTCGCCAAATAGTGATGGTATTGATGGCGCAATAGAACTAAATTGACCTCCAGGCATCAGTGTTACTAGAAAAACCAGATAAATAGTGGAATTTGCGATATAACACAGTTATTTCGAAGTCAAAAATAAAGGATATGCTGTGTGTGTTGTTGTAAAACACACCAGTACAAATGAAAGAACTTGGCCTGTGCCATACCACTGCAAGTGTGACAACTCGCCCAATATTGATGGTATTGATAGCGCAAAAGAACTAAATTCATCTCCGGGCATCAGTGTTACTAGGAACACTAGATAATTAGTTGAATTTGCGATATAACACAGTTATTTCGAAGTCTAATATAAAGAATATGCTCTGTGTGTTGTTGTCAAACATACCAGTACAAATGAAAGAGCTTGGGGTGTGCCATAACACTGCAAATATGACAACTCGCCCAATAGTGATGGTATTGATGGCGCAATAGAACTAAATTGACCACCAGGCATCAGTGTTACTAGGAAAACTTGATAATTAGTTGAATTTGCGATATAACACAGTTATTTCGAAGTCTAAAGATAAAGAATATGCTCTGTGACTGTTTTCAAACATACCAGTACAAATGAAAGAACTTGGGGTGCGCCATAACACTGCAAATATGACAACTCGCCCAATAGTGATGGTATTGATGGCGCAATAGAACTAAATTGACCTCCAGGCATCAGTGTTACTAGACAAACTAGATAATTAGTTGAATTTGCGATATAACACAGTTATTTCGAAGTGCTAAGATAAAGAATATGCTCTCTGATTGTTCTCAAACATACCAGTACAAATGTAAGAGCTTGGCCTGTGCGATAACACTGCAAAGGTGACAACTTTCCCAATAGTGGTGGTATTGATAGCGCAATAGAAATAAATTGACCTCCTGGCATCAGTATTACTAGAAAAACTTGATAATTAGATTCATTTGTGATGTAACACAGTTATTTCGAAGTGCAAAGATAAAGAACATGCTCTGTGATTGTTGTCAAACATACCAGTACAAATGAAAGAGCTTGGGGTGTGCCATAACACTGCAAAGGTGACAACTTGCCCAATAGTGGTGGTATTGATAGCGCAATAGAAATAAATTGACCACCTGGCATCAGTGTTACTAGAAAAACTAGATAATTAGTTGAATTTGCGATATAACACAGTTATTTCGAAGTCCAAAGATAAAGAATATGCTCTGTGATTGTTGTCAAAGATACCAGTACAAATGAAAGAGCTTGCAATTGGCATCTGCCATAACACTGAAAATGTGACAACTCGCCAAATAGTGATGGTATTGATGGCGCAATAGAACTAAATTGACCTCCAGGCATCAGTGTTACTAGAAAAACCAGATAAATAGTGGAATTTGCGATATAACACAGTTATTTCGAAGTCAAAAATAAAGGATATGCTGTGTGTGTTGTTGTAAAACACACCAGTACAAATGAAAGAACTTGGCCTGTGCCATACCACTGCAAGTGTGACAACTCGCCCAATATTGATGGTATTGATAGCGCAAAAGAACTAAATTCATCTCCGGGCATCAGTGTTACTAGGAACACTAGATAATTAGTTGAATTTGCGATATAACACAGTTATTTCGAAGTCTAATATAAAGAATATGCTCTGTGTGTTGTTGTCAAACATACCAGTACAAATGAAAGAGCTTGGGGTGTGCCATAACACTGCAAATATGACAACTCGCCCAATAGTGATGGTATTGATGGCGCAATAGAACTAAATTGACCACCAGGCATCAGTGTTACTAGGAAAACTTGATAATTAGTTGAATTTGCGATATAACACAGTTATTTCGAAGTCTAAAGATAAAGAATATGCTCTGTGACTGTTTTCAAACATACCAGTACAAATGAAAGAACTTGGGGTGCGCCATAACACTGCAAATATGACAACTCGCCCAATAGTGATGGTATTGATGGCGCAATAGAACTAAATTGACCTCCAGGCATCAGTGTTACTAGACAAACTAGATAATTAGTTGAATTTGCGATATAACACAGTTATTTCGAAGTGCTAAGATAAAGAATATGCTCTCTGATTGTTCTCAAACATACCAGTACAAATGTAAGAGCTTGGCCTGTGCGATAACACTGCAAAGGTGACAACTTTCCCAATAGTGGTGGTATTGATAGCGCAATAGAAATAAATTGACCTCCTGGCATCAGTATTACTAGAAAAACTTGATAATTAGATTCATTTGTGATGTAACACAGTTATTTCGAAGTGCAAAGATAAAGAACTTGCTCTGTGATTGTTGTCAAACATACCAGTACAAATGAAAGAGCTTGGGGTGTGCCATAACACTGCAAAGGTGACAACTTGCCCAATAGTGGTGGTATTGATAGCGCAATAGAAATAAATTGACCACCTGGCATCAGTGTTACTAGAAAAACTAGATAATTAGATGCATTTGTGATATAACACAGTTATTTCGAAGTGCAAAGATAAAGAATATGCTCTGTGATTGTTGTCAAACATACCAGTACAAATGAAAGAGCTTGCAATTGGCATCTGCCATAACACTGAAAATGTGACAACTCGCCAAATAGTGATGGTATTGATGGCGCAATAGAACTAAATTGTTACTAGAAAAACCAGATAAATGGTTGAATTTGCCATATAACACAGTTATTTCGAAGTCCAAAGATAAAGAATATGCTCTGTGATTGTTGTCAAACATACCAATACAAATGAAAGAGCTTGGCCTGTGGGATAACACTGAAAATGTGACAACTCGCCCAATAGTGATGGTATTGATGGCGCAATAGAAATAAATTGACCTACAGGCATCAGTGTTACTAGGAAAACTAGATAATTAGTTGAATTTGCGAGATAACACAATTATTTCGAAGTCAAAAATAAAGGATATGCTGTGTGTGTTGTTGTAAAACACACCAGTACAAATGAAAGAACTTGGGGTGTGCCATAACACTGCAAATATGACAACTCGCCCAATAGTGATGGTATTGATGGCGCAATAGAACTAAATTGACCTCCAGGCATCAGTGTTACTAGAAAAACTAGATAATTAGTTGAATTTGCGATATAACACAGTTATTTCGAAGTGCAAAAATAAAGAATATGCTCTCTGATTGTTCTCAAACATACCAGTACAAATGTAAGACCTTGGCCTGTGCGTTAACACTGCAAAGGTGACAACTTGCCCAATAGTGGTGGTATTGATAGCGCAATAGAAAAAATTGAACTCCTGGCATCAGCGTTACTAGAAAAACTTGATAATTAGATTCATTTGTGATATAACACAGTTATTTCGAAGTGCAAAGATAAAGAATATGCTCTGTGATTGTTGTCAAACATAGCAGTACAAATGAAAGAGCTTGGGGTGTGCCATAACACTGCAAAGGTGACAACTTGCCCAATAGTGGTGGTATTGATAGCGCAATAGAAATAAATTGACCACCTGGCATCAGTGTTACTAGAAAAACTAGATAATTAGTTGGATTTGCGATATAACACAGTTATTTCGAAGTCCAAAGATAAAGAATATGCTCTGTGATTGTTGTCAAAGATACCAGCACAAATGAAAGAGCTTGCAATTGGCATCTGCCATAACACTGAAAATGTGACAACTCGCCAAATAGTGATGGTATTGATGGCGCAATAGAACTAAATTGACCTCCAGGCATCAGTGTTACTAGAAAAACCAGATAAATAGTGGAATTTGCGATATAACACAGTTATTTCGAAGTCAAAAATAAAGGATATGCTGTGTGTGTTGTTGTAAAACACACCAGTACAAATGAAAGAACTTGGCCTGTGCCATACCACTGCAAGTGTGACAACTCGCCCAATATTGATGGTATTGATAGCGCAAAAGAACTAAATTCATCTCCGGGCATCAGTGTTACTAGGAACACTAGATAATTAGTTGAATTTGCGATATAACACAGTTATTTCGAAGTCTAATATAAAGAATATGCTCTGTGTGTTGTTGTCAAACATACCAGTACAAATGAAAGAGCTTGGGGTGTGCCATAACACTGCAAATATGACAACTCGCCCAATAGTGATGGTATTGATGGCGCAATAGAACTAAATTGACCACCAGGCATCAGTGTTACTAGGAAAACTTGATAATTAGTTGAATTTGCGATATAACACAGTTATTTCGAAGTCTAAAGATAAAGAATATGCTCTGTGACTGTTTTCAAACATACCAGTACAAATGAAAGAACTTGGGGTGCGCCATAACACTGCAAATATGACAACTCGCCCAATAGTGATGGTATTGATGGCGCAATAGAACTAAATTGACCTCCAGGCATCAGTGTTACTAGACAAACTAGATAATTAGTTGAATTTGCGATATAACACAGTTATTTCGAAGTGCTAAGATAAAGAATATGCTCTCTGATTGTTCTCAAACATACCAGTACAAATGTAAGAGCTTGGCCTGTGCGATAACACTGCAAAGGTGACAACTTTCCCAATAGTGGTGGTATTGATAGCGCAATAGAAATAAATTGACCTCCTGGCATCAGTATTACTAGAAAAACTTGATAATTAGATTCATTTGTGATGTAACACAGTTATTTCGAAGTGCAAAGATAAAGAACATGCTCTGTGATTGTTGTCAAACATACCAGTACAAATGAAAGAGCTTGGGGTGTGCCATAACACTGCAAAGGTGACAACTTGCCCAATAGTGGTGGTATTGATAGCGCAATAGAAATAAATTGACCACCTGGCATCAGTGTTACTAGAAAAACTAGATAATTAGTTGAATTTGCGATATAACACAGTTATTTCGAAGTCCAAAGATAAAGAATATGCTCTGTGATTGTTGTCAAAGATACCAGTACAAATGAAAGAGCTTGCAATTGGCATCTGCCATAACACTGAAAATGTGACAACTCGCCAAATAGTGATGGTATTGATGGCGCAATAGAACTAAATTGACCTCCAGGCATCAGTGTTACTAGAAAAACCAGATAAATAGTGGAATTTGCGATATAACACAGTTATTTCGAAGTCAAAAATAAAGGATATGCTGTGTGTGTTGTTGTAAAACACACCAGTACAAATGAAAGAACTTGGCCTGTGCCATACCACTGCAAGTGTGACAACTCGCCCAATATTGATGGTATTGATAGCGCAAAAGAACTAAATTCATCTCCGGGCATCAGTGTTACTAGGAACACTAGATAATTAGTTGAATTTGCGATATAACACAGTTATTTCGAAGTCTAATATAAAGAATATGCTCTGTGTGTTGTTGTCAAACATACCAGTACAAATGAAAGAGCTTGGGGTGTGCCATAACACTGCAAATATGACAACTCGCCCAATAGTGATGGTATTGATGGCGCAATATAACTAAATTGACCACCAGGCATCAGTGTTACTAGGAAAACTTGATAATTAGTTGAATTTGCGATATAACACAGTTATTTCGAAGTCTAAAGATAAAGAATATGCTCTGTGACTGTTTTCAAACATACCAGTACAAATGAAAGAACTTGGGGTGCGCCATAACACTGCAAATATGACAACTCGCCCAATAGTGATGGTATTGATGGCGCAATAGAACTAAATTGACCTCCAGGCATCAGTGTTACTAGACAAACTAGATAATTAGTTGAATTTGCGATATAACACAGTTATTTCGAAGTGCTAAGATAAAGAATATGCTCTCTGATTGTTCTCAAACATACCAGTACAAATGTAAGAGCTTGGCCTGTGCGATAACACTGCAAAGGTGACAACTTTCCCAATAGTGGTGGTATTGATAGCGCAATAGAAATAAATTGACCTCCTGGCATCAGTATTACTAGAAAAACTTGATAATTAGATTCATTTGTGATGTAACACAGTTATTTCGAAGTGCAAAGATAAAGAACTTGCTCTGTGATTGTTGTCAAACATACCAGTACAAATGAAAGAGCTTGGGGTGTGCCATAACACTGCAAAGGTGACAACTTGCCCAATAGTGGTGGTATTGATAGCGCAATAGAAATAAATTGACCACCTGGCATCAGTGTTACTAGAAAAACTAGATAATTAGATGCATTTGTGATATAACACAGTTATTTCGAAGTGCAAAGATAAAGAATATGCTCTGTGATTGTTGTCAAACATACCAGTACAAATGAAAGAGCTTGCAATTGGCATCTGCCATAACACTGAAAATGTGACAACTCGCCAAATAGTGATGGTATTGATGGCGCAATAGAACTAAATTGTTACTAGAAAAACCAGATAAATGGTTGAATTTGCCATATAACACAGTTATTTCGAAGTCCAAAGATAAAGAATATGCTCTGTGATTGTTGTCAAACATACCAATACAAATGAAAGAGCTTGGCCTGTGGGATAACACTGAAAATGTGACAACTCGCCCAATAGTGATGGTATTGATGGCGCAATAGAAATAAATTGACCTACAGGCATCAGTGTTACTAGGAAAACTAGATAATTAGTTGAATTTGCGAGATAACACAATTATTTCGAAGTCAAAAATAAAGGATATGCTGTGTGTGTTGTTGTAAAACACACCAGTACAAATGAAAGAACTTGGGGTGTGCCATAACACTGCAAATATGACAACTCGCCCAATAGTGATGGTATTGATGGCGCAATAGAACTAAATTGACCTCCAGGCATCAGTGTTACTAGAAAAACTAGATAATTAGTTGAATTTGCGATATAACACAGTTATTTCGAAGTGCAAAAATAAAGAATATGCTCTCTGATTGTTCTCAAACATACCAGTACAAATGTAAGACCTTGGCCTGTGCGTTAACACTGCAAAGGTGACAACTTGCCCAATAGTGGTGGTATTGATAGCGCAATAGAAATAAATTGAACTCCTGGCATCAGCGTTACTAGAAAAACTTGATAATTAGATTCATTTGTGATATAACACAGTTATTTCGAAGTGCAAAGATAAAGAATATGCTCTGTGATTGTTGTCAAACATAGCAGTACAAATGAAAGAGCTTGGGGTGTGCCATAACACTGCAAAGGTGACAACTTGCCCAATAGTGGTGGTATTGATAGCGCAATAGAAATAAATTGACCACCTGGCATCAGTGTTACTAGAAAAACTAGATAATTAGTTGGATTTGCGATATAACACAGTTATTTCGAAGTCCAAAGATAAAGAATATGCTCTGTGATTGTTGTCAAAGATACCAGCACAAATGAAAGAGCTTGCAATTGGCATCTGCCATAACACTGAAAATGTGACAACTCGCCAAATAGTGATGGTATTGATGGCGCAATAGAACTAAATTGACCTCCAGGCATCAGTGTTACTAGAAAAACCAGATAAATAGTGGAATTTGCGATATAACACAGTTATTTCGAAGTCAAAAATAAAGGATATGCTGTGTGTGTTGTTGTAAAACACACCAGTACAAATGAAAGAACTTGGCCTGTGCCATACCACTGCAAGTGTGACAACTCGCCCAATATTGATGGTATTGATAGCGCAAAAGAACTAAATTCATCTCCGGGCATCAGTGTTACTAGGAACACTAGATAATTAGTTGAATTTGCGATATAACACAGTTATTTCGAAGTCTAATATAAAGAATATGCTCTGTGTGTTGTTGTCAAACATACCAGTACAAATGAAAGAGCTTGGGGTGTGCCATAACACTGCAAATATGACAACTCGCCCAATAGTGATGGTATTGATGGCGCAATAGAACTAAATTGACCACCAGGCATCAGTGTTACTAGGAAAACTTGATAATTAGTTGAATTTGCGATATAACACAGTTATTTCGAAGTCTAAAGATAAAGAATATGCTCTGTGACTGTTTTCAAACATACCAGTACAAATGAAAGAACTTGGGGTGCGCCATAACACTGCAAATATGACAACTCGCCCAATAGTGATGGTATTGATGGCGCAATAGAACTAAATTGACCTCCAGGCATCAGTGTTACTAGACAAACTAGATAATTAGTTGAATTTGCGATATAACACAGTTATTTCGAAGTGCTAAGATAAAGAATATGCTCTCTGATTGTTCTCAAACATACCAGTACAAATGTAAGAGCTTGGCCTGTGCGATAACACTGCAAAGGTGACAACTTTCCCAATAGTGGTGGTATTGATAGCGCAATAGAAATAAATTGACCTCCTGGCATCAGTATTACTAGAAAAACTTGATAATTAGATTCATTTGTGATGTAACACAGTTATTTCGAAGTGCAAAGATAAAGAACATGCTCTGTGATTGTTGTCAAACATACCAGTACAAATGAAAGAGCTTGGGGTGTGCCATAACACTGCAAAGGTGACAACTTGCCCAATAGTGGTGGTATTGATAGCGCAATAGAAATAAATTGACCACCTGGCATCAGTGTTACTAGAAAAACTAGATAATTAGATGCATTTGTGATATAACACAGTTATTTCGAAGTGCAAAAATAAAGAATATGCTCTGTGATTGTTGTCAAACATACCAGTACAAATGAAAGAGCTTGGGGTGTGCCATAACACTGCAAAGGTGACAACTCGCCCAATAGTGGTGGTATTGATAGCGCAATAGAAATAAATTGACCACCTGGCATCAGTGTTACTAGAAAAACTAGATAATTAGATGCATTTGTGATATAACACAGTTATTTCGAAGTGCAAAGATAAAGAATATGCTCTGTGATTGTTGTCAAAGATACCAGCACAAATGAAAGAGCTTGCAATTGGCATCTGCCATAACACTGAAAATGTGACAACTCGCCAAATAGGGATGGTATTGATGGCGCAATAGAACTAAATTGACCTCCAGGCATCAGTGTTACTAGAAAAACCAGATAAATAGTGGAATTTGCGATATAACACAGTTATTTCGAAGTCAAAAATAAAGGATATGCTGTGTGTGTTGTTGTAAAACACACCAGTACAAATGAAAGAACTTGGCCTGTGCCATACCACTGCAAGTGTGACAACTCGCCCAATATTGATGGTATTGATAGCGCAAAAGAACTAAATTCATCTCCGGGCATCAGTGTTACTAGGAACACTAGATAATTAGTTGAATTTGCGATATAACACAGTTATTTCGAAGTCTAATATAAAGAATATGCTCTGTGTGTTGTTGTCAAACATACCAGTACAAATGAAAGAGCTTGGGGTGTGCCATAACACTGCAAAGGTGACAACTTGCCCAATAGTGGTGGTATTGATAGCGCAATAGAAATAAATTGACCTCCTGGCATCAGTGTTACTAGAAAAACTTGATAATTAGATTCATTTGTGATATAACACAGTTATTTCGAAGTGCAAAGATAAACAATATGCTCTGTGATTGTTGTCAAACATAGCAGTACAAATGAAAGAGCTTGGGGTGTGCCATAACACTGCAAAGGTGACAACTTGCCCAATAGTGGTGGTATTGATAGCGCAATAGAAATAAATTGACCACCTGGCATCAGTGTTACTAGAAAAACTAGATAATTAGTTGAATTTGCGATATAACACAGTTATTTCGAAGTCCAAAGATAAAGAATATGCTCTGTGATTGTTGTCAAAGATACCAGTACAAATGAAAGAGCTTGCAATTGGCATCTGCCATAACACTGAAAATGTGACAACTCGCCAAATAGTGATGGTATTGATGGCGCAATAGAACTAAATTGACCTCCAGGCATCAGTGTTACTAGAAAAACCAGATAAATAGTGGAATTTGCGATATAACACAGTTATTTCGAAGTCAAAAATAAAGGATATGCTGTGTGTGTTGTTGTAAAACACACCAGTACAAATGAAAGAACTTGGCCTGTGCCATACCACTGCAAGTGTGACAACTCGCCCAATATTGATGGTATTGATAGCGCAAAAGAACTAAATTCATCTCCGGGCATCAGTGTTACTAGGAACACTAGATAATTAGTTGAATTTGCGATATAACACAGTTATTTCGAAGTCTAATATAAAGAATATGCTCTGTGTGTTGTTGTCAAACATACCAGTACAAATGAAAGAGCTTGGGGTGTGCCATAACACTGCAAATATGACAACTCGCCCAATAGTGATGGTATTGATGGCGCAATAGAACTAAATTGACCACCAGGCATCAGTGTTACTAGGAAAACTTGATAATTAGTTGAATTTGCGATATAACACAGTTATTTCGAAGTCTAAAGATAAAGAATATGCTCTGTGACTGTTTTCAAACATACCAGTACAAATGAAAGAACTTGGGGTGCGCCATAACACTGCAAATATGACAACTCGCCCAATAGTGATGGTATTGATGGCGCAATAGAACTAAATTGACCTCCAGGCATCAGTGTTACTAGACAAACTAGATAATTAGTTGAATTTGCGATATAACACAGTTATTTCGAAGTGCTAAGATAAAGAATATGCTCTCTGATTGTTCTCAAACATACCAGTACAAATGTAAGAGCTTGGCCTGTGCGATAACACTGCAAAGGTGACAACTTTCCCAATAGTGGTGGTATTGATAGCGCAATAGAAATAAATTGACCTCCTGGCATCAGTATTACTAGAAAAACTTGATAATTAGATTCATTTGTGATGTAACACAGTTATTTCGAAGTGCAAAGATAAAGAACTTGCTCTGTGATTGTTGTCAAACATACCAGTACAAATGAAAGAGCTTGGGGTGTGCCATAACACTGCAAAGGTGACAACTTGCCCAATAGTGGTGGTATTGATAGCGCAATAGAAATAAATTGACCACCTGGCATCAGTGTTACTAGAAAAACTAGATAATTAGATGCATTTGTGATATAACACAGTTATTTCGAAGTGCAAAGATAAAGAATATGCTCTGTGATTGTTGTCAAACATACCAGTACAAATGAAAGAGCTTGCAATTGGCATCTGCCATAACACTGAAAATGTGACAACTCGCCAAATAGTGATGGTATTGATGGCGCAATAGAACTAAATTGTTACTAGAAAAACCAGATAAATGGTTGAATTTGCCATATAACACAGTTATTTCGAAGTCCAAAGATAAAGAATATGCTCTGTGATTGTTGTCAAACATACCAATACAAATGAAAGAGCTTGGCCTGTGGGATAACACTGAAAATGTGACAACTCGCCCAATAGTGATGGTATTGATGGCGCAATAGAAATAAATTGACCTACAGGCATCAGTGTTACTAGGAAAACTAGATAATTAGTTGAATTTGCGAGATAACACAATTATTTCGAAGTCAAAAATAAAGGATATGCTGTGTGTGTTGTTGTAAAACACACCAGTACAAATGAAAGAACTTGGGGTGTGCCATAACACTGCAAATATGACAACTCGCCCAATAGTGATGGTATTGATGGCGCAATAGAACTAAATTGACCTCCAGGCATCAGTGTTACTAGAAAAACTAGATAATTAGTTGAATTTGCGATATAACACAGTTATTTCGAAGTGCAAAAATAAAGAATATGCTCTCTGATTGTTCTCAAACATACCAGTACAAATGTAAGACCTTGGCCTGTGCGTTAACACTGCAAAGGTGACAACTTGCCCAATAGTGGTGGTATTGATAGCGCAATAGAAATAAATTGAACTCCTGGCATCAGCGTTACTAGAAAAACTTGATAATTAGATTCATTTGTGATATAACACAGTTATTTCGAAGTGCAAAGATAAAGAATATGCTCTGTGATTGTTGTCAAACATAGCAGTACAAATGAAAGAGCTTGGGGTGTGCCATAACACTGCAAAGGTGACAACTTGCCCAATAGTGGTGGTATTGATAGCGCAATAGAAATAAATTGACCACCTGGCATCAGTGTTACTAGAAAAACTAGATAATTAGTTGGATTTGCGATATAACACAGTTATTTCGAAGTCCAAAGATAAAGAATATGCTCTGTGATTGTTGTCAAAGATACCAGCACAAATGAAAGAGCTTGCAATTGGCATCTGCCATAACACTGAAAATGTGACAACTCGCCAAATAGTGATGGTATTGATGGCGCAATAGAACTAAATTGACCTCCAGGCATCAGTGTTACTAGAAAAACCAGATAAATAGTGGAATTTGCGATATAACACAGTTATTTCGAAGTCAAAAATAAAGGATATGCTGTGTGTGTTGTTGTAAAACACACCAGTACAAATGAAAGAACTTGGCCTGTGCCATACCACTGCAAGTGTGACAACTCGCCCAATATTGATGGTATTGATAGCGCAAAAGAACTAAATTCATCTCCGGGCATCAGTGTTACTAGGAACACTAGATAATTAGTTGAATTTGCGATATAACACAGTTATTTCGAAGTCTAATATAAAGAATATGCTCTGTGTGTTGTTGTCAAACATACCAGTACAAATGAAAGAGCTTGGGGTGTGCCATAACACTGCAAATATGACAACTCGCCCAATAGTGATGGTATTGATGGCGCAATAGAACTAAATTGACCACCAGGCATCAGTGTTACTAGGAAAACTTGATAATTAGTTGAATTTGCGATATAACACAGTTATTTCGAAGTCTAAAGATAAAGAATATGCTCTGTGACTGTTTTCAAACATACCAGTACAAATGAAAGAACTTGGGGTGCGCCATAACACTGCAAATATGACAACTCGCCCAATAGTGATGGTATTGATGGCGCAATAGAACTAAATTGACCTCCAGGCATCAGTGTTACTAGACAAACTAGATAATTAGTTGAATTTGCGATATAACACAGTTATTTCGAAGTGCTAAGATAAAGAATATGCTCTCTGATTGTTCTCAAACATACCAGTACAAATGTAAGAGCTTGGCCTGTGCGATAACACTGCAAAGGTGACAACTTTCCCAATAGTGGTGGTATTGATAGCGCAATAGAAATAAATTGACCTCCTGGCATCAGTATTACTAGAAAAACTTGATAATTAGATTCATTTGTGATGTAACACAGTTATTTCGAAGTGCAAAGATAAAGAACATGCTCTGTGATTGTTGTCAAACATACCAGTACAAATGAAAGAGCTTGGGGTGTGCCATAACACTGCAAAGGTGACAACTTGCCCAATAGTGGTGGTATTGATAGCGCAATAGAAATAAATTGACCACCTGGCATCAGTGTTACTAGAAAAACTAGATAATTAGTTGAATTTGCGATATAACACAGTTATTTCGAAGTCCAAAGATAAAGAATATGCTCTGTGATTGTTGTCAAAGATACCAGTACAAATGAAAGAGCTTGCAATTGGCATCTGCCATAACACTGAAAATGTGACAACTCGCCAAATAGTGATGGTATTGATGGCGCAATAGAACTAAATTGACCTCCAGGCATCAGTGTTACTAGAAAAACCAGATAAATAGTGGAATTTGCGATATAACACAGTTATTTCGAAGTCAAAAATAAAGGATATGCTGTGTGTGTTGTTGTAAAACACACCAGTACAAATGAAAGAACTTGGCCTGTGCCATACCACTGCAAGTGTGACAACTCGCCCAATATTGATGGTATTGATAGCGCAAAAGAACTAAATTCATCTCCGGGCATCAGTGTTACTAGGAACACTAGATAATTAGTTGAATTTGCGATATAACACAGTTATTTCGAAGTCTAATATAAAGAATATGCTCTGTGTGTTGTTGTCAAACATACCAGTACAAATGAAAGAGCTTGGGGTGTGCCATAACACTGCAAATATGACAACTCGCCCAATAGTGATGGTATTGATGGCGCAATAGAACTAAATTGACCACCAGGCATCAGTGTTACTAGGAAAACTTGATAATTAGTTGAATTTGCGATATAACACAGTTATTTCGAAGTCTAAAGATAAAGAATATGCTCTGTGACTGTTTTCAAACATACCAGTACAAATGAAAGAACTTGGGGTGCGCCATAACACTGCAAATATGACAACTCGCCCAATAGTGATGGTATTGATGGCGCAATAGAACTAAATTGACCTCCAGGCATCAGTGTTACTAGACAAACTAGATAATTAGTTGAATTTGCGATATAACACAGTTATTTCGAAGTGCTAAGATAAAGAATATGCTCTCTGATTGTTCTCAAACATACCAGTACAAATGTAAGAGCTTGGCCTGTGCGATAACACTGCAAAGGTGACAACTTTCCCAATAGTGGTGGTATTGATAGCGCAATAGAAATAAATTGACCTCCTGGCATCAGTATTACTAGAAAAACTTGATAATTAGATTCATTTGTGATGTAACACAGTTATTTCGAAGTGCAAAGATAAAGAACTTGCTCTGTGATTGTTGTCAAACATACCAGTACAAATGAAAGAGCTTGGGGTGTGCCATAACACTGCAAAGGTGACAACTTGCCCAATAGTGGTGGTATTGATAGCGCAATAGAAATAAATTGACCACCTGGCATCAGTGTTACTAGAAAAACTAGATAATTAGATGCATTTGTGATATAACACAGTTATTTCGAAGTGCAAAGATAAAGAATATGCTCTGTGATTGTTGTCAAACATACCAGTACAAATGAAAGAGCTTGCAATTGGCATCTGCCATAACACTGAAAATGTGACAACTCGCCAAATAGTGATGGTATTGATGGCGCAATAGAACTAAATTGTTACTAGAAAAACCAGATAAATGGTTGAATTTGCCATATAACACAGTTATTTCGAAGTCCAAAGATAAAGAATATGCTCTGTGATTGTTGTCAAACATACCAATACAAATGAAAGAGCTTGGCCTGTGGGATAACACTGAAAATGTGACAACTCGCCCAATAGTGATGGTATTGATGGCGCAATAGAAATAAATTGACCTACAGGCATCAGTGTTACTAGGAAAACTAGATAATTAGTTGAATTTGCGAGATAACACAATTATTTCGAAGTCAAAAATAAAGGATATGCTGTGTGTGTTGTTGTAAAACACACCAGTACAAATGAAAGAACTTGGGGTGTGCCATAACACTGCAAATATGACAACTCGCCCAATAGTGATGGTATTGATGGCGCAATAGAACTAAATTGACCTCCAGGCATCAGTGTTACTAGAAAAACTAGATAATTAGTTGAATTTGCGATATAACACAGTTATTTCGAAGTGCAAAAATAAAGAATATGCTCTCTGATTGTTCTCAAACATACCAGTACAAATGTAAGACCTTGGCCTGTGCGTTAACACTGCAAAGGTGACAACTTGCCCAATAGTGGTGGTATTGATAGCGCAATAGAAATAAATTGAACTCCTGGCATCAGCGTTACTAGAAAAACTTGATAATTAGATTCATTTGTGATATAACACAGTTATTTCGAAGTGCAAAGATAAAGAATATGCTCTGTGATTGTTGTCAAACATAGCAGTACAAATGAAAGAGCTTGGGGTGTGCCATAACACTGCAAAGGTGACAACTTGCCCAATAGTGGTGGTATTGATAGCGCAATAGAAATAAATTGACCACCTGGCATCAGTGTTACTAGAAAAACTAGATAATTAGTTGGATTTGCGATATAACACAGTTATTTCGAAGTCCAAAGATAAAGAATATGCTCTGTGATTGTTGTCAAAGATACCAGCACAAATGAAAGAGCTTGCAATTGGCATCTGCCATAACACTGAAAATGTGACAACTCGCCAAATAGTGATGGTATTGATGGCGCAATAGAACTAAATTGACCTCCAGGCATCAGTGTTACTAGAAAAACCAGATAAATAGTGGAATTTGCGATATAACACAGTTATTTCGAAGTCAAAAATAAAGGATATGCTGTGTGTGTTGTTGTAAAACACACCAGTACAAATGAAAGAACTTGGCCTGTGCCATACCACTGCAGGTGTGACAACTCGCCCAATATTGATGGTATTGATAGCGCAAAAGAACTAAATTCATCTCCGGGCATCAGTGTTACTAGGAACACTAGATAATTAGTTGAATTTGCGATATAACACAGTTATTTCGAAGTCTAATATAAAGAATATGCTCTGTGTGTTGTTGTCAAACATACCAGTACAAATGAAAGAGCTTGGGGTGTGCCATAACACTGCAAATATGACAACTCGCCCAATAGTGATGGTATTGATGGCGCAATAGAACTAAATTGACCACCAGGCATCAGTGTTACTAGGAAAACTTGATAATTAGTTGAATTTGCGATATAACACAGTTATTTCGAAGTCTAAAGATAAAGAATATGCTCTGTGACTGTTTTCAAACATACCAGTACAAATGAAAGAACTTGGGGTGCGCCATAACACTGCAAATATGACAACTCGCCCAATAGTGATGGTATTGATGGCGCAATAGAACTAAATTGACCTCCAGGCATCAGTGTTACTAGACAAACTAGATAATTAGTTGAATTTGCGATATAACACAGTTATTTCGAAGTGCTAAGATAAAGAATATGCTCTCTGATTGTTCTCAAACATACCAGTACAAATGTAAGAGCTTGGCCTGTGCGATAACACTGCAAAGGTGACAACTTTCCCAATAGTGGTGGTATTGATAGCGCAATAGAAATAAATTGACCTCCTGGCATCAGTATTACTAGAAAAACTTGATAATTAGATTCATTTGTGATGTAACACAGTTATTTCGAAGTGCAAAGATAAAGAACATGCTCTGTGATTGTTGTCAAACATACCAGTACAAATGAAAGAGCTTGGGGTGTGCCATAACACTGCAAAGGTGACAACTTGCCCAATAGTGGTGGTATTGATAGCGCAATAGAAATAAATTGACCACCTGGCATCAGTGTTACTAGAAAAACTAGATAATTAGATGCATTTGTGATATAACACAGTTATTTCGAAGTGCAAAAATAAAGAATATGCTCTGTGATTGTTGTCAAACATACCAGTACAAATGAAAGAGCTTGGGGTGTGCCATAACACTGCAAAGGTGACAACTCGCCCAATAGTGGTGGTATTGATAGCGCAATAGAAATAAATTGACCACCTGGCATCAGTGTTACTAGAAAAACTAGATAATTAGATGCATTTGTGATATAACACAGTTATTTCGAAGTGCAAAGATAAAGAATATGCTCTGTGATTGTTGTCAAAGATACCAGCACAAATGAAAGAGCTTGCAATTGGCATCTGCCATAACACTGAAAATGTGACAACTCGCCAAATAGTGATGGTATTGATGGCGCAATAGAACTAAATTGACCTCCAGGCATCAGTGTTACTAGAAAAACCAGATAAATAGTGGAATTTGCGATATAACACAGTTATTTCGAAGTCAAAAATAAAGGATATGCTGTGTGTGTTGTTGTAAAACACACCAGTACAAATGAAAGAACTTGGCCTGTGCCATACCACTGCAAGTGTGACAACTCGCCCAATATTGATGGTATTGATAGCGCAAAAGAACTAAATTCATCTCCGGGCATCAGTGTTACTAGGAACACTAGATAATTAGTTGAATTTGCGATATAACACAGTTATTTCGAAGTCTAATATAAAGAATATGCTCTGTGTGTTGTTGTCAAACATACCAGTACAAATGAAAGAGCTTGGGGTGTGCCATAACACTGCAAATATGACAACTCGCCCAATAGTGATGGTATTGATGGCGCAATAGAACTAAATTGACCACCAGGCATCAGTGTTACTAGGAAAACTTGATAATTAGTTGAATTTGCGATATAACACAGTTATTTCGAAGTCTAAAGATAAAGAATATGCTCTGTGACTGTTTTCAAACATACCAGTACAAATGAAAGAACTTGGGGTGCGCCATAACACTGCAAATATGACAACTCGCCCAATAGTGATGGTATTGATGGCGCAATAGAACTAAATTGACCTCCAGGCATCAGTGTTACTAGACAAACTAGATAATTAGTTGAATTTGCGATATAACACAGTTATTTCGAAGTGCTAAGATAAAGAATATGCTCTCTGATTGTTCTCAAACATACCAGTACAAATGTAAGAGCTTGGCCTGTGCGATAACACTGCAAAGGTGACAACTTTCCCAATAGTGGTGGTATTGATAGCGCAATAGAAATAAATTGACCTCCTGGCATCAGTATTACTAGAAAAACTTGATAATTAGATTCATTTGTGATGTAACACAGTTATTTCGAAGTGCAAAGATAAAGAACATGCTCTGTGATTGTTGTCAAACATACCAGTACAAATGAAAGAGCTTGGGGTGTGCCATAACACTGCAAAGGTGACAACTTGCCCAATAGTGGTGGTATTGATAGCGCAATAGAAATAAATTGACCACCTGGCATCAGTGTTACTAGAAAAACTAGATAATTAGATGCATTTGTGATATAACACAGTTATTTCGAAGTGCAAAAATAAAGAATATGCTCTGTGACTGTTTTCAAACATACCAGTACAAATGAAAGAACTTGGGGTGCTCCATAACACTGCAAATATGACAACTCGCCCAATAGTGATGGTATTGATGGCGCAATAGAACTAAATTGACCTCCAGGCATCAGTGTTACTAGAAAAACTAGATAATTAGTTGAATTTGCGATATAACACAGTTATTTCGAAGTGCTAAGATAAAGAATATGCTCTCTGATTGTTCTCAAACATACCAGTACAAATGTAAGAGCTTGGCCTGTGCGATAACACTGCAAAGGTGACAACTTTCCCAATAGTGGTGGTATTGATAGCGCAATAGAAATAAATTGACCTCCTGGCATCAGTATTACTAGAAAAACTTGATAATTAGATTCATTTGTGATGTAACACAGTTATTTCGAAGTGCAAAGATAAAGAACATGCTCTGTGATTGTTGTCAAACATACCAGTACAAATGAAAGAGCTTGGGGTGTGCCATAACACTGCAAAGGTGACAACTTGCCCAATAGTGGTGGTATTGATAGCGCAATAGAAATAAATTGACCACCTGGCATCAGTGTTACTAGAAAAACTAGATAATTAGATGCATTTGTGATATAACACAGTTATTTCGAAGTGCAAAGATAAAGAATATGCTCTGTGATTGTTGTCAAACATACCAGTACAAATGAAAGAGCTTGCAATTGGCATCTGCCATAACACTGAAAATGTGACAACTCGCCAAATAGTGATGGTATTGATGGCGCAATAGAACTAAATTGTTACTAGAAAAACCAGATAAATGGTTGAATTTGCCATATAACACAGTTATTTCGAAGTCCAAAGATAAAGAATATGCTCTGTGATTGTTGTCAAACATACCAATACAAATGAAAGAGCTTGGCCTGTGGGATAACACTGAAAATGTGACAACTCGCCCAATAGTGATGGTATTGATGGCGCAATAGAAATAAATTGACCTACAGGCATCAGTGTTACTAGGAAAACTAGATAATTAGTTGAATTTGCGAGATAACACAATTATTTCGAAGTCAAAAATAAAGGATATGCTGTGTGTGTTGTTGTAAAACACACCAGTACAAATGAAAGAACTTGGGGTGTGCCATAACACTGCAAATATGACAACTCGCCCAATAGTGATGGTATTGATGGCGCAATAGAACTAAATTGACCTCCAGGCATCAGTGTTACTAGACAAACTAGATAATTAGTTGAATTTGCGATATAACACAGTTATTTCGAAGTGCTAAGATAAAGAATATGCTCTCTGATTGTTCTCAAACATACCAGTACAAATGTAAGAGCTTGGCCTGTGCGATAACACTGCAAAGGTGACAACTTTCCCAATAGTGGTGGTATTGATAGCGCAATAGAAATAAATTGACCTCCTGGCATCAGTATTACTAGAAAAACTTGATAATTAGATTCATTTGTGATGTAACACAGTTATTTCGAAGTGCAAAGATAAAGAACATGCTCTGTGATTGTTGTCAAACATACCAGTACAAATGAAAGAGCTTGGGGTGTGCCATAACACTGCAAAGGTGACAACTTGCCCAATAGTGGTGGTATTGATAGCGCAATAGAAATAAATTGACCACCTGGCATCAGTGTTACTAGAAAAACTAGATAATTAGATGCATTTGTGATATAACACAGTTATTTCGAAGTGCAAAAATAAAGAATATGCTCTGTGACTGTTTTCAAACATACCAGTACAAATGAAAGAACTTGGGGTGCTCCATAACACTGCAAATATGACAACTCGCCCAATAGTGATGGTATTGATGGCGCAATAGAACTAAATTGACCTCCAGGCATCAGTGTTACTAGAAAAACTAGATAATTAGTTGAATTTGCGATATAACACAGTTATTTCGAAGTGCTAAGATAAAGAATATGCTCTCTGATTGTTCTCAAACATACCAGTACAAATGTAAGAGCTTGGCCTGTGCGATAACACTGCAAAGGTGACAACTTTCCCAATAGTGGTGGTATTGATAGCGCAATAGAAATAAATTGACCTCCTGGCATCAGTATTACTAGAAAAACTTGATAATTAGATTCATTTGTGATGTAACACAGTTATTTCGAAGTGCAAAGATAAAGAACATGCTCTGTGATTGTTGTCAAACATACCAGTACAAATGAAAGAGCTTGGGGTGTGCCATAACACTGCAAAGGTGACAACTTGCCCAATAGTGGTGGTATTGATAGCGCAATAGAAATAAATTGACCACCTGGCATCAGTGTTACTAGAAAAACTAGATAATTAGATGCATTTGTGATATAACACAGTTATTTCGAAGTGCAAAGATAAAGAATATGCTCTGTGATTGTTGTCAAACATACCAGTACAAATGAAAGAGCTTGCAATTGGCGTCTGCCATAACACTGAAAATGTGACAACTCGCCAAATAGTGATGGTATTGATGGCGCAATAGAACTAAATTGTTACTAGAAAAACCAGATAAATGGTTGAATTTGCCATATAACACAGTTATTTCGAAGTCCAAAGATAAAGAATATGCTCTGTGATTGTTGTCAAACATACCAATACAAATGAAAGAGCTTGGCCTGTGGGATAACACTGAAAATGTGACAACTCGCCCAATAGTGATGGTATTGATGGCGCAATAGAAATAAATTGACCTACAGGCATCAGTGTTACTAGGAAAACTAGATAATTAGTTGAATTTGCGAGATAACACAATTATTTCGAAGTCAAAAATAAAGGATATGCTGTGTGTGTTGTTGTAAAACACACCAGTACAAATGAAAGAACTTGGGGTGTGCCATAACACTGCAAATATGACAACTCGCCCAATAGTGATGGTATTGATGGCGCAATAGAACTAAATTGACCTCCAGGCATCAGTGTTACTAGAAAAACTAGATAATTAGTTGAATTTGCGATATAACACAGTTATTTCGAAGTGCAAAAATAAAGAATATGCTCTCTGATTGTTCTCAAACATACCAGTACAAATGTAAGGGCTTGGCCTGTGCGTTAACACTGCAAAGGTGACAACTTGCCCAATAGTGGTGGTATTGATAGCGCAATAGAAATAAATTGACCTCCTTGCATCAGTGTTACTAGAAAAACTTGATAATTAGATTCATTTGTGATATAACACAGTTATTTCGAAGTGCAAAGATAAAGAATATGCTCTGTGTGTTGTTGTCAAACATACCAGTACAAATGAAAGAGCTTGGGGTGTGCCATAACACTGCAAACGTGACAACTCGTCCAATAATGATGGTATTGATGGCGCAATATAATTAAATTGATCTCCAGTCATCAGTGTTACTAGAAAAACTAGATAATTAGTTGAATTTGCGATATAACACAGTTATTTCGAAGTCCAAAGATAAAGAATATGCTCTGTGATTGTTGTCAAAGATACCAGTACAAATGAAAGAGCTTGCAATTGGCATCTGCCATAACACTGAAAATGTGACAACTCGCCAAATAGTGATGGTATTGATGGCGCAATAGAACTAAATTGACCTCCAGGCATCAGTGTTACTAGAAAAACCAGATAAATAGTGGAATTTGCGATATAACACAGTTATTTCGAAGTCAAAAATAAAGGATATGCTGTGTGTGTTGTTGTAAAACACACCAGTACAAATGAAAGAACTTGGGGTGTGCCATAACACTGCAAATATGACAACTCGCCCAATAGTGATGGTATTGATGGCGCAATAGAACTAAATTGACCTCCAGGCATCAGTGTTACTAGAAAAACTAGATAATTAGTTGAATTTGCGATATAACACAGTTATTTCGAAGTGCAAAAATAAAGAATATGCTCTCTGATTGTTCTCAAACATACCAGTACAAATGTAAGAGCTTGGCCTGTGCGTTAACACTGCAAAGGTGACAACTTGCCCAATAGTAGTGGTATTGATAGCGCAATAGAAATAAATTGACCTCCTTGCATCAGTGTTACTAGAAAAACTTGATAATTAGATTCATTTGTGATATAACACAGTTATTTCGAAGTGCAAAGATAAAGAATATGCTCTGTGTGTTGTTGTCAAACATACCAGTACAAATGAAAGAGCTTGGGGTGTGCCATAACACTGCAAACGTGACAACTCGTCCAATAATGATGGTATTGATGGCGCAATAGAATTAAATTGATCTCCAGTCATCAGTGTTACTAGAAAAACTAGATAATTAGTTGAATTTGCGATATAACACAGTTATTTCGAAGTCCAAAGATAAAGAATATGCTCTGTGATTGTTGTCAAAGATACCAGTACAAATGAAAGAGCTTGCAATTGGCATCTGCCATAACACTGAAAATGTGACAACTCGCCAAATAGTGATGGTATTGATGGCGCAATAGAACTAAATTGACCTCCAGGCATCAGTGTTACTAGAAAAACCAGATAAATAGTGGAATTTGCGATATAACACAGTTATTTCGAAGTCAAAAATAAAGGATATGCTGTGTGTGTTGTTGTAAAACACACCAGTACAAATGAAAGAACTTGGCCTGTGCCATACCACTGCAAGTGTGACAACTCGCCCAATATTGATGGTATTGATAGCGCAAAAGAACTAAATTCATCTCCGGGCATCAGTGTTACTAGGAAAACTAGATAATTAGTTGAATTTGCGATATAACACAGTTATTTCGAAGTCTAAAGATAAAGAATATGCTCTGTGACTGTTGTCAAACATACCAGTACAAATGAAAGAACTTGGGGTGTGCCATAACACTGCAAATATGACAACTCGCCCAATAGTGATGGTATTGATGGCGCAATAGAACTAAATTGACCTCCAGGCATCAGTGTTACTAGAAAAACTAGATAATTAGTTGAATTTGCGATATAACACAGTTATTTCGAAGTGCAAAGATAAAGAATATGCTCTCTGATTGTTCTCAAACATACCAGTACAAATGTAAGACCTTGGCCTGTGCGTTAACACTGCAAAGGTGACAACTTGCCCAATAGTGGTGGTATTGATAGCGCAATAGAAATAAATTGACCTCCTGGCATCAGTGTTACTAGAAAAACTTGATAATTAGATTCATTTCTGATATAACACAGTTATTTCGAAGTGCAAAGATAAAGAATATGCTCTGTGATTGTTGTCAAACATAGCAGTACAAATGAAAGAGCTTGGGGTGTGCCATAACACTGCAAAGGTGACAACTTGCCCAATAGTGGTGGTATTGATAGCGCAATAGAAATAAATTGACCACCTGGCATCAGTGTTACTAGAAAAACTAGATAATTAGTTGAATTTGCGATATAACACAGTTATTTCGAAGTCCAAAGATAAAGAATATGCTCTGTGATTGTTGTCAAAAATACCAGTACAAATGAAAGAGCTTGCAATTGGCATCTGCCATAACACTGAAAATCTGACAACTCGCCAAATAGTGATGGTATTGATGGCGCAATAGAACTAAATTCACCTCCAGGCATCAGTGTTACTAGAAAAACCAGATAAATAGTGGAATTTGCGATATAACACAGTTATTTCGAAGTCAAAAATAAAGGATATGCTGTGTGTGTTGTTGTAAAACACACCAGTACAAATGAAAGAACTTGGCCTGTGCCATACCACTGCAAGTGTGACAACTCGCCCAATATTGATGGTATTGATAGCGGAAAAGAACTAAATTCATCTCCGGGCATCAGTGTTACAAGGAACACTAGATAATTAGTTGAATTTGCGATATAACACAGTTATTTCGAAGTCTAATATAAAGAATATGCTCTGTGTGTTGTTGTCAAACATACCAGTACAAATGAAAGAGCTTGGGGTGTGCCATAACACTGCAAATATGACAACTCGCCCAATAGTGATGGTATTGATGGCGCAATAGAACTAAATTGACCACCAGGCATCACTGTTACTAGGAAAACTTGATAATTAGTTGAATTTGCGATATAACACAGTTATTTCGAAGTCTAAAGATAAAGAATATGCTCTGTGACTGTTTTCAAACATACTAGTACAAATGAAAGAACTTGGGGTGCGCCATAACACTGCAAATATGACAACTCGCCCAATAGTGATGGTATTGATGGCGCAATAGAACTAAATTGACCTCCAGGCATCAGTGTTACTAGAAAAACTAGATAATTAGATTCATTTGTGATGTAACACAGTTATTTCGAAGTGCAAAGATAAAGAACATGCTCTGTGATTGTTGTCAAACATACCAGTACAAATGAAAGAGCTTGGGGTGTGCCATAACACTGCAAAGGTGACAACTTGCCCAATAGTGGTGGTATTGATAGCGCAATAGAAATAAATTGACCACCTGGCATCAGTGTTACTAGAAAAACTAGATAATTAGATGCATTTGTGATATAACACAGTTATTTCGAAGTGCAAAGATAAAGAATATGCTCTGTGATTGTTGTCAAACATACCAGTACAAATGAAAGAGCTTGGGGTGTCCCATAACACTGCAAACGTGACAACTCGTCCAATAATGATGGTATTGATGGCGCAATAGAATTAAATTGATCTCCAGTCATCAGTGTTACTAGAAAAACTAGATAATTAGTTGAATTTGCGATATAACAGTTTTTTCGAAGTCCAAAGATAAAGAATATGCTCTGTGATTGTTGTCAAAGATACCAGTACAAATGAAAGAGCTTGCAATTGGCCTCTGCCATAACACTGAAAATGTGACAACTCGCCAAATAGTGATGGTATTGATGGCGCAATAGAACTAAATTGACCTCCAGGCATCAGTGTTACTAGAAAAAACAGATAAATGGTTGAATTTGCCATATAACACAGTTATTTCGAAGTCCAAAGATAAAGAATATGCTCTGTGATTGTTGTCAAACATACCAATACAAATGAAAGAGCTTGGCCTGTGCGATATCACTGAAAATGTGACAACTCGCCCAATAGTGATGGTATTGATGGCGCAATAGAACTAAATTGACCACCAGGCATCACTGTTACTAGGAAAACTTGATAATTAGTTGAATTTGCGATATAACACAGTTATTTCGAAGTCTAAAGATAAAGAATATGCTCTGTGACTGTTTTCAAACATACCAGTACAAATGAAAGAACTTGGGGTGCGCCATAACACTGCAAATATGACAACTCGCCCAATAGTGATGGTATTGATGGCGCAATAGAACTAAATTGACCTCCAGGCATCAGTGTTACTAGAAAAACTAGATAATTAGTTGAATTTGCGATATAACACAGTTATTTCGAAGTGCTAAGATAAAGAATATGCTCTCTGATTGTTCTCAAACATACCAGTACAAATGTAAGAGCTTGGCCTGTGCGATAACACTGCAAAGGTGACAACTTTCCCAATAGTGGTGGTATTGATAGCGCAATAGAAATAAATTGACCTCCTGGCATCAGTATTACTAGAAAAACTTGATAATTAGATTCATTTGTGATGTAACACAGTTATTTCGAAGTGCAAAGATAAAGAACATGCTCTGTGATTGTTGTCAAACATACCAGTACAAATGAAAGAGCTTGGGGTGTCCCATAACACTGCAAACGTGACAACTCGTCCAATAATGATGGTATTGAAGGCGCAATAGAATTAAATTGATCTCCAGTCATCAGTGTTACTAGAAAAACTAGATAATTAGTTGAATTTGCGATATAACAGTTTTTTCGAAGTCCAAAGATAAAGAATATGCTCTGTGATTGTTGTCAAAGATACCAGTACAAATGAAAGAGCTTGCAATTGGCCTCTGCCATAACACTGAAAATGTGACAACTCGCCAAATAGTGATGGTATTGATGGCGCAATAGAACTAA
The DNA here is from genome assembly GCA_030867875.1 of Actinernus sp. WN-2022. Taxonomy (NCBI): domain Eukaryota; kingdom Metazoa; phylum Cnidaria; class Anthozoa; order Actiniaria; family Actinernidae; genus Actinernus; species Actinernus sp. WN-2022. Next base: position 573,333 of record JAOWCC010000330.1, read on the forward strand.
ATTGACCTCCAGGCATCAGTGTTACTAGAAAAACCAGATAAATGGTTGAATTTGCCATATAACACAGTTATTTCGAAGTCCAAAGATAAAGAATATGCTCTGTGATTGTTGTCAAACATACCAATACAAATGAAAGAGCTTGGCCTGTGCGATAACACTGAAAATGTGACAACTCGCCCAATAGTGATGGTATTGATGGCGCAATAGAAATAAATTGACCTACAGGCATCAGTGTTACTAGGGAAACTAGATAATTAGTTGAATTTGCGAGATAACACAGTTATTTCGAAGTCAAAAATAAAGGATATGCTGTGTGTGTTGTAGTAAAACACACCAGTACAAATGAAAGAACTTGGCCTGTGCCATACCACTGCAAGTGTGACAACTCGCCCAATATTGATGGTATTGATAGCGCAAAAGAACTAAATTGACCTCCAGGCATCAGTGTTACTAGGAAAACTTGATAATTAGTTGAATTTGCGATATAACACAGTTATTTCGAAGTCTAAAGATAAAGAATATGCTCTGTGACTGTTTTCAAACATACCAGTACAAATGAAAGAGCTTGGGGTGTGCCATAACACTGCAAAGGTGACAACTTGCCCAATAGTGGTGGTATTGATAGCGCAATAGAAATAAATTGACCACCTGGCATCAGTGTTACTAGAAAAACTAGATAATTAGATGCATTTGTGATATAACACAGTTATTTCGAAGTGCAAAAATAAAGAATATGCTCTGTGACTGTTTTCAAACATACCAGTACAAATGAAAGAACTTGGGGTGCTCCATAACACTGCAAATATGACAACTCGCCCAATAGTGATGGTATTGATGGCGCAATAGAACTAAATTGACCTCCAGGCATCAGTGTTACTAGAAAAACTAGATAATTAGTTGAATTTGCGATATAACACAGTTATTTCGAAGTGCTAAGATAAAGAATATGCTCTCTGATTGTTCTCAAACATACCAGTACAAATGTAAGAGCTTGGCCTGTGCGATAACACTGCAAAGGTGACAACTTTCCCAATAGTGGTGGTATTGATAGCGCAATAGAAATAAATTGACCTCCTGGCATCAGTATTACTAGAAAAACTTGATAATTAGATTCATTTGTGATGTAACACAGTTATTTCGAAGTGCAAAGATAAAGAACATGCTCTGTGATTGTTGTCAAACATACCAGTACAAATGAAAGAGCTTGGGGTGTGCCATAACACTGCAAAGGTGACAACTTGCCCAATAGTGGTGGTATTGATAGCGCAATAGAAATAAATTGACCACCTGGCATCAGTGTTACTAGAAAAACTAGATAATTAGATGCATTTGTGATATAACACAGTTATTTCGAAGTGCAAAGATAAAGAATATGCTCTGTGATTGTTGTCAAACATACCAGTACAAATGAAAGAGCTTGCAATTGGCATCTGCCATAACACTGAAAATGTGACAACTCGCCAAATAGTGATGGTATTGATGGCGCAATAGAACTAAATTGTTACTAGAAAAACCAGATAAATGGTTGAATTTGCCATATAACACAGTTATTTCGAAGTCCAAAGATAAAGAATATGCTCTGTGATTGTTGTCAAACATACCAATACAAATGAAAGAGCTTGGCCTGTGGGATAACACTGAAAATGTGACAACTCGCCCAATAGTGATGGTATTGATGGCGCAATAGAAATAAATTGACCTACAGGCATCAGTGTTACTAGGAAAACTAGATAATTAGTTGAATTTGCGAGATAACACAATTATTTCGAAGTCAAAAATAAAGGATATGCTGTGTGTGTTGTTGTAAAACACACCAGTACAAATGAAAGAACTTGGGGTGTGCCATAACACTGCAAATATGACAACTCGCCCAATAGTGATGGTATTGATGGCGCAATAGAACTAAATTGACCTCCAGGCATCAGTGTTACTAGAAAAACTAGATAATTAGTTGAATTTGCGATATAACACAGTTATTTCGAAGTGCAAAAATAAAGAATATGCTCTCTGATTGTTCTCAAACATACCAGTACAAATGTAAGGGCTTGGCCTGTGCGTTAACACTGCAAAGGTGACAACTTGCCCAATAGTGGTGGTATTGATAGCGCAATAGAAATAAATTGACCTCCTTGCATCAGTGTTACTAGAAAAACTTGATAATTAGATTCATTTGTGATATAACACAGTTATTTCGAAGTGCAAAGATAAAGAATATGCTCTGTGTGTTGTTGTCAAACATACCAGTACAAATGAAAGAGCTTGGGGTGTGCCATAACACTGCAAACGTGACAACTCGTCCAATAATGATGGTATTGATGGCGCAATATAATTAAATTGATCTCCAGTCATCAGTGTTACTAGAAAAACTAGATAATTAGTTGAATTTGCGATATAACACAGTTATTTCGAAGTCCAAAGATAAAGAATATGCTCTGTGATTGTTGTCAAAGATACCAGTACAAATGAAAGAGCTTGCAATTGGCATCTGCCATAACACTGAAAATGTGACAACTCGCCAAATAGTGATGGTATTGATGGCGCAATAGAACTAAATTGACCTCCAGGCATCAGTGTTACTAGAAAAACCAGATAAATAGTGGAATTTGCGATATAACACAGTTATTTCGAAGTCAAAAATAAAGGATATGCTGTGTGTGTTGTTGTAAAACACACCAGTACAAATGAAAGAACTTGGGGTGTGCCATAACACTGCAAATATGACAACTCGCCCAATAGTGATGGTATTGATGGCGCAATAGAACTAAATTGACCTCCAGGCATCAGTGTTACTAGAAAAACTAGATAATTAGTTGAATTTGCGATATAACACAGTTATTTCGAAGTGCAAAAATAAAGAATATGCTCTCTGATTGTTCTCAAACATACCAGTACAAATGTAAGAGCTTGGCCTGTGCGTTAACACTGCAAAGGTGACAACTTGCCCAATAGTGGTGGTATTGATAGCGCAATAGAAATAAATTGACCTCCTTGCATCAGTGTTACTAGAAAAACTTGATAATTAGATTCATTTGTGATATAACACAGTTATTTCGAAGTGCAAAGATAAAGAATATGCTCTGTGTGTTGTTGTCAAACATACCAGTACAAATGAAAGAGCTTGGGGTGTGCCATAACACTGCAAACGTGACAACTCGTCCAATAATGATGGTATTGATGGCGCAATAGAATTAAATTGATCTCCAGTCATCAGTGTTACTAGAAAAACTAGATAATTAGTTGAATTTGCGATATAACACAGTTATTTCGAAGTCCAAAGATAAAGAATATGCTCTGTGATTGTTGTCAAAGATACCAGTACAAATGAAAGAGCTTGCAATTGGCATCTGCCATAACACTGAAAATGTGACAACTCGCCAAATAGTGATGGTATTGATGGCGCAATAGAACTAAATTGACCTCCAGGCATCAGTGTTACTAGAAAAACCAGATAAATAGTGGAATTTGCGATATAACACAGTTATTTCGAAGTCAAAAATAAAGGATATGCTGTGTGTGTTGTTGTAAAACACACCAGTACAAATGAAAGAACTTGGCCTGTGCCATACCACTGCAAGTGTGACAACTCGCCCAATATTGATGGTATTGATAGCGCAAAAGAACTAAATTCATCTCCGGGCATCAGTGTTACTAGGAAAACTAGATAATTAGTTGAATTTGCGATATAACACAGTTATTTCGAAGTCTAAAGATAAAGAATATGCTCTGTGACTGTTGTCAAACATACCAGTACAAATGAAAGAACTTGGGGTGTGCCATAACACTGCAAATATGACAACTCGCCCAATAGTGATGGTATTGATGGCGCAATAGAACTAAATTGACCTCCAGGCATCAGTGTTACTAGAAAAACTAGATAATTAGTTGAATTTGCGATATAACACAGTTATTTCGAAGTGCAAAGATAAAGAATATGCTCTCTGATTGTTCTCAAACATACCAGTACAAATGTAAGACCTTGGCCTGTGCGTTAACACTGCAAAGGTGACAACTTGCCCAATAGTGGTGGTATTGATAGCGCAATAGAAATAAATTGACCTCCTGGCATCAGTGTTACTAGAAAAACTTGATAATTAGATTCATTTCTGATATAACACAGTTATTTCGAAGTGCAAAGATAAAGAATATGCTCTGTGATTGTTGTCAAACATAGCAGTACAAATGAAAGAGCTTGGGGTGTGCCATAACACTGCAAAGGTGACAACTTGCCCAATAGTGGTGGTATTGATAGCGCAATAGAAATAAATTGACCACCTGGCATCAGTGTTACTAGAAAAACTAGATAATTAGTTGAATTTGCGATATAACACAGTTATTTCGAAGTCCAAAGATAAAGAATATGCTCTGTGATTGTTGTCAAAGATACCAGTACAAATGAAAGAGCTTGCAATTGGCATCTGCCATAACACTGAAAATCTGACAACTCGCCAAATAGTGATGGTATTGATGGCGCAATAGAACTAAATTCACCTCCAGGCATCAGTGTTACTAGAAAAACCAGATAAATAGTGGAATTTGCGATATAACACAGTTATTTCGAAGTCAAAAATAAAGGATATGCTGTGTGTGTTGTTGTAAAACACACCAGTACAAATGAAAGAACTTGGCCTGTGCCATACCACTGCAAGTGTGACAACTCGCCCAATATTGATGGTATTGATAGCGGAAAAGAACTAAATTCATCTCCGGGCATCAGTGTTACAAGGAACACCAGATAATTAGTTGAATTTGCGATATAACACAGTTATCTCGAAGTCTAATATAAAGAATATGCTCTGTGTGTTGTTGTCAAACATACCAGTACAAATGAAAGAGCTTGGGGTGTGCCATAACACTGCAAATATGACAACTCGCCCAATAGTGATGGTATTGATGGCGCAATAGAACTAAATTGACCACCAGGCATCACTGTTACTAGGAAAACTTGATAATTAGTTGAATTTGCGATATAACACAGTTATTTCGAAGTCTAAAGATAAAGAATATGCTCTGTGACTGTTTTCAAACATACCAGTACAAATGAAAGAACTTGGGGTGCGCCATAACACTGCAAATATGACAACTCGCCCAATAGTGATGGTATTGATGGCGCAATAGAACTAAATTGACCTCCAGGCATCAGTGTTACTAGAAAAACTAGATAATAAGTTGAATTTGCGATATAACACAGTTATTTCGAAGTGCTAAGATAAAGAATATGCTCTCTGATTGTTCTCAAACATACCAGTACAAATGTAAGAGCTTGGCCTGTGCGATAAACTGCAAAGGTGACAACTTTCCCAATAGCGGTGGTATTGATAGCGCAATAGAAATAAATTGACCTCCTGGCATCAGTATTACTAGAAAAACTTGATAATTAGATTCATTTGTGATGTAACACAGTTATTTCGAAGTGCAAAGATAAAGAACATGCTCTGTGATTGTTGTCAAACATACCAGTACAAATGAAAGAGCTTGGGGTGTGCCATAACACTGCAAAGGTGACAACTTGCCCAATAGTGGTGGTATTGATAGCGCAATAGAAATAAATTGACCACCTGGCATCAGTGTTACTAGAAAAACTAGATAATTAGATGCATTTGTGATATAACACAGTTATTTCGAAGTGCAAAGATAAAGAATATGCTCTGTGATTGTTGTCAAACATACCAGTACAAATGAAAGAGCTTGGGGTGTCCCATAACACTGCAAACGTGACAACTCGTCCAATAATGATGGTATTGATGGCGCAATAGAATTAAATTGATCTCCAGTCATCAGTGTTACTAGAAAAACTAGATAATTAGTTGAATTTGCGATATAACAGTTTTTTCGAAGTCCAAAGATAAAGAATATGCTCTGTGATTGTTGTCAAAGATACCAGTACAAATGAAAGAGCTTGCAATTGGCCTCTGCCATAACACTGAAAATGTGACAACTCGCCAAATAGTGATGGTATTGATGGCGCAATAGAACTAAATTGACCTCCAGGCATCAGTGTTACTAGAAAAAACAGATAAATGGTTGAATTTGCCATATAACACAGTTATTTCGAAGTCCAAAGATAAAGAATATGCTCTGTGATTGTTGTCAAACATACCAATACAAATGAAAGAGCTTGGCCTGTGCGATATCACTGAAAATGTGACAACTCGCCCAATAGTGATGGTATTGATGGCGCAATAGAACTAAATTGACCACCAGGCATCACTGTTACTAGGAAAACTTGATAATTAGTTGAATTTGCGATATAACACAGTTATTTCGAAGTCTAAAGATAAAGAATATGCTCTGTGACTGTTTTCAAACATACCAGTACAAATGAAAGAACTTGGGGTGCGCCATAACACTGCAAATATGACAACTCGCCCAATAGTGATGGTATTGATGGCGCAATAGAACTAAATTGACCTCCAGGCGTCAGTGTTACTAGAAAAACTAGATAATTAGTTGAATTTGCGATATAACACAGTTATTTCGAAGTGCTAAGATAAAGAATATGCTCTCTGATTGTTCTCAAACATACCAGTACAAATGTAAGAGCTTGGCCTGTGCGATAACACTGCAAAGGTGACAACTTTCCCAATAGTGGTGGTATTGATAGCGCAATAGAAATAAATTGACCTCCTGGCATCAGTATTACTAGAAAAACTTGATAATTAGATTCATTTGTGATGTAACACAGTTATTTCGAAGTGCAAAGATAAAGAACATGCTCTGTGATTGTTGTCAAACATACCAGTACAAATGAAAGAGCTTGGGGTGTGCCATAACACTGCAAAGGTGACAACTTGCCCAATAGTGGTGGTATTGATAGCGCAATAGAAATAAATTGACCACCTGGCATCAGTGTTACTAGAAAAACTAGATAATTAGATGCATTTGTGATATAACACAGTTATTTCGAAGTGCAAAGATAAAGAATATGCTCTGTGATTGTTGTCAAACATACCAGTACAAATGAAAGAGCTTGGGGTGTCCCATAACACTGCAAACGTGACAACTCGTCCAATAATGATGGTATTGAAGGCGCAATAGAATTAAATTGATCTCCAGTCATCAGTGTTACTAGGAAAACTAGATAATTAGTTGAATTTGCGATATAACAGTTTTTTCGAAGTCCAAAGATAAAGAATATGCTCTGTGATTGTTGTCAAAGATACCAGTACAAATGAAAGAGCTTGCAATTGGCCTCTGCCATAACACTGAAAATGTGACAACTCGCCAAATAGTGATGGTATTGATGGCGCAATAGAACTAAATTGACCTCCAGGCATCAGTGTTACTAGAAAAACCAGATAAATGGTTGAATTTGCCATATAACACAGTTATTTCGAAGTCCAAAGATAAAGAATATGCTCTGTGATTGTTGTCAAACATACCAATACAAATGAAAGAGCTTGGCCTGTGCGATAACACTGAAAATGTGACAACTCGCCCAATAGTGATGGTATTGATGGCGCAATAGAAATAAATTGACCTACAGGCATCAGTGTTACTAGGGAAACTAGATAATTAGTTGAATTTGCGAGATAACACAGTTATTTCGAAGTCAAAAATAAAGGATATGCTGTGTGTGTTGTAGTAAAACACACCAGTACAAATGAAAGAACTTGGCCTGTGCCATACCACTGCAAGTGTGACAACTCGCCCAATATTGATGGTATTGATAGCGCAAAAGAACTAAATTGACCTCCAGGCATCAGTGTTACTAGGAAAACTTGATAATTAGTTGAATTTGCGATATAACACAGTTATTTCGAAGTCTAAAGATAAAGAATATGCTCTGTGACTGTTTTCAAACATACCAGTACAAATGAAAGAACTTGGGGTGCGCCATAACACTGCAAATATGACAACTCGCCCAATAGTGATGGTATTGATGGCGCAATAGAACTAAATTGACCTCCAGGCATCAGTGTTACTAGAAAAACTAGATAATTAGTTGAATTTGCGATATAACACAGTTATTTCGAAGTGCTAAGATAAAGAATATGCTCTCTGATTGTTCTCAAACATACCAGTACAAATGTAAGAGCTTGGCCTGTGCGATAACACTGCAAAGGTGACAACTTTCCCAATAGTGGTGGTATTGATAGCGCAATAGAAATAAATTGACCTCCTGGCATCAGTATTACTAGAAAAACTTGATAATTAGATTCATTTGTGATGTAACACAGTTATTTCGAAGTGCAAAGATAAAGAACATGCTCTGTGATTGTTGTCAAACATACCAGTACAAATGAAAGAGCTTGGGGTGTGCCATAACACTGCAAAGGTGACAACTTGCCCAATAGTGGTGGTATTGATAGCGCAATAGAAATAAATTGACCACCTGGCATCAGTGTTACTAGAAAAACTAGATAATTAGATGCATTTGTGATATAACACAGTTATTTCGAAGGGCAAAGATAAAGAATATGCTCTGTGATTGTTGTCAAACATACCAGTACAAATGAAAGAGCTTGCAATTGGCATCTGCCATAACACTGAAAATGTGACAACTCGCCAAATAGTGATGGTATTGATGGCGCAATAGAACTAAATTGTTACTAGAAAAACCAGATAAATGGTTGAATTTGCCATATAACACAGTTATTTCGAAGTCCAAAGATAAAGAATATGCTCTGTGATTGTTGTCAAACATACCAATACAAATGAAAGAGCTTGGCCTGTGGGATAACACTGAAAATGTGACAACTCGCCCAATAGTGATGGTATTGATGGCGCAATAGAAATAAATTGACCTACAGGCATCAGTGTTACTAGGAAAACTAGATAATTAGTTGAATTTGGGAGATAACACAATTATTTCGAAGTCAAAAATAAAGGATATGCTGTGTGTGTTGTTGTAAAACACACCAGTACAAATGAAAGAACTTGGGGTGTGCCATAACACTGCAAATATGACAACTCGCCCAATAGTGATGGTATTGATGGCGCAATAGAACTAAATTGACCTCCAGGCATCAGTGTTACTAGAAAAACTAGATAATTAGTTGAATTTGCGATATAACACAGTTATTTCGAAGTGCTAAGATAAAGAATATGCTCTCTGATTGTTCTCAAACATACCAGTACAAATGTAAGAGCTTGGCCTGTGCGATAACACTGCAAAGGTGACAACTTTCCCAATAGTGGTGGTATTGATAGCGCAATAGAAATAAATTGACCTCCTGGCATCAGTATTACTAGAAAAACTTGATAATTAGATTCATTTGTGATGTAACACAGTTATTTCGAAGTGCAAAGATAAAGAACATGCTCTGTGATTGTTGTCAAACATACCAGTACAAATGAAAGAGCTTGGGGTGTGCCATAACACTGCAAAGGTGACAACTTGCCCAATAGTGGTGGTATTGATAGCGCAATAGAAATAAATTGACCACCTGGCATCAGTGTTACTAGAAAAACTAGATAATTAGATGCATTTGTGATATAACACAGTTATTTCGAAGTGCAAAGATAAAGAATATGCTCTGTGATTGTTGTCAAACATACCAGTACAAATGAAAGAGCTTGGGGTGTCCCATAACACTGCAAACGTGACAACTCGTCCAATAATGATGGTATTGAAGGCGCAATAGAATTAAATTGATCTCCAGTCATCAGTGTTACTAGGAAAACTAGATAATTAGTTGAATTTGCGATATAACAGTTTTTTCGAAGTCCAAAGATAAAGAATATGCTCTGTGATTGTTGTCAAAGATACCAGTACAAATGAAAGAGCTTGCAATTGGCCTCTGCCATAACACTGAAAATGTGACAACTCGCCAAATAGTGATGGTATTGATGGCGCAATAGAACTAAATTGACCTCCAGGCATCAGTGTTACTAGAAAAACCAGATAAATGGTTGAATTTGCCATATAACACAGTTATTTCGAAGTCCAAAGATAAAGAATATGCTCTGTGATTGTTGTCAAACATACCAATACAAATGAAAGAGCTTGGCCTGTGCGATAACACTGAAAATGTGACAACTCGCCCAATAGTGATGGTATTGATGGCGCAATAGAAATAAATTGACCTACAGGCATCAGTGTTACTAGGGAAACTAGATAATTAGTTGAATTTGCGAGATAACACAGTTATTTCGAAGTCAAAAATAAAGGATATGCTGTGTGTGTTGTAGTAAAACACACCAGTACAAATGAAAGAACTTGGCCTGTGCCATACCACTGCAAGTGTGACAACTCGCCCAATATTGATGGTATTGATAGCGCAAAAGAACTAAATTGACCTCCAGGCATCAGTGTTACTAGGAAAACTTGATAATTAGTTGAATTTGCGATATAACACAGTTATTTCGAAGTCTAAAGATAAAGAATATGCTCTGTGACTGTTTTCAAACATACCAGTACAAATGAAAGAACTTGGGGTGCGCCATAACACTGCAAATATGACAACTCGCCCAATAGTGATGGTATTGATGGCGCAATAGAACTAAATTGACCTCCAGGCATCAGTGTTACTAGAAAAACTAGATAATTAGTTGAATTTGCGATATAACACAGTTATTTCGAAGTGCTAAGATAAAGAATATGCTCTCTGATTGTTCTCAAACATACCAGTACAAATGTAAGAGCTTGGCCTGTGCGATAACACTGCAAAGGTGACAACTTTCCCAATAGTGGTGGTATTGATAGCGCAATAGAAATAAATTGACCTCCTGGCATCAGTATTACTAGAAAAACTTGATAATTAGATTCATTTGTGATGTAACACAGTTATTTCGAAGTGCAAAGATAAAGAACATGCTCTGTGATTGTTGTCAAACATACCAGTACAAATGAAAGAGCTTGGGGTGTGCCATAACACTGCAAAGGTGACAACTTGCCCAATAGTGGTGGTATTGATAGCGCAATAGAAATAAATTGACCACCTGGCATCAGTGTTACTAGAAAAACTAGATAATTAGATGCATTTGTGATATAACACAGTTATTTCGAAGGGCAAAGATAAAGAATATGCTCTGTGATTGTTGTCAAACATACCAGTACAAATGAAAGAGCTTGCAATTGGCATCTGCCATAACACTGAAAATGTGACAACTCGCCAAATAGTGATGGTATTGATGGCGCAATAGAACTAAATTGTTACTAGAAAAACCAGATAAATGGTTGAATTTGCCATATAACACAGTTATTTCGAAGTCCAAAGATAAAGAATATGCTCTGTGATTGTTGTCAAACATACCAATACAAATGAAAGAGCTTGGCCTGTGGGATAACACTGAAAATGTGACAACTCGCCCAATAGTGATGGTATTGATGGCGCAATAGAAATAAATTGACCTACAGGCATCAGTGTTACTAGGAAAACTAGATAATTAGTTGAATTTGGGAGATAACACAATTATTTCGAAGTCAAAAATAAAGGATATGCTGTGTGTGTTGTTGTAAAACACACCAGTACAAATGAAAGAACTTGGGGTGTGCCATAACACTGCAAATATGACAACTCGCCCAATAGTGATGGTATTGATGGCGCAATAGAACTAAATTGACCTCCAGGCATCAGTGTTACTAGAAAAACTAGATAATTAGTTGAATTTGCGATATAACACAGTTATTTCGAAGTGCAAAAATAAAGAATATGCTCTCTGATTGTTCTCAAACATACCAGTACAAATGTAAGACCTTGGCCTGTGCGTTAACACTGCAAAGGTGACAACTTGCCCAATAGTGGTGGTATTGATAGCGCAATAGAAATAAATTGACCTCCTGGCATCAGTGTTACTAGAGAAACTTGATAATTAGATTCATTTGTGATATAACACAGTTATTTCGAAGTGCAAAGATAAAGAATATGCTCTGTGATTGTTGTCAAACATAGCAGTACAAATGAAAGAGCTTGGGGTGTGCCATAACACTGCAAAGGTGACAACTTGCCCAATAGTGGTGGTATTGATAGCGCAATAGAAATAAATTGACCACCTGGCATCAGTGTTACTAGAAAAACTAGATAACTAGTTGAATTTGCGATATAACACAGTTATTTCGAAGTCCAAAGATAAAGAATATGCTCTGTGATTGTTGTCAAAGATACCAGTACAAATGAAAGAGCTTGCAATTGGCATCTGCCATAACACTGAAAATGTGACAACTCGCCAAATAGTGATGGTATTGATGGCGCAATAGAACTAAATTGACCTCCAGGCATCAGTGTTACTAGAAAAACCAGATAAATAGTGGAATTTGCGATATAACACAGTTATTTCGAAGTCAAAAATAAAGGATATGCTGTGTGTGTTGTTGTAAAACACACCAGTACAAATGAAAGAACTTGGCCTGTGCCATACCACTGCAAGTGTGACAACTCGCCCAATATTGATGGTATTGATAGCGCAAAAGAACTAAATTCATCTCCGGGCATCAGTGTTACTAGGAACACTAGATAATTAGTTGAATTTGCGATATAACACAGTTATTTCGAAGTCTAATATAAAGAATATGCTCTGTGTGTTGTTGTCAAACATACCAGTACAAATGAAAGAGCTTGGGGTGTGCCATAACACTGCAAATATGACAACTCGCCCAATAGTGATGGTATTGATGGCGCAATAGAACTAAATTGACCACCAGGCATCAGTGTTACTAGGAAAACTTGATAATTAGTTGAATTTGCGATATAACACAGTTATTTCGAAGTCTAAAGATAAAGAATATGCTCTGTGACTGTTTTCAAACATACCAGTACAAATGAAAGAACTTGGGGTGCGCCATAACACTGCAAATATGACAACTCGCCCAATAGTGATGGTATTGATGGCGCAATAGAACTAAATTGACCTCCAGGCATCAGTGTTACTAGAAAAACTAGATAATTAGTTGAATTTGCGATATAACACGGTTATTTCGAAGTGCAAAGATAAAGAATATGCTCTGTGATTGTTGTCAAACATACCAGTACAAATGAAAGAGCTTGCAATTGGCATCTGCCATAACACTGAAAATGTGACAACTCGCCAAATAGTGATGGTATTGATGGCGCAATAGAACTAAATTGTTACTAGAAAAACCAGATAAATGGTTGAATTTGCCATATAACACAGTTATTTCGAAGTCCAAAGATAAAGAATATGCTCTGTGATTGTTGTCAAACATACCAATACAAATGAAAGAGCTTGGCCTGTGGGATAACACTGAAAATGTGACAACTCGCCCAATAGTGATGGTATTGATGGCGCAATAGAAATAAATTGACCTACAGGCATCAGTGTTACTAGGAAAACTAGATAATTAGTTGAATTTGCGAGATAACACAATTATTTCGAAGTCAAAAATAAAGGATATGCTGTGTGTGTTGTTGTAAAACACACCAGTACAAATGAAAGAACTTGGGGTGTGCCATAACACTGCAAATATGACAACTCGCCCAATAGTGATGGTATTGATGGCGCAATAGAACTAAATTGACCTCCAGGCATCAGTGTTACTAGAAAAACTAGATAATTAGTTGAATTTGCGATATAACACAGTTATTTCGAAGTGCAAAAATAAAGAATATGCTCTCTGATTGTTCTCAAACATACCAGTACAAATGTAAGAGCTTGGCCTGTGCGTTAACACTGCCAAGGTGACAACTTGCCCAATAGTGGTGGTATTGATAGCGCAATAGAAATAAATTGACCTCCTGGCATCAGTGTTACTAGAAAAACTTGATAATTAGATTCATTTGTGATATAACACAGTTATTTCGAAGTGCAAAGATAAAGAATATGCTCTGTGATTGTTGTCAAACATAGCAGTACAAATGAAAGAGCTTGGGGTGTGCCATAACACTGCAAAGGTGACAACTTGCCCAATAGTGGTGGTATTGATAGCGCAATAGAAATAAATTGACCACCTGGCATCAGTGTTACTAGAAAAACTAGATAATTAGTTGAATTTGCGATATAACACAGTTATTTCGAAGTCCAAAGATAAAGAATATGCTCTGTGATTGTTGTCAAAGATACCAGTACAAATGAAAGAGCTTGCAATTGGCATCTGCCATAACATTGAAAATGTGACAACTCGCCAAATAGTGATGGTATTGATGGCGCAATAGAACTAAATTGACCTCCAGGCATCAGTGTTACTAGAAAAACCAGATAAATAGTGGAATTTGCGATATAACACAGTTATTTCGAAGTCAAAAATAAAGGATATGCTGTGTGTGTTGTTGTAAAACACACCAGTACAAATGAAAGAACTTGGCCTGTGCCATACCACTGCAAGTGTGACAACTCGCCCAATATTGATAGTATTGATAGCGCAAAAGAACTAAATTCATCTCCGGGCATCAGTGTTACAAGGAACACTAGATAATTAGTTGAATTTGCGATATAACACAGTTATTTCGAAGTCTAATATAAAGAATATGCTCTGTGTGTTGTTGTCAAACATACCAGTACAAATGAAAGAGCTTGGGGTGTGCCATAACACTGCAAATATGACAACTCGCCCAATAGTGATGGTATTGATGGCGCAATAGAACTAAATTGACCACCAGGCATCAGTGTTACTAGGAAAACTTGATAATTAGTTGAATTTGCGATATAACACAGTTATTTCGAAGTGCTAAGATAAAGAATATGCTCTCTGATTGTTCTCAAACATACCAGTACAAATGTAAGAGCTTGGCCTGTGCGATAACACTGCAAAGGTGACAACTTTCCCAATAGTGGTGGTATTGATAGCGCAATAGAAATAAATTGACCTCCTGGCATCAGTATTACTAGAAAAACTTGATAATTAGATTCATTTGTGATGTAACACAGTTATTTCGAAGTGCAAAGATAAAGAACATGCTCTGTGATTGTTGTCAAACATACCAGTACAAATGAAAGAGCTTGGGGTGTGCCATAACACTGCAAAGGTGACAACTTGCCCAATAGTGGTGGTATTGATAGCGCAATAGAAATAAATTGACCACCTGGCATCAGTGTTACTAGAAAAACCAGATAAATAGTTGAATTTGCGATATAACACAGTTATTTCGAAGTCCAAAGATAAAGAATATGCTCTGTGATTGTTGTCAAACATACCAGTACAAATGAAAGAGCTTGGGGTGTCCCATAACACTGCAAACGTGACAACTCGTCCAATAATGATGGTATTGATGGCGCAATAGAATTAAATTGATCTCCAGTCATCAGTGTTACTAGAAAAACTAGATAATTAGTTGAATTTGCGATATAACAGTTTTTTCGAAGTCCAAAGATAAAGAATATGCTCTGTGATTGTTGTCAAAGATACCAGTACAAATGAAAGAGCTTGCAATTGGCCTCTGCCATAACACTGAAAATGTGACAACTCGCCAAATAGTGATGGTATTGATGGCGCAATAGAACTAAATTGACCTCCAGGCATCAGTGTTACTAGAAAAACCAGATAAATGGTTGAATTTGCCATATAACACAGTTATTTCGAAGTCCAAAGATAAAGAATATGCTCTGTGATTGTTGTCAAACATACCAATACAAATGAAAGAGCTTGGCCAGTGCGATAACACTGAAAATGTGACAACTCGCCCAATAGTGATGGTATTGATGGCGCAATAGAAATAAATTGACCTACAGGCATCAGTGTTACTAGGAAAACTAGATAATTAGTTGAATTTGCGAGATAACACAGTTATTTCGAAGTCAAAAATATAGGATATGCTGTGTGTGTTGTTGTAAAACACACCAGTACAAATGAAAGAACTTGGCCTGTGCCATACCACTGCAAGTGTGACAACTCGCCCAATATTGATGGTATTGATAGCGCAAAAGAACTAAATTGACCTCCGGGCATCAGTGTTACTAGAAAAACTAGATAATTAGTTGAATTTGCGATATAACAGTTTTTTCGAAGTCCAAAGATAAAGAATATGCTCTGTGATTGTTGTCAAAGATACCAGTACAAATGAAAGAGCTTGCAATTGGCCTCTGTCATAACACTGAAAATGTGACAACTCGCCAAATAGTGATGGTATTGATGGCGCAATAGAAGTAAATTGACCTCCAGGCATCAGTGTTACTAGAAAAACCAGATAAATGGTTGAATTTGCCATATAACACAGTTATTTCGAAGTCCAAAGATAAAGAATATGCTCTGTGATTGTTGTCAAACATACCAATACAAATGAAAGAGCTTGGCCTGTGGGATAACACTGAAAATGTGACAACTCGCCCAAATATTGATGGTATTGATGGCGCAATAGAAATAAATTGACCTACAGGCATCAGTGTTACTAGGAAAACTAGATAATTAGTTGAATTTGCGAGATAACACAATTATTTCGAAGTCAAAAATAAAGGATATGCTGTGTGTGTTGTTGTAAAACACACCAGTACAAATGAAAGAACTTGGGGTGTGCCATAACACTGCAAATATGACAACTCGCCCAATAGTGATGGTATTGATGGCGCAATAGAACTAAATTGACCTCCAGGCATCAGTGTTACTAGAAAAACTAGATAATTAGTTGAATTTGCGATATAACACAGTTATTTCGAAGTGCAAAAATAAAGAATATGCTCTCTGATTGTTCTCAAACATACCAGTACAAATGTAAGAGCTTGGCCTGTGCGTTAACACTGCAAAGGTGACAACTTGCCCAATAGTGGTGGTATTGATAGCGCAATAGAAATAAATTGACCTCCTGGCATCAGTGTTACTAGAAAAACTTGATAATTAGATTCATTTGTGATATAACACAGTTATTTCGAAGTGCAAAGATAAAGAATATGCTCTGTGTGTTGTTGTCAAACATACCAGTACAAATGAAAGAGCTTGGGGTGTGCCATAACACTGCAAACGTGACAACTCGTCCAATAATGATGGTATTGATGGCGCAATAGAATTAAATTGATCTCCAGTCATCAGTGTTACTAGAAAAACTAGATAATTAGTTGAATTTGCGATATAACACAGTTATTTCGAAGTCCAAAGATAAAGAATATGCTCTGTGATTGTTGTCAAAGATACCAGTACAAATGAAAGAACTTGGGGTGTGCCATAACACTGCAAATATGACAACTCGCCCAATAGTGATGGTATTGATGGCGCAATAGAACTAAATTGACCTCCAGGCATCAGTGTTACTAGAAAAACTAGATAATTAGTTGAATTTGCGATATAACACAGTTATTTCGAAGTGCAAAGATAAAGAATATGCTCTCTGATTGTTCTCAAACATACCAGTACAAATGTAAGACCTTGGCCTGTGCGTTAACACTGCAAAGGTGACAACTTGCCCAATAGTGGTGGTATTGATAGCGCAATAGAAATAAATTGACCTCCTGGCATCAGTGTTACTAGAAAAACTTGATAATTAGATTCATTTGTGATATAACACAGTTATTTCGAAGTGCAAAGATAAAGAATATGCTCTGTGATTGTTGTCAAACATAGCAGTACAAATGAAAGAGCTTGGGGTGTGCCATAACACTGCAAAGGTGACAACTTGCCCAATAGTGGTGGTATTGATAGCGCAATAGAAATAAATTGACCACCTGGCATCAGTGTTACTAGAAAAACTAGATAATTAGTTGAATTTGCGATATAACACAGTTATTTCGAAGTCCAAAGATAAAGAATATGCTCTGTGATTGTTGTCAAAGATACCAGTACAAATGAAAGAGCTTGCAATTGGCATCTGCCATAACACTGAAAATGTGACAACTCGCCAAATAGTGATGGTATTGATGGCGCAATAGAACTAAATTGACCTCCAGGCATCAGTGTTACTAGAAAAACCAGATAAATAGTGGAATTTGCGATATAACACAGTTATTTCGAAGTCAAAAATAAAGGATATGCTGTGTGTGTTGTTGTAAAACACACCAGTACAAATGAAAGAACTTGGCCTGTGCCATACCACTGCAAGTGTGACAACTCGCCCAATATTGATGGTATTGATAGCGCAAAAGAACTAAATTCATCTCCGGGCATCAGTGTTACAAGGAACACTAGATAATTAGTTGAATTTGCGATATAACACAGTTATTTCGAAGTCTAATATAAAGAATATGCTCTGTGTGTTGTTGTCAAACATACCAGTACAAATGAAAGAGCTTGGGGTGTGCCATAACACTGCAAATATGACAACTCGCCCAATAGTGATGGTATTGATGGCGCAATAGAACTAAATTGACCACCAGGCATCAGTGTTACTAGGAAAACTTGATAATTAGTTGAATTTGCGATATAACACAGTTATTTCGAAGTCTAAAGATAAAGAATATGCTCTGTGACTGTTTTCAAACATACCAGTACAAATGAAAGAACTTGGGGTGCGCCATAACACTGCAAATATGACAACTCGCCCAATAGTGATGGTATTGATGGCGCAATATAACTAAATTGACCTCCAGGCATCAGTGTTACTAGAAAAACGAGATAATTAGTTGAATTTGCGATATAACACAGTTATTTCGAAGTGCTAAGATAAAGAATATGCTCTCTGATTGTTCTCAAACATACCAGTACAAATGTAAGAGCTTGGCCTGTGCGATAACACTGCAAAGGTGACAACTTTCCCAATAGTGGTGGTATTGATAGCGCAATAGAAATAAGTTGACCTCCTGGCATCAGTATTACTAGACAAACTTGATAATTAGATTCATTTGTGATGTAACACAGTTATTTCGAAGTGCAAAGATAAAGAACATGCTCTGTGATTGTTGTCAAACATACCAGTACAAATGAAAGAGCTTGGGGTGTGCCATAACACTGCAAAGGTGACAACTTGCCCAATAGTGGTGGTATTGATAGCGCAATAGAAATAAATTGACCACCTGGCATCAGTGTTACTAGAAAAACTAGATAATTAGATGCATTTGTGATAAAACACAGTTATTTCGAAGTGCAAAGATAAAGAATATGCTCTGTGATTGTTGTCAAACATACCAGTACAAATGAAAGAGCTTGGGGTGTCCCATAACACTGCAAACGTGACAACTCGTCCAATAATGATGGTATTGATGGCGCAATAGAATTAAATTGATCTCCAGTCATCAGTGTTACTAGAAAAACTAGATAATTAGTTGAATTTGCGATATAACAGTTTTTTCGAAGTCCAAAGATAAAGAATATGCTCTGTTATTGTTGTCAAAGATACCAGTACAAATGAAAGAGCTTGCAATTGGCCTCTGCCATAACACTGAAAATGTGACAACTCGCCAAATAGTGATGGTATTGATGGCGCAATAGAACTAAATTGACCTCCAGGCATCAGTGTTACTAGAAAAACCAGATAAATGGTTGAATTTGCCATATAACACAGTTATTTCGAAGTCCAAAGATAAAGAATATGCTCTGTGATTGTTGTCAAACATACCAATACAAATGAAAGAGCTTGGCCTGTGCGATAACACTGAAAATGTGACAACTCGCCCAATAGTGATGGTATTGATGGCGCAATAGAAATAAATTGACCTACAGGCATCAGTGTTACTAGGAAAACTAGATAATTAGTTGAATTTGCGAGATAACACATTTATTTCGAAGTCAAAAATATAGGATATGCTGTGTGTGTTGTTGTAAAACACACCAGTACAAATGAAAGAACTTGGCCTGTGCCATACCACTGCAAGTGTGACAACTCGCCCAATATTGATGGTATTGATAGCGCAAAAGAACTAAATTGACCTCCGGGCATCAGTGTTACTAGAAAAACTAGATAATTAGTTGAATTTGCGATATAACAGTTTTTTCGAAGTCCAAAGATAAAGAATATGCTCTGTGATTGTTGTCAAAGATACCAGTACAAATGAAAGAGCTTGCAATTGGCCTCTGCCATAACACTGAAAATGTGACAACTCGCCAAATAGTGATGGTATTGATGGCGCAATATAACTAAATTGACCTCCAGGCATCAGTGTTACTAGAAAAACCAGATAAATGGTTGAATTTGCCATATAACACAGTTATTTCGAAGTCCAAAGATAAAGAATATGCTCTGTGATTGTTGTCAAACATACCAATACAAATGAAAGAGCTTGGCCTGTGCGATAACACTGAAAATGTGACAACTCGCCCAATAGTGATGGTATTGATGGCGCAATAGAAATAAATTGACCTACAGGCATCAGTGTTACTAGGAAAACTAGATAATTAGTTGAATTTGCGAGATAACACAGTTATTTCGAAGTCAAAAATAAAGGATATGCTGTGTGTGTTGTTGTAAAACACACCAGTACAAATGAAAGAACTTGGCCTGTGCCATACCACTGCAAGTGTGACAACTCGCCCAATATTGATGGTATTGATAGCGCAAAAGAACTAAATTGACCACTAGGCATCAGTGTTACTAGGAAAACTAGATAATTAGTTGAATTTGCGATATAACACAGTTATTTCGAAGTCTAAAGATAAAGAATATGCTCTGTGACTGTTGTCAAACATACCAGTACAAATGAAAGAACTTGGGGTGTGCCATAACACTGCAAATATGACAACTCGCCCAATAGTGATGGTATTGATGGCGCAATAGAACTAAATTGACCTCCAGGCATCAGTGTTACTAGAAAAACTAGATAATTAGTTGAATTTGCGATATAACACAGTTATTTCGAAGTGCAAAGATAAAGAATATGCTCTCTGATTGTTCTCAAACATACCAGTACAAATGTAAGACCTTGGCCTGTGCGTTAACACTGTAAAGGTGACAACTTGCCCAATAGTGGTGGTATTGATAGCGCAATAGAAATAAATTGACCTCCTGGCATCAGTGTTACTAGAAAAACTTGATAATTAGATTCATTTGTGATATAACACAGTTATTTCGAAGTGCAAAGATAAACAATATGCTCTGTGATTGTTGTCAAACATAGCAGTACAAATGAAAGAGCTTGGGGTGTGCCATAACACTGCAAAGGTGACAACTTGCCCAATAGTGGTGGTATTGATAGCGCAATAGAAATAAATTGACCACCTGGCATCAGTGTTACTAGAAAAACTAGATTTTTAGTTGAATTTGCGATATAACACAGTTATTTCGAAGTCCAAAGATAAAGAATATGCTCTGTGATTGTTGTCAAAGATACCAGTACAAATGAAAGAGCTTGCAATTGGCATCTGCCATAACACTGAAAATGTGACAACTCGCCAAATAGTGATGGTATTGATGGCGCAATAGAACTAAATTGACCTCCAGGCATCAGTATTACTAGAAAAACTTGATAATTAGATTCATTTGTGATGTAACACAGTTATTTCGAAGTACAAAGATAAAGAACATGCTCTGTGATTGTTGTCAAACATACCAGTACAAATGAAAGAGCTTGGGGTGTGCCATAACACTGCAAAGGTGACAACTTGCCCAATAGTGGTGGTATTGATAGCGCAATAGAAATAAATTGACCACCTGGCATCAGTGTTACTAGAAAAACTAGATAATTAGATGCATTTGTGATATAACACAGTTATTTCGAAGTGCAAAGATAAAGAATATGCTCTGTGATTGTTGTCAAACATACCAGTACAAATGAAAGAGCTTGGGGTGTCCCATAACACTGCAAACGTGACAACTCGTCCAATAATGATGGTATTGATGGCGCAATAGAATTAAATTGATCTCCAGTCATCAGTGTTACTAGAAAAACTAGATAATTAGTTGAATTTGCGATATAACAGTTTTTTCGAAGTCCAAAGATAAAGAATATGCTCTGTGATTGTTGTCAAAGATACCAGTACAAATGAAAGAGCTCGCAATTGGCCTCTGCCATAACACTGAAAATGTGACAACTCGCCAAATAGTGATGGTATTGATGGCGCAATAGAACTAAATTGACCTCCAGGCATCAGTGTTACTAGAAAAACCAGATAAATGGTTGAATTTGCCATATAACACAGTTATTTCGAAGTCCAAAGATAAAGAATATGCTCTGTGATTGTTGTCAAACATACCAATACAAATGAAAGAGCTTGGCCTGTGCGATAACACTGAAAATGTGACAACTCGCCCAATAGTGATGGTATTGATGGCGCAATAGAAATAAATTGACCTACAGGCATCAGTGTTACTAGGAAAACTAGATAATTAGTTGAATTTGCGAGATAACACAGTTATTTCGAAGTCAAAAATAAAGGATATGCTGTGTGTGTTGTTGTAAAACACACCAGTACAAATGAAAGAACTTGGCCTGTGCCATACCACTGCAAGTGTGACAACTCGCCCAATATTGATGGTCTTGATAGCGCAAAAGAACTAAATTGACCTCCGGGCATCTGTGTTACTAGGAACACTAGATAATTAGTTGAATTTGCGATATAACACAGTTATTTCGAAGTCTAATATAAAGAATATGTTCTGTGTGTTGTTGTCAAACATACCAGTACAAATGAAAGAGCTTGGGGTGTGCCATAACACTGCAAATATGACAACTCGCCCAATAGTGATGGTATTGATGGCGCAATAGAACTAAATTGACCACCAGGCAACAGTGTTACTAGGAAAACTAGATAATTAGTTGAATTTGCGATATAACACAGTTATTTCGAAGTCTAAAGATAAAGAATATGCTCTGTGACTGTTGTCAAACATACCAGTACAAATGAAAGAACTTGGGGTGTGCCATAACACTGCAAATATGACAACTCGCCCAATAGTGATGGTATTGATGGCGCAATAGAACTAAATTGACCTCCAGGCATCAGTGTTACTAGAAAAACTAGATAATTAGTTGAATTTGCGATATAACACAGT
Source organism: Actinernus sp. WN-2022 (assembly GCA_030867875.1). Classification (NCBI taxonomy): domain Eukaryota; kingdom Metazoa; phylum Cnidaria; class Anthozoa; order Actiniaria; family Actinernidae; genus Actinernus; species Actinernus sp. WN-2022. Next base: position 596,012 of record JAOWCC010000330.1, read on the forward strand.
TATTTCGAAGTGCAAAGATAAAGAATATGCTCTCTGATTGTTCTCAAACATACCAGTACAAATCTAAGAGCTTGGCCTGTGCGTTAACACTGCAAAGGTGACAACTTGCCCAATAGTGGTGGTATTGATAGCGCAATAGAAATAAATTGACCTCCTGGCATCAGTGTTACTAGAAAAACTTGATAATTAGATTCATTTGTGATATAACACAGTTATTTCGAAGTGCAAAGATAAAGAATATGCTCTGTGATTGTTGTCAAACATACCAGTACAAATGAAAGAGCTTGGGGTGTGCCATAACACTGCAAAGGTGACAACTTGCCCAATAGTGGTGGTATTGATAGCGCAATAGAAATAAATTGACCACCTGGCATCAGTGTTACTAGAAAAACTAGATAATTAGATGCATTTGTGATATAACACAGTTATTTCGAAGTGCAAAGATAAAGAATATGCTCTGTGATTGTTGTCAAACATACCAGTACAAATGAAAGAGCTTGGGGTGTGCCATAACACTGCAAACGTGACAACTCGTCCAATAATGATGGTATTGATGGCGCAATAGAATTAAATTGATCTCCAGTCATCAGTGTTACTAGAAAAACTAGATAATTAGTTGAATTTGCGATATAACACAGTTATTTCGAAGTCCAAAGATAAAGAATATGCTCTGTGATTGTTGTCAAAGATACCAGTACAAATGAAAGAGCTTGCAATTGGCCTCTGCCATAACACTGAAAATATGACAACTCGCCAAATAGTGATGGTATTGATGGCGCAATAGAACTAAATTGACCTCCAGGCATCAGTGTTACTAGAAAAATCAGATAAATAGTTGAATTTGCGATATAACACAGTTATTTCGAAGTCAAAAATAAAGGATATGCTGTGTGTGTTGTTGTAAAACACACCAGTACAAATGAAAGAACTTGGCCTGTGCCATACCACTGCAAGTGTGACAACTCGCCCAATATTGATGGTATTGATAGCGCAAAAGAACTAAATTGACCTCCAGGCATCAGTGTTACTAGAAAAACTAGATAATTAGTTGAATTTGCGATATAACACAGTTATTTCGAAGTGCAAAGATAAAGAATATGCTCTCTGATTGTTCTCAAACATACCAGTACAAATGTAAGAGCTTGGCCTGTGCGTTAACACTGCAAAGGTGACAACTTGCCCAATAGTGGTGGTATTGATAGCGCAATAGAAATAAATTGACCTCCTGGCATCAGTGTTACTAGAAAAACTAGATAATTAGTTGAATTTGCGATATAACACAGTTATTTCGAAGTGCAAAGATAAAGAATATGCTCTCTGATTGTTCTCAAACATACCAGTACAAATGTAAGAGCTTGGCCTGTGCGTTAACACTGCAAAGGTGACAACTTGCCCAATAGTGGTGGTATTGATAGCGCAATAGAAATAAATTGACCTCCTGGCATCAGTGTTACTAGAAAAACTAGATAATTAGATGCATTTGTGATATAACACAGTTATTTCGAAGTGCAAAGATAAAGAATATGCTCTGTGATTGTTGTCAAACATACCAGTACAAATGAAAGAGCTTGGGGTGTGCCATAACACTGCAAAGGTGACAACTTGCCCAATAGTGGTGGTATTGATAGCGCAATAGAAATAAATTGACCACCTGGCATCAGTGTTACTAGAAAAACTAGATAATTAGATGCATTTGTGATATAACACAGTTATTTCGAAGTGCAAAGATAAAGAATATGCTCTGTGATTGTTGTCAAACATACCAGTACAAATGAAAGAGCTTGGGGTGTGCCATAACACTGAAAACGTGACAACTCGTCCAATAATGATGGTATTGATGGCGCAATAGAATTAAATTGATCTCCAGTCATCAGTGTTACTAGAAAAACTAGATAATTAGTTGAATTTGCGATATAACACAGTTATTTCGAAGTCCAAAGATAAAGAATACGCTCTGTGATTGTTGTCAAAGATACCAGTACAAATGAAAGAGCTTGCAATTGGCCTCTGCCATAACACTGAAAATGTGACAACTCGCCAAATAGTGATGGTATTGATGGCGCAATAGAACTAAATTGACCTCCAGGCATCAGTGTTACTAGAAAAACCAGATAAATAGTTGAATTTCCGATATAACACAGTTATTTCGAAGTCCAAAGATAAAGAATATGCTCTGTGATTGTTGTCAAACATACCAATACAAATGAAAGAGCTTGGCCTGTGCGATAACACTGAAAATGTGACAACTCGCCTAATAGTGATGGTATTGATGGCGCAATAGAAATAAATTGACCTAGAGGCATCAGTGTTACTAGGAAAACTAGATAATTAGTTGAATTTGCGAGATAACACAGTTATTTCGAAGTCAAAAATAAAGGATATGCTGTGTGTGTTGTTGTAAAACACACCAGTACAAATGAAAGAACTTGGTCTGTGCCATACCACTGCAAGTGTGGCAACTCGCCCAATATTGATGGTATTGATAGCGCAAAAGAACTAAATTGACCTCCGGGCATCAGTGTTACTAGGAACACTAGATAATTAGTTGAATTTGCGATATAACACAGTTATTTCGAAGTCTAATATAAAGAATATGCTCTGTGTGTTGTTGTCAAACATACCAGTACAAATGAAAGAGCTTGGGGTGTGCCATAACACTGCAAATATGACAACTCGCCCAATAGTGATGGTATTGATGGCGCAATAGAACTAAATTGACCTCCAGGCATCAGTGTTACTAGGAAAACTAGATAATTAGTTGAATTTGCGATATAACTCAGTTATTTCGAAGTCTAAAGATAAAGAATATGCTCTGTGACTGTTGTCAAACATACCAGTACAAATGAATGAGCTTGGCATGTGCCATAATACTGCAAAGGTGACAACTCGTCCAATAGTGGTGGTATAGATGGTGCAATAGAAATAAATTGACCTCTAGACATCAGTGTTACTAAAAAAACTAGATAATTAGTTGAATTTGCGATATAACACAGTTATTTCGAAGTCCAAAAATAAATGAATCGGTGTCTCAGGAGTTTGCCGTCTCGATATGTACGGCTCAGCATGCTAAGCACGTAAAGAAGACTCCATATCGCTTCAATTGTTTTCTTCTTTCTTTGATGAGACATGGTCGAAGTAGTCCACTGCGCAATACGTAAAGGGGGGAGGTAGAGTTACTCTGTCTCTTGGCAGATCCGACATTTTCTTCTCTCCTCTATTTACGAGCAACTTCCGGCAAATAACACATTTAGTGAAGTAACGTCGTACAGCAGAGTTGGCGTTGATAATCCAATACTTCTGTCTTAGTTCGTTATGCGTCATTCCACGTCCTGTATGCGCCATCCTCTCATGTGCGTGGCGAATAATCAAATCTGTGACATGCCCTTTCTTGGGAATGACTACAGGATGCTTTGTTTCTTCTGAAAGCTCTTCAGATTTTGTGAGTCTTCCTCCAACGCGAAGAATAACATCCTGATCGACGAAGGGATCGAGGCGGTATAGGGAACTGCTCTTCTTTATCTCCGTTTTCTTACACCTGACCGACTGTCTGTCGTTAAGGTTCTCAGTGTTCACACCTTCTATGGCGTCGATTTCGTTTCTGAAGGCTTCGTTCTGTACAATCTTCACGATAGTGATTTCGGCTTGTTCAAGCTCTCCAACCGTGACTGGACGAGGTCTTTGCTTGGTATTGGGATCCACACAATTTAAGACAATTTCTTTCTCTTCCTTGATATGCCTCGGCATCATAATTGGTGGTCCAACTCTCTAGACATTGAAACACCAATACGCACAGACGTTACAGCGACGGTGAGTTCCAAGCGTGGTATGGTCATAACCTTTAAAGGCGTTAGGCGTGCTTTTCCTATAAGAAATGCACAGTGAATCTCATCTCTGTTATTCACTTGTCTCAGGTATGATACGTGACCGTATCCTGTAGAACTTGCATCTGAGAAACAGTGGATCTGTCGTGAAACTACCTTGCCAAATGA